>CM022952.1:33231930-33434430 GCA_012931725.1 Litsea cubeba | reverse complement strand
ATGCATATAGGTTTGTTTATTTTCCCTTTTCTAAATGATAATGATAGATTAGGAGTTTATAAATGGATATGTGGATTCCATTCTCTTTCTAATGGTTATGATTCGTGTGGATTTGAATGGGATGCACTCTCTTTTGTGAAAAAAGAGAGGAAAATGGATAAATAAGGGAAAAACCCTAATTTCTGTGACTGCACGAACTCGGACAACATTCTGAACGTCAAACGTTCGAACGTTGCTCTGAAACGTTCGAACGAGTGAGTTCAGAATCGTCTGAGCCAAAATGACAGAGATGTCGAACATTCGAACGTTCCCTTCGTGCGTTCGAACATTCGAGTCTGATCGCCCCTGAGCCAAAAACCCGAGGCATCAAACGTTCGAACATGCCTCATGAACGTTCGAATGTCTGATTTTCCCTCATTGCTGAGCCAAAAACCCGAGACCCTGAACGTTCGAACGTTGGTCTCGTACGTTCGAACGTTCAGTGTACTTAGGCAATTTGTGTTTATTTTTCATTATTTTGGCTCTGATTAATTTGGGGATTTATGATATCAAGTATGGGACTTCATATAGATCTAATAACCTTAAATTATCTACTTGGACTCGACATAAGAACCGTATTTGGGCATACGGTATCTTATGGACGTAGGATTCAATTACCTGTTATGATTTTAATGAACTCTAGCGAGAAAGGGTCAATACATCTCTATTGGAAATCCTTCATTGGATCTATGCACCATGAATTTCGAGAGATGTAACGTCCTTAACTTACTAGCGTTATTATTGTGCGTTGACAGAGTATATGAATATACGTTTAACCTTAGGATCGATTTACAATATGTCTTAACCTTTGTATTTGCATGCATATTTTGGTTTAGGTTATGTATTCCTTTAGATGCATACCCTACCATGACAAGAGGTGTACACGTTAGGCCTCACTCAAGGTAATGGGCCAAACCTAACGAGTCCAAACAAATTGGATCGTATGACAAAACCACAGATTGGGCTTAATTTAAGGCCCAGAAAAGATGGGTTGAATCCATAAACCGCTCCGTGGGGTCCAATGACTCTCAGAATGGCTTAGAATTGCACACAATTGCTATAACTTGGGTATAGTCATAATCCTTATGGGCTTAAGTCGTATTGGATCCTAAGTATCACACATCGGGCTTAATTCAAAGCCCACAACCAATGGAAGAGCCTACAACTTTACCATGCACTTACTGTTTTGTAAACCCGTTCTTTTGGGCTTTGGGCAGTAAAGGAAGAATCATGATAGGCGTATAACGTATAAATAAGCCACTACACGAACATTAGAAGTTTTGAATCATCTCCACAAGTGAGAAAGGTAGTGTAATAGTACGATGCCGACCTCGCTCGCCCAGCATATCCAACTTGAGTAGGAGGAGCATATCTTCTTGGAGCAGGTTTTTTTTTCTCAGTATTGTATACCACCAGATCGATCTAATGACAATAGCCCTTTTCCAAGCGAGGAAGAGCTAGCTTCTCCACTGGGTTGCTTTGCAGCTCGCGGTGGTGAAAATAGCCCTATTTGCATTTCGAAGATTAGATAATCGCTCTGTCTGTTGCCGACACCGGAGAACTCTCTTGGCTTGTTAGCAATGATTTGTCTTCTTGAGCACCTGAACTAGATCTCCTCCTTTCTGCAAGAAGGGATATTCTTTCTTCCATCTGAATGATCCTGGTTGGTGACTTGCAGGTGTTCATGCTTATTAGGGGTCTGTCTCATTATCAATTAGAGAGACAACCATCGGGTAGGTACGAGCTCGACTCACAGATATACGATCTGAAAGCGCAATATATATAGGATTAAGAAGGACCAGTGGTCTACGGCCCTTGATCCTGGCCATGCAGACACGGCAAAAGCACTACAGTTCTTCCAATATCTACTTTTTATGAGGGGATCGGTCGCTCCCTTGGGTGGGTAGCCTCACTCTCCTGATGTGATATCTAATTCTTCCTCACGCGTTGAGCTATAGCCCTTCTTCCTTGCCTTTTTTTCAGTATTCGAGTGCTAACTCCGGAGCCTTGTGCGGGACACTTGGCCCATCTACGTTTGTTTGCCAGGTTAGACTGCCCATCTACTACTAATAGCTCATTTGCTGTGAGATATCATCTGAGGGAACCCAGAGAGAGGGCACCAATAAGATTCGGGATAACAGGATAACTCCACCCCCACCTCCACAGCACGCACTCTCAAGCCCCATTGCTTTTATTTCACCACTTGCAGTTCGTCAATAATCTTTCTCGAAAAGTGAGGTATGAAGTACAGCATGCGACACCCATGAGTTAAGACTCCTTTGTTGGCATCTCATGTTTGCCTTTGGCATATCATGTTTTCTTTGAAACCTTTTCTCGCCTTGCTTTGGAAGCTTCGCGGTATTCCTTGTGGTCGAGCCCATCCTTCTTTAGTTATATTCCCGTATGATCTTTATTCTCTTCCCGTACGTAGTAGGGTGGGACCAATATTGAGTGCTTTGCATATGGTTTGACTAGTGTTAGTTTGCGGCTACCCTTATTATTCCCTTTATAAGGTACCTTTCTTCTCTTTATATTATATTGTTAGGTATGGAAATGTACTTTAAAAAGTAGCGATTCCGAGGTTGGACCTAGGGACGCCTTGCCCTATTACGAAAGTTCCTCAACACGTATATAATAGCCTCTAAAAGAAGAACTACGAGTTGCACCCGGCTCCTACTTGAACTTACAGATAGATCGGCCTGCTCATCAATAAAGGAGTCGCTGGTGGATTGACAGAGTCGAGTCTCGTTAGGGAAAAGTTTCATATACTTGATCTGGTTGGTCGGGCTACCTAGCATCATGGCCATGGCTATCAACACCACAGTTTGGATGCGTTTCCCCGGCATTTGTGGCCTCGAAAGGGAGATCAGTTTCAGAGTAAGCTTATGAGTAATCGAAAACACAATGGCTCGTATTAGAATTCGAAAGACAGAGAAATCTCAAGTGATCCGAGGGAATCGGGGAGAGAGGGATAGATTATATCACCCTTGGTACGACTCGTACACAACGGATTAGCGCCAATAACGAACGCCTCTGACAGTCCCTTCACGCACTGAGAGAATACCGCGAAGCTTACCCTACAAGAAAATGGCGCTTGAACTTACCCTACTTGACAAACAACCTTCCTTCATTGACCGAACAACAAGGATTAAGAATGCCAAGCCAGCAAGTGATCTGAGAGTGAGCGAGACTTTGTGGGGAAAGAAGCTGCTAGCTACGGTGAAGCTGATCTTCATTCAAGTTAACGCCCGGCTTCATTATTCCTGAAAAGTAAAAAAGTAAGTAGAAAACATAATAGTACCTAGCAACGAAAACGACTAAGTGCATGTAGGTAGAGTACCCCTCCCTGGCAAAAGTAGAAGATAGTACCTGGCATACCTGAGACCAACCCCCAGTTATAATTAATGGCAGCGGGCAGAGCTCATTTCAAGGACTCAAGCAGTCTTAGTCATTCCCAGGCACTACAGAAGATGCACTTAATAAATACCCATTCATACGAAATCATGAATCTAATGATTCTCTGGGCCTCTTCGAAGTAGCTCTAACCTCATTCCCATCGCCTCACCTCACGTAACCGCTCGATGTTGGGATTGGTGTATGCCCTAAAGCCCACTAGCTGCATTCTCATCTTTTGTTACTGGATATTTAACTGGTTATTTAATGAAAAGACTCTATTATGCTTAAACATGTATATATGTATGGTTGTGTAAGGCCCATTGTTTCTAGTAAATGAATTAGGTGTGTAGTGTCTACACACAGATAGGTCTAATTCATGGACAACTGGAAACATCATATTTGTTCATAACTGAAAGATGGAGCTGGGCACTTCATCTTGGTAGAAGTTATAATGAGATACTCTCCTATATAGGGTGACATACCTAAGTCACGGGAGGGCTTTCCCGGATCTATCTCATTAGTGCATGTGTCATGCATTGAACAGGACCGTTGTAGGTGTGATCTCTAAAATAGTACTATCACAGAAAAGAGATCAAGTCACCTCATGCTACTAAGTAACCGGTGCTCTTAATCTTGAGCATTTGTGGATGAACTGACGAAGTCAAGTTCTTGTGCTTTAATTCACTATGGGTGAGATTCTATTCATGGGTCAACAACTCTGTGTTTTGGGTACTCGGACTTGATCAGTTGGGACGTGCAAATGCAATATAGAATCTATGCCATCTGATGATGGAATAATCGTCCCCTTAGAATTATCCGATTAATCATCAAAATCTAAGATCTTAGTATATGGATGTTCCATATGGATATTGAACTTGTGGGTCGCTCCCTGGATCAAGAGAATGATATTCGAATAATGATTATGTTTAAGGATATGAAGTTCTAAGGTTTAGATGTAATCGGGAAGGTTGATAGTACATGTGATAACCTGACTCGATTATGGATGTTACATAGAGGGGCATTCAGGTCATTACACTTAGTAGGTCGAAGACAACCGTCATTTTATGACGAGCTTATTATAATATATATTTGTCCTTGGAGTTCAACCATAACTCTCTAATGGAATGAGTTAAGGTTAAAATGGTCTTTATGTTGCTATGGGTTTAGCATGGACATTTTGGTCATTTTGGGAGCCAATGGCAAATATGTCTTTTGGTCCCTTCTCTAGTCACTTACCAAGATTGGCATGGTTTCCTAAAATGTTTAGATAACATAAAGATGAATTATTTTAGTAGAAAAATAATTTTGAGTTTAAATTCAAATAGGCCTTTGATGGCATACATGAATTTAACTCTAGATAAATTGTATGTGGGCCATGGTGTGCATTGATATGTGGGACGTCCATAATAGGATTTCCATGGGTAAGGTTTCCAACTTTGAGTAGGACTCTACTTGGAAAGTTGGACTCCTCTTTGGATTAGTATTCCTATGAGTTAGTTTCCTTTTTGGATTAGGAACTTAAAATTAGTAAGTGTTCTACAACTAGTATTACTAATTGTATGGAAAGTTCTTTTTAGTTTCCTTTTCTAATTGGAGTGTTTCTTAAAGGGAATAAGTCTTTCCTTTTTGGACATCAATGAGAATTAGAAGAGATAACTTTATAGGAAAAGGTTTCCATAGTTTCTATAAAAGGAGACTTGTTCCTCTCTTGGACGTCCAACATCACTAATGCAAGAAACACTCCCACACGTCCAGCCCTTGAGTTCCTTTCTTCTCCCTTGAAGAAAGTTGTAGGTCTGAGATTTTTCATGAGAAAAATAGTTCTTGTTTCCTAGATTAAGATCCCACCATCTTAGCCAATCAGATTTGGAAGTGAGATAGAGGAGAAGATCAAAGGCAATACTAGTGCAAGAAAATTCCAGCAACTTGTTTGCAAATTGCAAGTCTGAGTTCGCGCCTTTGGATCTATTTTTTCAGAGATTTGAAGTCTACAAATCTTCGAGGTAATAGTCTTCTATCACCTCTATTAATTAGACACATGTTGGTCATGATTTAATGGAGTTTCTATGCGATTCTTTATGGCTGATTTCCGCTGCATAGTGCAGAAATCAGATTTTTTAAAATCTGTCATGCTTTGCATCAACCATAGTAGTCTCTTTATGAGAAGTTTCAGATCTGAATCGCGATTTCTTTCAGTGGTATCAGAGGCACTCCATGTGAAATCATGATCCCATGTTGTGTATAATTAATCCTAGATTGATTATGGGTATGGTGGCACCCTATTAAAGTTATGTTGTGATGCATGTTGTGTGCAAGTTTCATTAACATTGCTGGAATTTATTTTCCAGATTTGTTTAATGATGCACATAGTGAGTTTGCATGCACTAACCTCTTTGTTTGCAGCCATGTATTGCATCCTTGATGGTTCGCATGATTGTTATGTGGATTTGGATGTTTTTTAATCAGTTGGAAAGTGTACGATTGCGCGGTTAGCAATCATAGGAAGTTGTAAAGTTTCCTTAATTTTATTCCAACTAGTCTTGATGTAAGCTTTCTTGGAAAGCATAGGAATCTCCAATGTAATTTTGGTTTTGTTTCAAGACAAGAAGGTTGCAAGAAATTGGAGTCCTTGGAGATCAAGGAGTCAAGACTTCTAGATGCATGAGGAGTCCTAATTCGATTAGGATTTGAAATCCTAAGAGCAAGGAGCCATCAAGGAATGCATACTTTTATTTGCTTTTATATATAGAATGCATGGATGAATGCTTTATATAATTGCTATAATTGTCACCTAGAAACATGGCCACCATTAGGCTCTAAAATTGGCATCTTTATTGTATTAGATTGTTTTTAGTTTGGCAAATTGTTTTAAACGGAACTTAGATCAGCACCTTCTATTTGTCTAAGGTTTAAAATTGGATAGGGTTTAGTTTATCTTGGTACCCTTGGTTTCCAAAGAAGGCTAAACTAAAATCTAATTAGATGCTACCTATGGGTTTTCATAACCCAAGATAGGTTTTTGACTCTTTGAAGGGATTTGCTCAAATGTTTTAAAGCAAAGGTTATTTGATTTTAAGATGACTTAAGTCATAAATTTAATTAACCAAGTTTGCTAGATTTAAAAAGAGCTTTTGAGTAAAACAATGTAAAGGTCAAAAAGTATAAACCCTAGCGATAAATAATCAAGTGGGAGAGGGGTTTTAGGAAAGACCCCACGGCCTTCCATTTTCGGTTCATGTTATCTCATTAAAGTGTTAGTGGGAACGGCCATCCCTTCGGTGGAGTTCTTTAACTGAAGACCGCTTTGATGGGTTAATGGGTGAACTAATGTGAATATTCGTAATGAGGTGTTAGTAGGAGCGGCCACCCCTTCGGTGGAGTTCTTTACTAAAGATCACTTCTATAGAATGTCAATGAAGTGTTGGTGGGAGCGGCCATCCCTTCGGTGGAGCTCTTTACTAAAGTTCACTTCTAGGAAGGATAAAAGTCTCTTCCCTTCGGAAGATTTAATCATAGACATTCTGGGAATTTCATAAGAGATGGTTATACACTTGACATAAGACGGTGATGACCTCTCCTTAGGAGTTAAGGGTTATTTGTCATATGAGGCCAAACCAATCAGTGATTGGACTACCACTGGATGTGTATCCAGATAGTGATAATCCAAATAAGTCTGCCTTAATTCAACGTGACTGTAGGCTCGGCCATCCCTTCGATGGAGGGTCTATGAGGAGGTTGAAACACTGATACATTTTGATTGGGGTTGAATAATGTAAAAAGTTTCGTGCTTTGTTTTTCCTTTTATAACAAGCACCATATGCATATTACATATATACTGCATGTCTAATTATAAACCGTTTTATATCCAGAAAAAGATGGGTAGAGATTCTTTTAGTCCGTTGATGTGCATTCTTCGTGAGAATAAACTGACTGGCCCTAACTACGTAGACTGGAAAAGAAATCTTGACATAGTACTCACAGCTGAGGAGTAAAAGTATGTCTTGCTGGAAAACTGTCTCGATATTGATGCTAATTCTACTGATGACCAGCGAGAGGCTGAGAGGAAATGGAAGAAAGCGAACAGCATGGCTAAATGCTACATGCTTGCTTCCATGTCCAACGTGTTGCAAACACTGCACGAGCAAATGGACACAGCCTATGAAATCATGATGTCCTTGTCTGAGATGTTTGCGGACAAGAGTAGGCCAGCTAGGCAAGCTGCTATGAGGACCATCATGAATGCTAGGATGGCTGAGGGTGTTGGAATTTGAGATGACTTGAGAAGTCCTTTGAAGAATTGGAGAAATTAATATCTCAAAGTATTGTTTTGAGTTGGAATTATTGTCAACACATTGTCACAAGCATGATGATAATAGGCTGGTGTTGATAGAGCTTAAAAGAAGAATAAGAGTTGAAACAGTTCAGGAATTCAAAATTCCTGAAGCAGAGTGTGCGGTCGACCGGGCACCCCATGCGGTCGACCGAGCAAGAGGAACCTGCAGAAAAAGTTTCAGGCAGCTCTCAGTTATTTTCGTGACACAGTGTGTCGTCGGTCGACCGGGACCCCAGGATGTCGACCGAGCACGACAGGTATCTGTTTCCAGACTGTGTATGATGTCGACCGAAGACACAGGATGTCGACCGAGCACGGGAAGACAGAATTGCGCAGAAACAGAAGTCTTGCACGAAAATTCAGGAAACTCTTGTATTTTGTTTGGGACTCTTTCTAAACGAATTGTAGCCTATTTTGAACACTCTTAAGGGTTAACATAACCTATATAAAGGCATGTTTGGTTCATTTTTAAGAAGACACACCAAGAGAGAAAGAAGAGAAGAAAGTAGAGAAGAAAAGAGAGAGTTTTGGAGAGAAGAGAGTGTTGTTGCTGTGTGCAGTCTTGCTACAAGTTTCCACAGCAAGTGTGGACGAGGATGTGCTCTTGAAGATGGTGTTTCGTCCATAAGATAAGTGTCTCTCTGTTTATGCTTTAAATTTCAATTTGTAAGGGATTGAGAGAGAGATTGTAGAGGGGAAGGGCTATAGAAAAAGGTTTCTATTCTTATTCTGTAGAACATCAAGTTGGTGCTTGGTGTCTGGGGTTTGGTGATCCTATCTGTTGGTGCAGATAAATTGTAAAGGGAGTCGGTGCTTCCTAGATAGTTGGTGCTATCTGAAACTCAAGGGAGTAGGTGCTTCCTAGATAGTTGGTGCTATCTGAAACTAAGGGTTGGTGCTCTTTGTCGTTGGTGCGACTAAATAGATTCAGATCTGTCCCGGATTGGTGTTCGGACAGTCTTTGAACCGTGGACGTAGCCTTTCAGTGAACCACGTTAAATCTGGTGTCCTTGTGTGATTTGATTTGCTTTTGTTGTTAAATTGGACCTGTTTTTAAAGAATCACTGATTCACCCCCCCCCCCCCCTCTCAGTGATCGCGATATCTAACAGAGGGAACACCTGTCAGAGAGCATATGCTCAAGCTGATAGATTGTTTCAATGAAGCTGAGATTCTAGGGGCTGAGATTGATGCAGGGAGTCAGACTGACATGATTTTCGAGACTCTGCCAGAATCAATGCGACGCAAGTCTGAGGCATTTGATAAGTTCAAACAATTCAAGGCTGAGGCGGAGCTACAACTAGGAAAACATATCAAAGCCCTTCGATCCGATCGAGGTGGCGAGTACCTCCTGGGTGAGTTCAAGGAGTACCTCACACAACATGGGATTGTGTCTCAGTTGTCTGCACCGGGTACACCCCAGCAAAATGGTGTAGCGGAGAGAAGAAACCGTACCCTTCTTGATATGGTAAGGTCCATGATGAGTCATGCAACCCTACCTATATCTTTTTGGGGATATGCCTTAGAAGCAGCAGCATACATTTTAAATCTGGTACCATCTAAGTCAGTACCTAGGACACCACAAGAAATGTGGACAGGTCGAAAACCTAGTTTAAATCATATCCACATTTGGGGTTGTCCAGCTTATGTATTGAATGATAAAGCTACCAAGCTAGAACCCAGATCAGAAATGTGCTACTTCATTGGGTATCCTAAGGGAACGAGAGGTGGCATCTTTTATCATCCAAAGGAGCAAAAAGTGCTCATCAGCACTCATGCTAGGTACTTGGAGGATGATTGTATGATGCACCAAGAGCTTAGTTGTAAAGAAACCCTTGAGGAGATTCTTCCGGGATCTCCTATAACATCTGTACCAGATCCTGAAACAGTAGATGAACAAGATATTCCTTTAAACACTCCGGAGCCTCGTCGTAGTGGGAGAATTTCTAGACAACCAGAAAGATATCTAGGAGTGTCTTTTAAGACAGACTCTGAAGATCTGGTTGAGGATCCTACTAGTTATGATGAAGCAGTAACGGATATAGATGCTGACATGTGGCAGCAAGCGATGAAATCTGAAATGGATTCTTTGTATTCCAATCAAGTCTGGGAACTTGTAGATGCACCTGAAGGGATTAAACCCATAGGGTGCAAGTGGATCTACAAGAGAAAGAGAGGAGTGGATGGGAAGGTGGAAACCTTCAAAGCAAGACTGGTGGCGAAAGGATATACTCAGAAAGAGGGAATCGATTATGAGGAAACCTTTTCACCAGTGGCTATGCTTAAGTCCATAAGGATTCTCTTGGCCATCGCATGTCATTATGACTACGAGATATGGCAGATGGATGTCAAGACAGCTTTTCTTAATGGAAGTCTTGACGAATGCATCTATATGATGCAACCAGAGGGCTTCATTGCTAGTGGCCAAGATAACATGGTTTGTAAACTTAAGAAGTCCATTTATGGTCTCAAGCAAGCATCTAGAGCATGGAACATCAAGTTTAATCATGCAGTCAAATCCTTTGGCTTTGATCAAAACATTGATGAACCATGTGTGTATAAGAAAGGAAATGGGAAAGCAGTTGCATTTTTGGTTCTATATGTAGATGACATATTACTCATAGGAAATGATGTAGGTTTATTGTCATCCACAAAGGTTTGGTTATCCTCTCAATTTCAGATGAAGGATTTGGGTGAGGCCAGCTATATCTTAGGGATCAAGCTTTTGCGTGATCGCAAGAATAAGATGTTAGCCCTGTCCCAATCTTCTTATATTGAGAAGATATTGGTCAAGTTTAACATGCATGACTCCAAGAAGGGCCTCCTACCTTCTAGACATGGAGTACCACTGTCTCGAGATCAATGTCCAAAGACATCTGAAGAGATAGAGAGCATGAGGAGAGTTCCATATGCATCCGCTGTTGGAAGCCTCATGTATGCTATGTTATGTACTAGACCAGATATTTGCTTTGCCGTTGGCATGGTTAGCAGATATCAGTCAAACCCTGGACCTATGCATTGGACAGCTGTTAAGCATATATTCAAGTATCTTCGGAGAACGAAAGATTATATGCTAACCTTTCGAGCAGATGATCTAACGCCATTGGCGTTGTTGACACCAAAAATGTCACTTTGCCTTTTCAAGATCCAAAGAGCTACATGAAGTCGCAACCTGCCATAAATAGGCAATGCTGCTTCCAAAAATCAAATCTTGTCAGAATCAAACAAAAACTGCAAGATTCTTCCAGACAGCCAAAAGAGGAGTACACAAGAAGTTTCGGGCCATTTCAAAATCATTTGGCCTAACTTCGCTTCTCCGACAGCCAAATCAGGCCTCTCGGCGGCAAAGCTCTCTGGGACCATGGTTTCCAAGACAGAGCCTATGGATCATCTTAAAATGACTCCAATAGGTTCCCTGTCAAATTTCAAGTCAATCGGACATCGGTTGACCGCACATCAAACCGCGACATCTTCATCGCGACAAAAAGCAAGTCTACTAGTGATAGGACCCCAAACGGCTTCAAAACTCAAACAAAAGCCTATGGTTGATCTTATTTATTGCTCAGGAGGCTCCACACCAAATTTCAGGTCATTCCGACATCGTTTGGCCCAGTTTCAGCTTCTGACGGAAAATCGGCAGCTCTGCGCGACAAAGTCTTCGGCTTTCTCAGGAAATTGGAAACTTTGCAAAATAAAATGCAAGGATTCTCATCAGGTTTCCTACAAATAAATTAGGCCAATAAATGGTCAAAATGTCAAGGAAAAGTACAGAAGAAAAAAGAATAAAAAAACAGCAAAAACGGACGCAAAACGGGACACGAAAGGGGGAAAACCCCCCCAGGGTCGCAGGCCCCTGCGACCCTGGGCCAGGGTCGCCGGCGACCTTGGAACCCGGGGTCGCCGGGGAAAGCCCCGGAAACCCCGGTTTTCGCCGTTTTTTTCGCGATTCGAGGAGCCCAGCCTCTGGTACTTTCCAAAATTCATGCTTTTGAGACACCAAGTTCTCTGACATCCGTCCAAAACACGGGTAAATCATCAAGAGTATCGAAAACAATATTGATCGCGACCCGGTCAACCAAAAAAAGTGTGCTTTCTACCCGACCGATCGAGAAATCGACAGGACAGATGGCACCGACCCGCTGTTGGCAACAAACACCTGAAATTACATGATCATCTGATGTCGATCTACATGAAGATCCATCATGATCATCAACAGAAGAATCCCAAAAGACGTGGCACGGCCCGCGACTCTTCAGCTGCTCGGCGACCACTTAATGCGATTAATTGACTAGCTTTATTACAGTCATTAATCCATTTCTTTGGACGGCCCAATCAGAAGCAAGCATTCGGGAGTTACAAGTCAAGAGATTCATGGCATTTAACCCATGAAACTCCTCCCATCATGGCGATTAAAGGCGATTAAATGCCCTCAATCTCCTCCGGCCAATCAGAAGCCAAGAAAAAGGAGTTACAAAATAAACAATTCAATTTTGTAACTCCTCCCATTATGCGGCTTAATGACAATAAAAGCCCATAAACCCTCCTAAAAGGCTACCTAAAAGCCTATAAATAGGAGGGCTCTCCAAGAAGAAAGACATCATCAGACAGCAGACAAAGATCAGAAAATCACAGACAGAAGCACAGAAATCCAGAGAAAGGAAAAAGAGAGAAAACTCTGCGGAAGTTCTACACCGGCCACCGCAACAAGGTGACAAAAGTCCCTTGGGGGGTACCCCCCCCCCCAAGGTCCTTGCCTTCTCCTCCTGCCTCCAATGGTTTAGATGTGGCTTTTCAGCCCGTCTACTCGGCTTTTTATTGGATATAGGACCTCCTTTTGGTCTTTGTCCTCTAAAACCTGAGGTTATAGCCAAGCCAAGCGAATCAATAGCATCCTCTGTTCTCATCTGCATGGATGACGGCGAAGCCCACATATGGCTTGCGACCGTCAATCTTGTTGGAATTTGAGATGACTTGAGTAGTTTTTGATGATTTGAAGAATCAGTATCTCAAGTATTAGTTTGAGTTGGAATTCTTGTCAACACATTGTCACAAACATGATGATAATAAGCTGGTGTTGATAGAGCTTGAAAAGGAGAAACAGAATTGAAACAGTCTGGAATTAAGAATTCCTGATGCAGAGCACGCGGTCGACCGGGCTGTTCATGCGGTCGACCGAGCAAGAAGAAACCTGCAGAAAACAGAAAAAGGCACCTCTCAGTTATTTTTGTGACACAGTGTGTCTTCGGTCGACCGAGCCCTCAGGATGTCGACCGAGCTCGAAATTGTCTGTTTTCCAGTCAGTGTCTTCGGTCGACCGGGCAAGCCAGGATGTCGACCGAGCACGGGAACCAGAGTTGCGCAGAATTAGAAGTTTTGCACGAAAATTCAGCACTCTTATCTATTTCGTTTGGGACTCTTTCTAAACGAATTGTAGCCCGTTTTGAATACAATTAAGGGTTATTAAAACCTATATAAAGGCATGCTTGGGTCGTTCATAAATACACCAAGAAAAGACACCAGAAGAGAAGAGTTTTAGAGAGTTATAGAGAGAGTTTTGGAGAGAAGAAAAGTGTTGTTGCTGTGTTGCTGTGTTGCTGCATTATCAGACGTTTTCTACAGCAATTGTGGACGAGATTATGCTCTAGAAGATGGTGATTCGTCCATGAGTTAAGTGTCTCTCTTTATGCTTTAGATTTCAATTTGTAAGGGATTGAGAGAGAGAGAATTGTAGAGGGGAAGGGCTGTAGACAGAATTAATCTTCTACTCTGTTCTTACATCAAGTTGGTGCTTGGTGTTTGGGGTTTGGTGATCCCATCTGTGGGTGCAGATAAATTGTAAAGGGAGTCGGTGCTTCCTAGATAGTTGGTGCTATCTGAAACTCAAGGGAGTCGGTGCTTCCTAGATAGTTGGTGCTATCTGAAAATAAGGGTTGGTGCTCTTTGTCGTTGTAGCGACTAAATAAGATTCAGATCTGTCCCGGATTGGTGTTCGGACAGTCTTTGAACCGTGGACGTAGCCTTTCGGTGAACCACGTTAAATCTGGTGTCATTGTGTGATTTGACTTGTTTTGTTGTTGAATTGGACCTGTTTTTAGAAATCACTGATTCACCCCCCCCCTCTCAGTGATCGCGGTATCCAACAAATCTAAACGAGTCCTCCACAATCTCCTGAGAAGTTAGATCCTCCTTTTCTTGCTTTTCATTGTAGTTTGTATTTTTTCAAAAGAGACAAAAATCACAATTCTTGTCTTTCATTGTTGATAAGGATTGTAAATCGGCTATAAACGCCAAAATCGGCTATAAACGCCAAAAATCGGCTATAAACGCCAAAATCGGCTATAAATGCCAAAAAAATCGCCTTTCACGGCAAATCAAGAAAATGTCTCTTTTCTTAAATATATGTGCAATGGAAAACTTGAAAGAAGTTGATTTCCTTTTTACTTGCGAAGGTTGATCTCCGGATCACCACTTGCAATTCCAAGTAAAAAATAGAAAATCTGGCACACCCACAAAAAAAAGAAATGTTGATGCACGCCCCCCTTTGCCCCCCGGTTACGAAAGGGTCGGAACCAAATGGACTCCCACGTCCGCCGACCTCGGTAGGAACCCGGGGCATCCCGGAGCGCGGTCCATCAAGCTGGCATCACCCGGTGGGACTCGTTTATTTGAGAATACGATGCTAGAAATGAAATATTTGCATATCATATATTTTGCTCTATGCTTATATTTCTTTTCTCGATTCCTTGGCTACTTTATAATTGGTGGCCTATGTTGAATTCCGCATCTAAAAAAAAAATGAAATGAGATTTTTTGTTTGGAAATTTCTAATTCTTTGAATTTATTTCCACTCTTTCTCTTTTCAAAAAAAAAAACAAAAAAAAAAATCAGATTTGTCATTTTTGGATTCAAAATTGAGAAACCTTGATCCGTTCCTATCGTTCATCGCGCTTGCAGAAATGTTGAGCATGTTCGACTAAGGTTTTGGGCCATTGTTTCTCTTCGATGAGTTCATTAAAAATCTAAAAATATATATATATATAAAAAGTAAAAAAAAAATTTTTGATTTCTCAATTTGGATTCAAAATTGAGAAACCTTGATCCGTTCCTATCGTTCATCACGCTTGTAGAAATGTTGAGCCTGTTCGACTAAGGTTTTGGGCCATGGTTTCTCTTCGATGAGTTCATTAAAAAAAATATATATATATATAAAAAAGTAAAAAAATTTTAGATTTCTCAATTTGGATTCAAAATTGAGAAACCTTGATCCGTTCCTATCGTTCATCGCGCTTGCAGAAATGTTGAGCCTGTTCGACTAAGGTTTTGGGCCATTGTTTCTCTTCGATGAATTCATAAAAAACAAAAAATATATATATAAAAAAAAAATGACATAGACCACTAAGGTTAAACCAACTGTGTTCTTTGATCATGGTTGATTCAAAGAAACGCCTTGTCCAGAGTGTGGAGACAGCTTGACTGTTCTAGGCAAGGGTCCTCCAAACGGGTTCATTAAGTAATCCTACCCTTACCTGGGGGCAATTCTATCAATCAAGATTTCATAAGACCGGGTTAAGAGGCCTATGTGTACTCTCTCGTCTTTTAAATAAATAAAAAAAATAATTTAAAAACAAAATAAAAATTTTAAAATAAAAAATAAAAAATAAAAAAATTTTCAAAAAAAAAATCTTAAAAAAATAAATAATAAAAAATAAATAAAATAAAATAAAAGATTTTTAAAAAAAAAAAATCTTCAAAAATCTTTAAAAAAAAAAAAACTTCCGTCATTTTGGGTTTAGATTAGAGAAATCTTGGTCTTCTTCTTTCTGAGCACTGGCGCTCGCGGAAATCGCTGAGCCCGTGTTCAGATTGGAGTGCCTTTTACTCTCTTTGATGAACCCGATATTGGCCTTTCAAAAAAAAAAAAACTCGTCATTTTTAGATTCAGATCCGAGAAATCATGGTTCATTTCTTTCTGAGCACTGGCGCTCGCGGAAATCGCTGAGCCCGTGTTCAGATTAGAATACCATCTGCTCTCTTTGATGAATCCAATCTTGACCTTTCAAAACAGAGAATCTCATCTCATAGATGCGGTCTCAAAACATTTGTGTTTAGCGGTACTAGTACGCCCTTTCAGGGTCTACTGTATTGCGACCAGCACATTTGTAACTCCAACTTTATATTCTTCTTACCTCGAGCAAGCTCTGCTTCTCGATAAGTCGAATTTAAGTTCACAATTGCTTCTAGCAGTCACTGGGATGCCCATTCTGGGCTTACCATACCTGCGATCAGAACAATTGTACCTTCTATGGCATTTTGCCTTCCTCATATTGTTTGGGTCATCTACCTCGAGCAATTTGAAAAGACGAAACCATAGAACTTCCCATTTATGATCATTATATTCTTGTGATTACTAATGGATGTGGTCTTGTTTCAGAAATTTTCAAAAAAAAAACTAACAATGGCAGCATCGCTTACCATTACCTTCGATGAGAACAAGCACCAACTCATGCTTCAACAGAAGCAAACCACGCGCACCTACAAGCGCCCAATCAGCTGCCGAAGCGTCAACTCCCTCGGCAACTCTCTGAACTCCGGGTCGACCTCGACTCCCCGGACTATCGTCTTCGGGACGCTGGGACCATTCCCACTTCCTGAGGAACAAACTGCTCATTCTAAGAAGCAGAAACTCGCCTCTCAACGTGTCACTACCGTGACACCAAAGGCGAGCACCAGAAGGCCTGAAGCCCGTGGCAGCCCCACGAGGCCTCAACCTGCAAACAACCAGGTCTACTCCAAGACTTGGTCCTCAAGACCTTCACCAAAACAGAGAAGGTCCCAAATATCCACTAAGCCAGCATTCCTGGCCCCACTCAAAGAGAACCAGTTCTATCCTCTTGCTTACATGAAAGAGGAGAGACCCATCTCAAACCTGACTTCCAAGTCATCCCAGCATGAGCCGGCTTGTTCCTACAAGCCCAAAATCAAGTCATGCATGACAAGGCCTCCACAAGCACCTGCTAAGGCCTA
The DNA here is from genome assembly GCA_012931725.1 of Litsea cubeba. Taxonomy (NCBI): domain Eukaryota; kingdom Viridiplantae; phylum Streptophyta; class Magnoliopsida; order Laurales; family Lauraceae; genus Litsea; species Litsea cubeba. The sequence goes on along the minus strand of CM022952.1, from coordinate 33,417,639 downwards.
CAAATCTGCAGTTCGACCCTTCATCTCTACAGGGGCCGAACTTCAAAAATTCAATGCTTCGCTGCAACTGGCGAAGGATGGGGTTCGCATCCTATCCTTGCCCAGCTACAAAGAAGACAGGCTCGGCTGCTGCGCCCGAGGGAGCACATCCTTCGTCGTCAAAGCCCAGTCAGAGCTGACCGAAGCTCAAATTGCTCGTCGTATACGCCGCCGCGCGTCATACCGACAAAAGAGACTAGAGAAGCAGAGGACCCAGCCTCCTACACTTCAAGTCTCTCCTAAATGGGTTGAAAAAGAAAGACCCAACCAAGTTGCTGCCGTCCATATGGTTGGAAAAACCAGAAGGCGCCAAAAATCAGCAACAAAAATCCATGTCCGACTTCCGATGACCCGCAGCATCTCAAGGACAAGAAGACATTCAGAAGAATCCCCTGCTCCTTCAAGCAAAGGACAGCAGAAGTGATCCTTCCTCAAGCTCCTCTTCAAAAAGAATGAGCCCCAGCTCAGTCACCAGGACAGTTTCTTCATTTGAATCACGAAGGATGAATGTCTTGGCTACAAATTCTGAGCCACCACCCCGCAATCCACCTCCAGAAGATGCGATCACCCGCATCCAGCAGTTGGAACAGGGCCAGCAGAGGATTGAAACTCTGATGGAAAACCTTCTCCTCGCCTTCCAAAATCAGGCGAACAATGAACCTCCTCCGAATCATCAAGACGACGAGGTAAATAGAGAAGAAAATGAGTCACGCGCCCTTACCAAAAAGGACGTAGACGGTATCCTCGCCAAAGCAAAAGAAGAGGATATACTCAAGGAGCATGGGATCAAGCCACCATATCCCTTATGGATGGACTCGGTCCCGTTCCCCACCAAATTCAAGCATCCTACTCTCCAAACATATACGGGGAAAGGATCAGCTAGACAGCACGTCATCCACTTCAAGATCCTGATGGGAGCTATCGCGGATCAAGATGCACTCAAGATTCACCTCTTTGCAAGTACCCTAAAAGGTACGGCCTTCGATTGGTACTCCACTCTGCCGGAGGACTCAATCCAAAACTGGGCCATGTTAGAGACACGCTTCCTGACTCACTTCAAAGGTGAAGATCATCCCACTACTATGGCTCAGCTGTGCAGCCTAAAACAGGGGGAGAATGAGTCAACATATGACTTCATTCACAAGTGGAAAGCAATGGCATACAAATGCTCTGATGTATTGCCACAAGCGTCGCTAGTCGACATCTGCCGAAACAACATGAGAGCCAGAATCCGCTCCATGATCATCGGCAACAAATCAAAAAACCTGGGAGAACTCCTAGAAGCTTCCATGGAAGCTGAAACGGTGATTAAAGACCTCAACAGTCAGAAATCATCAAGAAAAGAGCCAACCGCCATTGCAACCTCTAAACCAAAGAAGAAAGAGGTCCTCAATGTGCAGACCAAGTCAGCTCCTCAGCCACCAAAGAAAGCTGAAAACAAAGCTGCTGGTAAGAGACCTGAACTCTTTGACGCCTTCAAAGAACGAGTAGAGAAGAAATACCCGTTTGATGAAGTTGTTGATGAAATCTCGGGGCTCTTGTGGCAAACGGCAAGCTCACCTTGCCAGAACCAAAAAAACCGGGTGATGTTGGCAAAACCAACGATCCTCGGTACTGTCCATACCACCAGATGATCTCGCATCCTCTCAATCAATGCTTCGTTGTGAGAGAGAAAATAAATGAGATGTGGAAAAATGGAGTCATCACCTTCGACAAAAACTATGGGTCTGCCTCCGTCAACATGGTGACATGTGGACAAACATCAAGATCACCGAAGAAGAAGATCACTACTTCCTTCAAGGTGATAAACTCAATCCAAGCGTCCGAGCAACTGGTTCCTTACCCGACACCAGACGGACAACCGATATGGGTACATCCCGATCTCCTGGAAGATGAAAATTGGGAGGTCGTGAAAACAAAGCCTACAGCTCAACAGCGAAGGCAGGCTAGGAAACATCTCCTCAAGCTCAAACGGCAAGAGAAGACCCAGCCAAAACTAGAGGTCAAAGAAAAGGCAGAGGCTTCCTCTACCGCTTCACTGGAGGTAACAAAAACATCCCTTCCAGAGACTTCAAAGGGGGTAAGGAAATTCACTCTCAGTGATTTCATGCCACCTCAATTCAAAGAAGCCATGCAGGAGGCATCATACTCTTGCAATTCGGTAATTGGATTCTCCATTGATGGATATGAGTCCAGCGACACCGATGATGGATTCGAATCCAACTACACAGATGAGTGGGAGGAGTCCCTTGAAACAGGAGAATATCTCTCCGATGAAGAATGGGTTCCTGAGTCTCATCTTATGCCAGTAATCTGGTATAACCCCCTACAGCCACAAGGATCCTGGTCTGATGATGAAGAAGACCAAGAAGCTGTACAAGAAAATGCTGCTGACCCATCACCTCTCATCACTCCAGTGGAAATCAACAATGTTGAGCCACAAAGAGATGATGAAGAAGAATATCCGGCTCCCATACCTGATCTTGAAGAATATGCAAGGATCTTGCAGCGACTCGCTCTAGAACAAGAGCAAGAACGCGTCAACGAGCCTCCTCGCAATCCAGAGCCTGAAGTCCCTGAAGACCACCAGGTACATCCTCCCTTAACTCCTGAAAATGGAGAAAAGTGCTGGATAGACGATCCTCTCACATCCGAGGATGAGTCTGACTCCGATCAGGCAACGTCTCCCGTCAGAGCTTCCTGTAATGTGATAATTCAGGATTATAGCTCTTCCGAAGCATCGTCTGATGAGAGCACTTACACTCCGGCGACGCCTAGTAATATATCCTCTGGAGCCACCTCGTCTCACGTGACTTTCACTGAGATGACACCCTCTCAGGTTTCTTCTCCTGAGACTGTGACTTCAAAGTTCACACCCTTCCTGACTGAAGAATTCCCAGCCATTGATGCTTGGGACGATGAATTAGTCAACGAAGAAGAAAGATTGCTGGATGCTGTTCAGGACTTGTTCCCGGAAAATGCTCCATGCAACACAATTACTGAGGATGGTAACTCTACTGCTGATGCATCCTCAGCAAATGAAAAATGACAGCCTCTTGATCCTGAAGATAATCTTCCAAACGAAGACCCTTCTCAAGAAGCTCTCGAAGTTGGTAGAGGCACCCGCTCTGGCCGGGACTACCACAAAAATTACAACCAATCTTCCTTTACATATGTAAATCCTTCGGGAAAAGATGTTGTAAGCGCCCCTAGTGGCAACAATGATGAACATGCAGGCCCTAAGGAGGCTTTCAAGTATGACTTGATTGAACACTTCAAGCACATACCTGCACGTCTGCACATCCTAGATTTGTTGCGAATGTCTCCGCACACTCGTGATAATCTCATTTCGGAATTATGAAAGCTGAATGAGGATGTCGACAAACATGCCCCGCAAGTCCTCCAAATTGAAATGGATTACCGGGTCAAAAACTCAGAAGCCTCCTCAAAGGGAGAAAAGAAGAAAACTGAGGGATCATGCATTGAATGCCTCTCGGTTAAAAAAGCAGCCAGTGCAACCATCGCCTTCACAAAGGATGACCTCCTACTTGGCGAAACCAGGCATAACCGACCCCTGTACTTCACAGGGTATATCAAGGAAATGCCTATGCATAGAGTTCAGATCGACCCAGGTTCTGCACTCAACCTCATCTCCACATCGGCTCTTGAAGAGTTGGGCATCCCACCCAGCAAACTGAGCCACACATCTGTATCTATCTTCGGATACGATGGGAGTACTCAAAGGCCTATCGGCAAAATCAGGTTCAAATTGCAGATAGGTGATCTTATCTCTGAGGTCACAGTGTATGCAATAAAGACCCCTTCATGCTACAACATCCTTCTCGGACGCCCTTGGATCCATGAGAATGGTGTTGTCCCTTCAACTCTACATCAATGCATCAAGTTTGTTGGCGACGACGGCATGGTACATCGAGTCTTTGCGGACAGAAAACCCTTCAAAGGTAAAGAAATCCACTTCGCAGACTCACAGATGTATGAAGGTGAAAAAGAAGAAGAGGAGAAGCACACAGCATCCTTTGCCGAAAATCTCCAGAAAGATAAAGGCAAAGCTCCTCAACAATCACCGGAAGAAAACAAACCATCCGGTAAATCTGAAGAGAGCATGCAAACTCCCTTCATCATCTCCCTCAAATCTTCAAAGCCTTTGGTCATCACAACTAAAGTCAAGAAGGCAAAACAAAAGCCTGGGGGCAAATTTGTTGTCTCTTTCGTGTCTATCATGCAAGACACGGACTCGGATTCAGAGCCAGAAGACGACACATCGTCAAGCCAAGCTGACACTCAGCAAGTTCATCCTGCTCTTACTCCAATGGAGACAACTTCTGATATAGAAGATCCTACGTCAGCTTCCTTCGTTGTTCCAGCAACTTCAGCAAAGGAAAAACCGATCTTCTTCCATAGGTTGGATGCTTCTTCATCAAACTCCATGCTTGAACCTTTCCAAAATAAAGGTACGCCTCAACTATCCTTATATAGTTCTGTGGCACAAGCTATTATGAAGAAAATGGGCTATGACGCTCAAAACCCAGACGGTTTGGGAGAAGGACGCGGTATTCTCACGCCATTGGGGCCCGTCTTGACCAAAAGCCAGCTGGAAGATTGGAGACTCTACGGCTATGTAGAAAAGTCTTCACACGGGTTAGGGTATGATCCTGACACTCCCTTGAGAGAGTTGACACAAAGGCTTAAAAGTCAATATACTGACCAAGCCTCAACATCCCAAGTCCATGAAGACATCGATCTCCCTGGATATCTCTTTGATGAGTCACCTGACAAAGATCCAGGAAGCTCATCCAATTGGCACGATTTCTCCGAAAATGAAGAGGAGTTGTCCGATGGCACGGACGTGTGGACTTCTGACCCAGAAGAACCCTCATCTCCAAAAGAAGTAGCCTACTTCGACTCGGTTTCAACAGGCGATTGGGATCATCTCATAGCAAGCCTTGGGAAAATTACCGATCAAGAAGACCCGTGGAAAGGAACAAAAGCTTGGTCTGGAAATGCCCTTGAAACCCCAGAAGGTTTCGTTGAGCTGGAAGCCTCCGAAAATATTGTGGAGGAACCACCTTCGAACCTTCCAACAGAAGATCCTGTTCAAAAGATAGACTTGGGAACACCAGATAACCCACGTCCTGTATTCATAAGCAAGAATATAAAGGATGATGAGTTACCCGAGTATATCGCCTTTCTTCGTGAGTTCGTTGATTGTTTTGCATGGTCTTACGCTGAAATTCCAGGCTTAGACCCCCAAATAGCAGTTCACAAACTCAATCTTCAAGAAGATATCAAGCCTGTCAAGCAAGGCCAAAGAAGATTCCGTCCAGATGTGATGGATAAAATTGAACAAGAAGTTCAAAAACTCAAAAGCGTCGGCTTCATCCGTGAGGAACAACATCCTGAATGGTTGGCCAACATTGTCCCCGTGACAAAGAAAAATGGGCAGATCAGGGTCTGTATAGATTATAGAGACCTGAATGGCGCATGCCCAAAAGATGAATTTCCGCTCCCCATACCAGAGGTAATGATTGATAATACCTGTGGATTCGAACGAATGACATTCATGGATGGTTTCTCTGGCTACAATCAGATAAAGATGCATCCTGAGGATGAAAAACATACATCCTTTCGAACCCCATTTGGCGTGTATTGTTACACTGTCATGCCATTTGGTTTGAAAAATGCTGGTGCCACATATCAGAGGGCTATGATGAAAATTTTCCAAGATATACAGCACAAGACGGTTGATTGTTACGTTGATGACCTCGCCGTCAAAAGCAAAAGAAAAGAAGATCATCTTGAAAACCTTCGAGAAGTCTTTCTCCGGCTTCGCAAACACAAATTGCGAATGAATCCATTGAAATGCTTCTTCGGCGTCTCGTCGGGTAAGTTCCTCGGATTCTTAGTTCGGAAAGCTGGAATAGAGCTTGACCCCATAAAAGTCAAAGCCATTCTAGAAATGCCCTCTCCAAGAACCTTGAGAGAACTCAAAGGGCTTCAAGGGAGATTGGCCTACATCAGACGGTTCATCTCCAATCTTTCGGGGAAATGCCGTCCATTCTCCCGGTTGATGAAAAAAGGTGTAAACTTTGTTTGGGATGCTGACTGTGAAGCTGCTTTCCAAGACATCAAGTCATACCTGACAAAACCTCCAGTGTTAGCTGCTCCTACCACTGGAAAACCATTCATCTTGTACACAAGAGCCCTTGATCACTCTCTGGGAGCTCTGCTTGCGCAAGAAAACAATCAAAGAAAAGTAGCTGCTCTATATTACCTCAGCCGCATGCTAGTAGGTGCAGAGCATCGCTACTCTCCAGTCGAAAAAGAATGTCTTGCAGTGATGTTCGCCGTACAAAAGCTGCGTCACTACTTGCTTTCCAACACAGTCTACCTGGTCTCGAGGGTCAACCTCTTGAAGGTCCTTGTCACAAAGGCAGGTTCTCTCAAAGCTCGACTGGCAAAATGGTCCATCCTTCTGTCACAATTTGATATTAGGTATGTACCACAAAAAGCAATCAAAGGGCAAGCTCTAGCGGACTTCCTCGCAGAGCATCCATTGCCTAAAGATTCTCCACTCAGAGATGATCTCCCAGACGAACCAGTCTACAATGTGGAGACTTTCTCACAAAGTGCCTCCTGGGATATGTACTTTGACGGTGCAACCAGGACAAATGAAAAAAGACAGCTGATCTCGGGAGTTGGCATCCTCTTTGTTAGCCCCGACAAATACATGATTCCACACGCTTTCTCGCTACTGGAACCATGCACAAACAATGCAGCTGAATATCAAGCTCTGATCTTAGGATTGGAACTCGCCATCGAATCCGGTATCACCATGCTGGAAGTCTTTGGAGACTCTCAACTGATCGTCAACCAGATGAATCAGAAATTTGAAGTCAGGAAGCCAGATTTGTTGCCCTACTACAACAAGGCACAATCACTTCTGCAAAAGTTTGACATCTGTCACATCACCCACATTCGTAGAGGTGAAAACATACGTGCAGATGCCCTAGCCGGACTTGCCGCATCCATGGCAATCTAGGAAGGGGAAAACATGCAAGTCACAGTGTGCAAAAGAAGAATCCTTCCTCCTCTTAACACACACCAAGCAGTTGCTGAATGCCACCAAGTGGTCGGAAGTCGGATTTCAATCCTTCAAACTTCAATTGGTGACTGGAGGGATCCGTTCATTGATTACATTATGTTCGGAATCCTACCTGAAGATCCAAAAGAACGGGTAAGCATCCAAAGGCGAACCCCAAGCTTCCATTTGGATATTCCTTCAAAAATCCTTTACAGGAAATCCTTCAACGGAGTACTTCTACGCTACTTGTCACAACAAGAGGCTGAAGAAACACTCAAAGAAGTTCATGCTGGTCTTTGTGGAGCTCATCAGGCTGGACCTAAGCTCTATGATCAGATAAAAAGGTTAGGATATTACTGGCCTACCATGGTAGCTGACGCAATGCAATTTGCTAAGCGCTGCCAACAATGCCAAGTTCATGGAGATTACATTCACATGCCTCCAGAATGGCTGCATCCTACAGCGATCTCATGGCCTTTCGAAGCCTGGGGTATGGACATCATAGGTCCTATTTCTCCCCCTTCAAGCAAAGGTCATCGCTTCATCTTCGCCGCTACGGATTACTTCTCCAAATGGTCAGAAGCATTTGCGTTTAACGAAATGAAGACCTCATCAGTCCTTCAATTCCTACGCACCAACATCATTTGTCATTTCGGCATACCCAAAAGATTCGTCCATGATAACGGACCAAAGTTCCGGGATCATCGATTCTACAGGTTCTGCGACAAATACAAAATCCAAAGCTGTCCTTCGACTCCATACAATCCGGCAGCAAACGGGTTAGCAGAAGCTTTCAATAAGACACTCTGCAAAATCCTCAAAAAAATGGTCTCTAATCACAAAAGAGACTGGAGGCGACAAAATGTCTGAAGCTTTGTGGGCCTATCGAACCTACCGTTCGAGGACCAACCCATAGCACACCATTCTCCTTGGTCTATGGATGCGAAGCTGTCGTGCCCTTGGAAGTACAAATTCCTTCCTTGAGGGTATCCTTGCAAAATGACATGACTCAAGAAAGCAATGTCAAATTGCGGCTCCATGAGCTGGACAATCTCGATGAGAGACGGCTCGAAGCTCAACAAAGCATTGAACTTTACCAAGCACGCATGGCAGGATCTTTCGATAAAAAGGTCAGGCAACGCGCCTACAAAAAGAATGACTTGGTTCTTGCGGTAAAAAGACCAATGGTCTTCGCTCACAAGTCCAAAGGCAAATTTGAGCCGAAATGGGAGGGACCCTACGTCATCGACAAGGTTTTCTCTAACGGCGCATACGCACTCCTAAACATGGAAGGTGACAGATGTATGCTGCCCATCAACGGCAAGTTCTTAAAGCGGTACTACCCTTGAAGACTTACCCAACTGGGTAAGAGCAATGCCTGTACGGCCAAAACCGATTTCCAGGTACACGCTCGCTAAACCCACCTTTTTTAGAATTTTCATATCAAATATTGAAATTTTTAGAAATCTAAAACAATGCTTACTTTCATCGTTTCATTGTTCAAAAAAAAAATATATATATCCAAGTTTAGGAACCTTTCCCTAACTTGACCAAAATTTTCAACCTTTGAACCCAAAATTCATGGTTTGAAACAAAATCCGGATTCAGGGATTTCCACCCTAGTCCACCCTGCCTTTTACCGCCAAAATGGTTTTAGGTCAAAACTTATGACCCTCGTGTCTTTAAACAAAAAAAAAATGGTTTTTCAAAAACCGCGAGGAAGCGACGCTTAGTCGATACTCGCACAAATCGGAAGCAAGCGAACCACGTTCGACACTTCCAAAATCGCAGGGAAGCGACATTTCGTCGATACTTGCAAAATCCAAAACCGTGGAAACGCAACATTTCAGTTGATATCCACAACCCAAATTTCAAAGGTTCGAAAAAACCTAAAAAACTGTGGAGACGCAACATTTCAGTTGATATCCATAACCCAAAGGTTCGAGAAAACCACAAATTTCAAAAATCGTGGGGAAACGACATCAAGTCAGTACCCGCAAAACCAAAATTTTTTGAAAAGCAAGGATGCGACATTCCATCGATACTTGCACCCAAATCCGCGAGGATGCGACATTCCATCGATACTCGCAACCGAATGAGCAAGGATGCGACATTCCATCGATACTTGCAAGAACATTCAGCAGGGAGGCGACTTTAGTCGATACTTGCATTTTTTGAAAACCAAACAGGCTATAAATGCCACAAACCGGCTATAAATGCCATCAAAACAGGCTATAAATGTCACAAACCGGCTATCAATGCCACCAAAACAAAACCGGCTATCAATGCCACAAACAAAAAAACTTGGATTTAAAAAAAAAACGGCTATCAATGCCACCAAAACAAAACAGGCTATCAATGCCACCAAAACAAACCGGCTATAGATGCCACAAAACAAACCGGCTATCAATGCCACCAAAATTGGCTATAGATGCCACACAAAAAAAAAACTCGGCTATCAATGCCACAAGAAAAGCTGGCTCTCATGCCAAAATTGGCTTCCATGCCACAAACAAAAAACCTGGCTTTCATGCCAAAACAATCACTTGACAAAAGATTTTTCACAAAATGACAACCTTTTGATCAAATCCCATTTAGCAATTACTTTTATCACAAAAAGATTCAAGTGAGCGTAGGGATAACAAAAAAAAAAAAAAAAGAAAGCTTCCCATTTAGCAATTACTTTTATCAAAAAAAAAATTCAAGTGAGCGTAGGGATAACAAAAAAAGAAAAAAAAGAAAAGAGTACCAAAAATACATGTGGTACCAAAAAAAAAAGAAAGTGTTCACAAGCACTACAAAAAATAAGTACCAAAAAAAATACAAGTGGTACCAAAAAAAGAAAAGAGAGAAGGATGGTTTCTGTAAAAAAAAAAAAAATAATACAGGAGCTCAATCAAAAATGGTCTCCAGCCAAGAGTTCAGCTCCCCAAGCAAACTTTTAGCCTCAGCCGTCAAGGATTCCAAGGCACGCTTCTTCAGGAACCTGCCATGAGATGCTGGAGTGGGCTGTACCCCTTCTCTCACACCAGGAAGCTTACCTCGAGCAGTTTGCCATTGTTCCTCCTCATCAGACTTCCTTTTGAGAACCCGTTCGGCATCTGCAACCTGGTGAATCAGAGCACTCTCCCTGTCGCGAGCCTCTACTATGGCAGTCCACTTGGCAGCGACTTGTGCCTGCAAATGCTCAAGACGTTTCCTGGCCTCATCGACCTCCCTGTCAAGGATCTTAAGGTCATGTGTCAGCCTGATGATGGCTATCTCTTCTAAGTTCCTCTTTCGGACTGCCTGCTTCTTGCTTTCTGTAGCCTCATCCAGGTCAGACTTAGCCTTATCAGCAGGATCCAGGAACATCTCCTTGAAGAACTGGTCATCAGCCAAACTCACGGTCTCAAACCACTTGTCACCCAGTGCAATGATCCTATCAACGATCGCCCTGGCACCTGTGACATCCAGACCAGCCTCTCCAGCATCATTGAGAATCTCCTGCACATGCTGGATCATGCCAAATCCGGCTTCCAAGTGCCCAGAAAAGAGAGTCTCAATCCAAGAGCTCAGAACTCGCATCACCACCTTCTTCGCAAAAAGAAGAGATGGCCCAGCTGAGGATTCGCCCAACTCCGTTGGTCGGCTACTCATATCATCATCTGTTGAAAGAGTAACAAAAGAACTCTTTCCAGCTGAATCTACTCCTACTCGGGAAGGAATCTCAGCGCGAGGAATCTCCTCAATATTGTCAGAGCTGGTCCCAGGAATCTCTACCTCTGGATCGACCTCTGGCATCTCTTGCTCTGGAAGCGACGGATCCTCCTCTGCCACTTCAAAACCTGCAAAAGAAACACAAAAAGGTATGAATATGATCCTGTTTGAAAATCATTATCAGGGTTATAATTACAAAATACCTTCTTCGACGACTGGCGGAACACTCTCTTCCACCATGAACTCATCGAAAGCATCATCAACATTTGCGTCCATCGATGGTTCAAAGTCATCAGAACCCTGAGGCAAGTCAGCTGACAAAAAAAAATGTTAGCAAACCGAGTCACAAACAAAAAAAAAAAGGAGCAAAAGAAGTCATACCAATTGGAGATTCTGGATTTACTCCAGAGTCCCTCGGTTCTTCTTCAGGTGCCTCAACAGGATCCATCACCACGTCATCGGTTGGGACCTCAGGCATCACCAAGTCTTCCTCTGCTAAAAAAAAAAAAAGAAAAGCAGAAACAAGAAGCAAATCATAACATGAAAAAAAAATCCCATGAAAAGAAATGGAAAGAGAAAAAGGAAGAATCATACCTTCACCGACGGTCTCTTCTTCTCGGCTTCTCTTCTCTGGAGGCTCGTCAGCATCCACTGGCACATCCTCATTGATAGTAAGAGGAACTTCCAAGTTAGGAGAGTCCTCATGCTGCCCCTTGCTGCGATGATGACTCCTCCTCCTCTAACTCCTGCGGGCTTGCTTCTTAGAGGAACCTGCCCCGCTGTCAGAGTCAGGTTTCCCACTTGACTCCTCACTGGATGGTCTGCTCTTGCCAGTAGACTCCACGGAAGCTTGCCTCTGTGCCGCTTGCATCCAAGCACCAAGTTCGGCTTCCTCCTGTTCTAGCTGCTCCAAAGCCTCATCAGGTATCTCCCGAACAGCTTCAGAACCAATGACGCCCTGGTCACCGAGAAAGCCTATCTTGTGCTTCTCTCCAGAAAGGAAGGCCCAAACTTCCTCTCGCCGGATGCCGTCCGACTTCCAAGGCCCTTTCCAGATGCCAGCTTCACATCAAGCTCCTTCTTGGAAAGCCCCCGATATGCCGAAAAGCTCTCCGCGAACCACTTCGCAAAGCCGGCAGTCCGGGAAGTCAGCAACACAGGATAAGAAATCATGGCTGTAGTGTCTTCAGCACTATAGAAAGCCCATGCATTTCTCCCATCCTGTAAGCCTCCAAAGCGCTTCACCATACTTGAAGGCGCTCCAACAACGCCTTGAGAAAGCCCAGCTGCAAAGCAAAGCGAGAAGGTACATACGGCTGGATGTCGACGAAAAGATGTCTGCGGTACACCATTGTGCCGACACGTATGCTGAAAAGCCACTCTCTCTCTGCATTTGTCAAGGAATAATGCCTTCCCGACCCCGCCCTGGTAGAGTCTCGGGAGGCACCAAAATCAAAAGCCTTCTTCCGCAACTCCGGAGAAAGCTTTACTGAAGATTGCCCCATCTCGACGTCCCTGAACCGTCGGATCCTCATGCGGGCAAACAAAAGTGATTCGGACACGGCTTTGCCCTTAGCCAGTCGAATCATCAGAGGATCATCATCCTGTGCAGCACCCAGCTGTTGGAAGCTAGGACAGTGGTATACATACCACGAATAAAAGATATGGGCTGAAAATACCCTATTCATAGGAAGCCCAAGCCGAACCAAAAAAGCAGCAGCCTGCAGTTCGGTACACAAGTAGGAGTAAAGAGCTGGCACCAAAGCAAGCTGCTCTCCAAACGCCATCTGACCAGCCGGGAAAATACAATGCGGCCTGATGTGCGTTCCATCTCCTCCAGCAAAAACAGCCTCACCAAGCCAATAAGTGAGGTAAATAGCGAGATCTCTCCGCAATGCAATGTCAGGACATATGGCGTTTGTACTTGCACAGAAATCTCTCAACTCTTCTTACATGGCCAAGATCTTCTTTGAATTTGGATCCTGAGCTCCGGCTTCCTGGGTCACGCTATCAGAAGACTCCCTACTATCAAAAAAGTTGGGGAATGAAGAGCTAAAACTCTTCCAACTGCTGGATCTAACTTTCAAACCCTCCTTCTCCTTCAAAAAATCATAGAAGGCGACAAGCTGAAAGTATAGAAGCCTGAACTCCTCAGACTGCCCCTCGAGGACGCTGTCAATCGGCATAAACTCCTCATAGAGCTTGCCGAGGATGGGCAATCCAGTAATGGCGCTCAGCTCCTTCAAAGAAAAACCAATCTCACCATTCGTCACAACGAAGGTATTGGTTTGTGGGAGGAATGACTCCAGCATAGCCATGAAGGCCTCGTCGGAAAAGATCACGGTCTCCCTAAAGGCGCGGACCGCATCAAAAATCCCGGCTTCCTTCAAAACGGCACCACCAATTAGCAGGATGCGATCAGTCCACGACTTCCACTCGGAGTCAGCATTGAAACGACCTCGAAGTCGAAAAGGCTTGATCCAATTGCTGCCGTCACCACTGAAAATACCAAGGCCCACCGGTCTCAAATCGACCGACGGATAATCAGTGCCCTGGTAGCCGCTGGATGGCATCAATAGGTCCATATCAACTGGCGACCTCTCCGTATATCCAGGAGAACCGCCAACAAAAACCCCGGTCTTGATTACATTTGTCCTTCTCACCCAACTTGGAGGATCTTCCCTCTTAGGGCACGTAGGGGCAAGGCTCAGAATCGAGATGGTGCGATCAAATGTCGACCGGGTAGCAACAGTCTTCTTCTCACCATCTGCTGTGAAAGAAAACTGAAAACATCTCCTCTGGTATGTCATGTCATCAGGGACTGCATCACCAAAGAAGAAGGTAGGCTTGGGCAAAATGCTCTGATCTTCCATCACCCATGGACGACTGCTTACCATGATCTTATAGAATTCCTCTCCCTTGAGAGTGATCAGTCGCTGCCTCATCTCATCTCTGTTGAGGGAGTCGCACTCTTCCAGATTTCTCTCGACATACTGGACCTTCTCAAAAGCCTGCTGAACGGCCGGATTAGAAGATCTAGAAGATCGACGAGGTACGCTTGTAGCAGGCTCTTTACCCTTGTTCGCTCTGGAGGAACCACCTGAAAAGGATGGAAAAGAAAAAGATCAAACATCAAAATGATAAAATCTCGCTAAAAAATCTGGCGAAATTTTGACATGATGACGGGACAATTCCGAAGAAAAGGAACTATCCCGAAAGAAATAGAAAGCTTGAAGATGGGCTCAACATCGCTGCAAGCTCCGAAACTCCAAACTTTCGAAACCTCAAAGTCTCCGCAAAATCAAGAAGGGCTCAACATCACTGCGAGCTCCAACTTCCCAAATTTTCGAAAACTTTCAGGTATGCTATCACATCATGCTACAAATTTAATTTACAAATTGAATGCATGCATGAACATCTTGGTTTGCGAAAAAATTGCATTATCATGATGAGCAAAAAAAAAAAAAGAAAAAGAAACTTTCTCTAAAAAAAAAAGAGAGGAGAAAGAAAACAAAAAAAAAGAAAAGAAAAGAAACTTTCTCTAAAAAAAAAAGAGAAGGGAAAGAAAACAAAAAAAAAAAGAAAAAAAAAGAAACTCTCTCAAAAAAAAAGGGGAGGGAAAGAAAAAAAAAAGAGAAGAAAAAAAAGAGGGCTGGCCCATAGGCCGTGGCCCACAGGCCACGTGGCCGTACGGCCAGATCCGTACGGATCTGTCCGTACGGCCCACAAACAAAAAAAAAACATGAAAAAAAAAAGAAAGAAGAAAAGAAAAGAAAAAACATGTAAAAAAAAAAAGGGAAAACACGTGGAAAAGAAAAAAAAAAGAAGAAAAGAAAAGAAAGAAACAAAAAAAAGAAAGAACTTTATTTTTCCTACAATGGAGTTTTCTTGAAAAAAAAGGGAGAACTTACTTGAAGCCATTGATGGAGAAGAAGAAGAAAACTCTTGAAGATCTTGAAGAAGAAAAGCTCTTGGTCTTGAAGCCCTCTTGAGATTATTGCAAAAGAAAGTAATAAGAGCAAGAGATCCAACCTTCTCCTTACTTTTATAGAGGAGAGCAAACCAAAGAAGGAAAGAAGAAAGAGGTAAGTGTTACTAATTAGTAACCTTACCAAAAGAAAGAGATTAGAAAGATTCTTTCCCAAAAGAAAGATATCTTGAAGGATTTTCTCCCAAAAAGAAATCTATGATGGATTCTTTCCCAAAAGAAAGATATCTTGAGATATTCTATCCCAAAAATAAAGGGATCATGAGAGATTCTCTCCAAGTAAAGATATTCTTAGATATTCTCTATCCAAATGAGATATTTTTGGATATTCTTTACAAAAATGACACCATATGAGATCTAAGCCATTTCAAAAGCTTAAGGTCCCATGGGTTAGCCCATATGAGCCAGGTTTGACCACCTAGGCACAAAAAAAAAAAAAAAAATTTTGGGCTTTTAGTCAAAGAGAAATCCCTCTTACCAAGAGCATACAAAAATGGTTCCATGCCTCTTTTGAGTTGATTGGACCATACAAAAGAAAATTCCAAGCCGCATGAGCTTCCAAAAATCAAACCATCCAGCCTCATCTACCAAATTGAGCCAAAATCTTGAAATTGACATTCCACAAAAATCAAACCAAATCCTGGTCCCCTAACTTGCCACATACAGCCTGTTAGGTCATAAGACCAAAACCAAAAACCAAAACCCGATCCCCTAACTTGCCACATACAGCCTGTTAGGTCACAAGATCAAAACCAAAATTGATCCCCCAACATTCCACATACAGCTTGTTGGGTCACACGATCAAAACCAAACCCGACCCCCTAACCTGCCACATATAGCCTGTTAGGTCACAAGGTCAAAACCCAAATCCACATCCCTGATGTCATCTTCGAAACTTTGCCTCGAGATGGTACGTGATCCCTTTCACTACCATAAAATTCCCCTGGAAGCTCAAAAGGCTACAAATACCAAAAAGAAAGACTGCCCAAAGACTCTTAGTCAAGTCACAGGCTCTCCTTCAAAAATCTCTTCGAGGCACATCGACTACAAAAGTTAAGCAACTCGCCGCTGTACCTCGAGGGGGCATTTGTTGACACCAAAAATGTCACTTTGCCTTTTCAAGATCCAAAGAGCTACATGAAGTCGCAACCTGCCATAAATAGGCAATGCTGCTTCCAAACATCAAATCTTGTCAGAATCAAACAAAAACTGCAAGATTCTTCCAGACAGCCAAAAGAGGAGTACACAAGAAGTTTCAGGCCATTTCAAAATCATTTGGCCTAACTTCGCTTCTCCGACAGCCAAATCAGGCCTCTCGGCTGCAAAGCTCTCCGGGACCATGGTTTCCAAGACAGAGCCTATGGATCATCTTAAAATTACTCCAATAGGTTCCCTGTCAAATTTCAAGTCAATCGGACATCGGTTGACCGCACATCAAACCGCGACATCTTCATCGCGACAAAAAGCAAGTCTACTGGTGATAGGACCCCAAACGGCTTCAAAACTCAAACAAAAGCCTATGGTTGATCTTATTTATTGCTCAGGAGGCTCCACACCAAATTTCAGGTCATTCCGACATCGTTTGGCCCAGTTTCAGCTTCTGACGGAAAATCGGCAGCTCTGCGCGACAAAGTCTTCGGCTTTCTCAGGAAATTGGAAACTTTGCAAAATAAAATGCAAGGATTCTCATCAGGTTTCCTACAAAGAAATTAGGCCAATAAATGGTCAAAATGTCAAGGAAAAGTACAGAAGAAAAAAGAATAAAAAAACAGCAAAAACGGACGCAAAACGGGACACGAAAGGGGGAAAACCCCCCCAGGGTCGCAGACCCCTGCGACCCTGGGCCAGGGTCGCCGGCGACCTTGGAACCCGGGGTCGCCGGGAAAGCCCCGGAAACCCCGGTTTTCGCCGTTTTTTCGCGATTCGAGGAGCCCAGCCTCTGGTACTTTCCAAAATTCATGCTTTTGAGACACCAAGTCCTCTGACATCCGTCCAAAACACGGGTAAATCATCAAGAGTATCGAAAACAATATTGATCGCCAACCGGTCAACCAAAAAAAGTGTGCTTTCTACCCGACCGATCGAGAAATCGACAGGACAGATGGCACCGACCCGCTGTTGGCAACAAACACCTGAAATTACATGATCATCTGATGTCGATCTACATGAAGATCCATCATGATCATCAACAGAAGAATCCCAAAAGACGTGGCACGGCCCGCGACTCTTCAGCTGCTCAGCGACCACTTAATGCGATTAATTGACTAGCTTTATTACAGTCATTAATCCATTTCTTTGGACGGCTGTAAGACCCCGACCCGAGAGACCTCGTTTAGAGTTGTTTGTGTTGTGTTTTAGTTTTAAGTGTGTTTAGTGGTTTTTGGATTAGTTGGGGATTAGAATAGCTCTTATAATAGCTTTGGGGAATTTGGAGAGCCCTTTTGATGTGTGGGACCCTTTGGGGGTTCTTATTACGAATTGTGTGAGATTGGGGGTTTACCGATGATTTCCAAGAATCGTGTTTTAACCCCATTGAACTTATCTTGTTAACCCCTACAATTTTCATGTTGACATCGTTTTCATTTGAGGACCTTAAACCTGATTTTTCACTAATTGAGGGCAAAATGGTCTTTTTACCCAAAAATCTGGACACCGATTTCAATGTCACCAAAATGTGCAAAATATATACTTTTTGGAAACTAGAAAATTTTCCGATCAACTTTGTCTTCTTCGCCGAATTCGTTTGAAGCCCCGAGAACCATGTTTTGAGCCCGAGAAGTTCTTTAAGTTGTGGGCCCCATCCTCACTTACTATATATAGAAAGTTTCTTCTTCTTTTTCCCATTTCTGGCAAAAACCCTAGAGGAGGAGAGAAATCCCAGCCCTAAGGGTTTTCCCTTACCTTTTATTGCCTCTTCATCTTCAATCACCCACTAAACTAGTGCTAATGGAGAATTAGTTGCTGCAATCTTCTTCCTCATCTCAAGGCCTTCATCTTGATACCATTTTTGAAGAAAACCGCCCACTCCAAGATTTACTTTGGACAACACTTTGCTTTTTGAAGAACTTCCTTGTAAGTGATTTTCTTAAAAATGCTATAATCTTGATTGTTTAGCCCTAGGGAAACTCTATTTCAGTTATTGGAAGATTTCGTCTTGTTTTATTTGGATTTTGATAATCTAGGGTTTGGATTTGGGGGTTTTGTGTATAGGTGTTTGATTGGGAATCTAAGAGGTGATTAGAGCTCAATTTGAATTGCATTTGGACCCAAGGCAAGTGGATGAAATGATTCTCATGTGTTTTAGCATGTTTTATGAAAAATCTTGAATTGTCTTCATTAATGGTTTTAATGATTTATCATGGTTGATGATTTAGTCTTATTGATTTTGAATAATGATTTGATGAGATAATAAGGCAAGGAATAGCCCAATTGTTTGTGAAAATATGTATGGAAGAAGGGGAAAGAAAGGAAATGGATTGGAGTTGGACAAGGGAAGAATTCAATCAAATGGGTTGAAATTCGCTACAGGACCGATCGATCGCCCATCAGGTCCGATCGATCGGACTGTAAATAACTGAGAGGGTTCTCAGGACCGATCGATCGCCCATCAGGTCCGATCGATCGGACTGTAAATAACTGGAAGCAAATTCGGGACCGATCGATCGGCCAAGGGGTCCGATCGATCGGACTGAGATGAGATGAAGTATAAAATAGGAGAATTGTGGGATTATTTTCCAGATTCACCCCAAGTCCATACTCAAGTCCAATTCAGCTCTATCCCTTATCTTCTTATTTGAAGATATTGAACCTATAATGATGCATTCAAACCCATGAAAGATTGGGGTATATTGTGAAGGGCTGTAGTGTGGAAGTACTGTTTGGAGGCCCAATGCTATTCAAGGATGAGTAAGGCATTATATGAAGTCCGAAGGAAGGAAGAACCTCATCATGGAAACTCCATGAGGTTTTCTAGATTGATCAATGTGTATAAGGACCCGGAATGTCCCTAACTCTTAAAGAGTACCAAAATTTCATCATAACCGACATACGGAACCCTATTCGCACTGATTCAATCCTAGAAACCCCATTGTTGGCCTATAAAAGTATGGAAAACTAATTGTATCTAATTTTTAACCTAACTCCTATTTTGGGATTTCAAACCAACTTGATATGACTAGACTGTTACAAGAGTACTAAAAGTGATGTGTTTAGCTTTTGCTAACTTGTATATGGTGACTTGAGATGGATGTGTATTTGTGCCTATGGCACCCCGTTCTTCATTATGCATATGATTTGATTTATCGTATTTGACCTATGAGTCGGCACCACTGAGCTTGGACGACCTCGTCGGTTTGATCTACCGACTTGGGGTTCCTTCCCCTCCTGATAGTCAGCTGCAGTCTGGAATGTGCAGAGTTTTTACCCGGTTCGCTACCGTGGTCCCGCAGAGTATATATATATGTATATTATGATAATTATCGTTGTTCCTCCTCACCTCGTGTGACTGAGGTCAATGATCCCGTTAGGGTATGCGCTCTCTTCACTTCGGTGAAGGGAGGATCTAGCTTGTGGGGTTGCCATCTTGACAGTTTCCAAATCCTTGTTACCTTACATGTTTTATTGCAAATGTATTTCTTTTGAAATGATATATTGTCTTTTACAAAGTTCATTGTTTATCCATAAGTTTTCTTAACTCTTGCATAGTATCATTGTTTTATTATCGTTATATCCTTTCACCCACCTGCCAGACCGTCGTGTCTGATCCATTTATTTTGGTACTCAGGTCCCGAGCTCTTTGCCATTGAGGAGGAGCCAGAGGAGGCGGTCGGTGGACCGCAGCGTGTGATTGAGTGGCAAGCTGATGATGTCATGTAGACATTTGGCTTTGCCTTGAGGACGATACACTTGGGACTTGATATCTTTGTTTTAGATTTCTTTGGGTTGTACGGTCTTTGTTGACCGATAGTTTGGGGTTTTAATTAACTGATACTTTGTAAACATACTTGAATTTACTTTGGGGAAAATGCTTATGATCATTGCTCATCCTGATACCTTATCATTTAACCATGGATTTGTCTTGTTTATGAGATTGAATAGTACTCATATGATTTGCTACACGCTTCCGCAATCTTAAAAATATATTGGACATGATTACATGTGAGATGATGTGTACAGATAATCCTCACCGCGGAACCCTGTGGGAAATCACGTGCACGGATAAACATTCTTTTAATTCCGTGTGCGTTTTAGCCAAAGAGATGCACGTGGCGCGGCATCAATCGACCTGTCCCGACCTCCCGGACTCGGATCCTTTTCCCCTTTCGGTCCGGGGTCGCGACAGGAATGGTATCAGAGCGGGGCATGTTTCAGGCAATTAAAAGAAACTAGAAACCTTAAGTACGTGGCGAGGATCCGTTAGATAGAATCGTGTGAGCAATGTGTGACCACCCTGTACTTAGTTTATATGTGCTAACAAATTGTTTTGCAGCGTTATGCCACCTCGCAAAAGAACAGCAAACAGTAATCACATTGCCAGTAACAGTGAGAGTGCAGGGCTTAGTACAGAGGAACTTCAGGACAACAATATGCAGAATCAATTCCAGCAGATGATGCAAGCTATGCTAGACCAACAACGACAAGCAAATGAAGACCAGGCTAGACTCCAAGCACAAGCTCATGAGACACAGACCAGATTGCAAGAACAGATGCTTAAGAAAGATGAGGATCATGCTAGGGAGATAGCTCAAATGCAGGCACAGTTGTTGGGGATATTAGAGAGGAGACCGGAACCAATCCCAGTTGCACCACCTGGTCCGGTAAACATTAGAGGAAATGATCCTAATGTGCTGTATGAGCGGTTCAGGAAGAGAGGACCGAAAGAATTTTTGGGGACTGAAGACCCAATGGCAGCAGATGATTGGCTTGAGCACACCGAAAACATATTCGAGATATTCATATGTACCGGTGTGGAACGTGTTCAGCTTGCAGCCTCTATGTTTGTGGGTTTAGCAGATATTTGGTGGAAGACCGTCAGGGCAGAATATAGGGAAATGGCTGATGCAGAAGCTTGGGTTAACTTCAAGAGACAGTTTGGAGAGAAATACGTACCTGCACATGTCAAGAGACAAAAGGCAGCAGAATTTCAACAACTTGTACAAGGGAACATGACAGTCCTCGAATACCTTACCAAATTCGAGAGATTGTCAAGGTATGCTCCAGAACTGATAGACACTGTTGAGAAGAAGATAACCAAGTTCCTTGAGGGACTTCACCCGATTATTGAGAGGGATGCTACCGGGGTTGTACCACCCGTTACCTTTGAAGAAGCTGTCAAGAGAGCATACAAATTTGAGAACTTCCATAACAAAATCATCAAGAACCAAGGAAAGGGTCAAGGCCAGCAACAGAACAATCAACAAAGAAACAATCAGAACAAGAGGCCAAGACAAGAGCAAAATGTGCAAAATTCGGGTGCTTGTATCCATTGTGGGAAACATCATGGGAATGCCCAATGTCGTACTATCACGGGAGCATGTTTTAGATGTGGTTCATTGGACCACCAAATGAGGGATTGCCCAAGGCCAGATAGACAAAATAGACAGCAACAAGGAGTACAGCGTCAGGCACCACCTCAGAATGCATTGGTAGTTCAGAATCAAGCAAGGCCACTACAACAACAGGCACCTCAGCCACAGTTTAGGCCACAACAACAACAGCAACAACCGGCCCGTCAGCAAGGGCAGAATCAGAATCAGCGTCCTCAGAATCAGAATAGGAATGCACCACAAGGCAGGCAACAGCAAGGGCAGAACAGGCCACCACAAAGGGCACAACTCTATGCTGTCAATAGAGCTGATGCGGAGGCTGAAGGCAATGTAGTGGAAGGTACACTTCTCGTCTGTGGTTTTGATGCTAAGGTTTTGTTTGACCCTGGCTCTACTCACTCATTCCTATCTCCAAAATTTGCTATGTTGATTGATATGCATGCTAGAGAGTTGAGTTTCATTTTGACTGTGACTACCCCTTTAGGTAAGGAAGTTGTTTGTAGAACTTTTTACCCTAGTTGTCCAGTCGTGATAGGAGAAGTAGTATTACCGGCAGATCTCATTTTGTTGGAGATGCAGGATTTTGATGTCATCCTAGGGATGGATTGGTTAGCAGGATACCATGCTACTATGGATTGTTTCCATAAGACCCTAACTTTTAAGTTAGAGGAGACCCAAGAAGGGGTGTTGTTTCAGGGAGAAAGGAGTAATTCTGGTGCAGGATTTATTTCAACATTGAAAGCTGATAGGCTTCTAAAAAGTGGTTGTGAGGGTTATTTGGCGTTTATCACGGAGGATAAACGGTCCCAAGGGGTGGAGGAGATTCCAATTGTTTGTGAGTTTCCGGATGTTTTCCCGGAGGAG
Organism: Litsea cubeba; assembly: GCA_012931725.1. Lineage (NCBI taxonomy): Eukaryota > Viridiplantae > Streptophyta > Magnoliopsida > Laurales > Lauraceae > Litsea > Litsea cubeba. The sequence goes on along the minus strand of CM022952.1, from coordinate 33,395,402 downwards.
ATACCAGGATTGCCACCCATTAGAGAGATAGACTTCACTATTGAGTTGTTACCGGGGACCGCTCCGATATCTATCGCACCCTACAGAATGGCCCCGGCAGAATTGGGAGAGTTGAAGATGCAATTACAAGAACTTTTGAACAAAGGTTTTGTGAGACCTAGTGTGTCACCGTGGGGAGCACCAGTTTTGTTTGTAAAGAAGAAGGATGGTTCTATGAGAATGTGTATTGACTATAGAAGATTGAACCAAGTGACCATCAAAAACAAATATCCATTGCCAAGGATAGATGAATTGTTTGATCAGTTGCAAGGAGCTGCTTACTTTTCGAAGATTGATTTGAGGTCAGGCTACCATCAATTGAGGGTTAGAGATTCAGATGTGCCAAAAACAGCCTTTCGGACAAGATATGGACACTATGAATTTCTAGTGATGCCATTTGGTTTGACTAATGCACCGGCAGTTTTCATGGCATTGATGAACAAAATATTCGCGGAGTATTTGGATCAGTTTACAGTGGTGTTTATTGATGATATTTTGGTGTATTCCAAGACCAAAGGAGAGCATGAAGAACATTTGAGGATAGCACTCCAGCTGTTGAGGGAGAATCAGTTGTTTGCCAAACTTAGTAAGTGTGAATTTTGGTTGGACCAAGTCACATTTTTGGGTCATATCATCTCCAAAGAAGGATTATCAGTGGACCCGTCCAAGATTGAGGCAGTCATGAATTGGGATAGACCGAAGAATGCATCAGAAATCAGGAGTTTTCTTGGATTGGCAGGGTATTATCGGAGGTTTGTTCAAGGATTTTCGTCGATTGCGTCACCTTTGACGAAGTTGACAAGGAAGAATGCACCATATGTTTGGACAGACAAGTGTGAAGCTAGTTTCCAAGAGCTAAAGAAGAGATTGACTACAGCTCCAGTCCTTACTTTGCCATCTGGGAGCGGCGGTTTTACTATTTTTACCGATGCTTCTAATGTTGGGCTTGGATGTGTGCTAATGCAAGATGGGAAGGTAGTTGCATATGGGTCACGGCAGTTGAAAGATCATGAGAAGAACTATGCAACACATGATCTCGAGTTAGCCGCAGTTGTTTTAGCTTTGAAGATGTGGAGACACTACCTCTATGGAGAGAAGTTTGAGGTTCACTCCGATCACCGTAGTCTACAGTACTTGTTTTCTCAGAAGGAGTTGAACATGAGGCAAAGGAGATGGATGGAATATATTAAAGACTATGATTTTCCAATCAAGTATCACCCGGGAAAAGCGAATGTAGTTGCAGATGCCTTGAGCAGAAAGTCAGTGAGCATGGCAAGTCTTCGTGGAACTTATGTGGTACAGCAGTTAGAAGAGTTGGGTGTAGATTTTCAGCCACTAAGAGAAGGTGTCATGTTAGCAAACATGTCAGTGTCAGAACCTTCTTTCATTCAGAAGATCAAAGAGAATCAGTTGCAAGACCCAGAGTTGGCTAAGATCTTTGAGCACTTAGCAGATCGTCCGGATTTTCGTGTTGTTGATGGAGTTCTGTATTACCGAGACCGCCTGTGTGTGCCTAACTTGAAGGACTTGAGGAATGATATCATGTCTGAGGCACATGATACCAAGTATTCCATACACCCGGGCAGTACGAAGATGTACCAGAATTTGAAGGGCAGATTTTGGTGGAATAACATGAAGAGAGAGATAGCAGCTTTCGTCTCTCGTTGTATGACATGTCAGTTGATCAAGGCAGAACATCAGAAGCCTCCAGGGTTACTACGACCATTAGAGATTCCGGAATGGAAATGGGAGCACATTACCATGGACTTCATATCGGGTTTACCGAAGACTAGTAAGGGCAACGATGCTATTTGGGTCATAGTGGACCGTCTCACCAAGTCAGCTCATTTCCTACCGATGAGGACTGGGAAGAAAATGCATATGTTACCTTTGGCTCAGTTGTTTGTCACAGAGATTGTCAGTCGTCATGGACAGCCAGTTTCCATCACGTCCGACAGAGACAGCAGATTTGTCTCAAGATTTTGGAAGACATTGCACGAGTCTATGGGTACGAAGTTACAGTTCAGCACAGCCTATCACCCACAGACCGATGGTCAGTCAGAAAGGACAATTCAGACACTTGAAGACATGCTTCGAGCTTGTGTGTTAGATTTCAAGACTCAGTGGGATGAAGCCTTACCGTTGTGTGAGTTCGCTTACAACAACAGTTTCCACTCGAGTATCGGTATGGCACCTTTTGAGGCTTTGTATGGCAGAAGGTGTAGAACACCTGTTTGTTGGGAAGAAGTTGGCACTCACAGTTTCCATGGACCGACCATTGTTAGTGAGACAAGCGACAAGGTCAAGTTGATTCAAGAACGTCTGAAAGTGGCTCAAAGTAGACAGAAGAGTTATGCAGACTCTCACAGAAGGGATTTACAGTTCAAAGAAGGAGATAAGGTTTTCTTGAAAGTGTCACCTACTCGTGGGACTTTGAGGTTTGGACAGAAGGGCAAACTGTCTAGGAGGTACATTGGACCGTATGACATTGTGAGTAGGATTGGTGATGTGGCTTACAGGTTAGCCTTACCACCTGAGCTCTCCGGCGTACACAATGTTTTCCATGTATCTATGTTGAAGAAGTACGTTCCCGACAGACTACACATACTCCGTTATGAGCCGTTAGAAATTCGAGAAGATGCGACCTATGTTGAGAAGCCTAAGCAGATCATTGACACCAAGGAACAAGAATTGAGAACTCGGACTATTCAGTGGGTCAAGGTACTTTGGGAGAATCACGGACCGGAAGAAGCAACTTGGGAATTACAGGATCAGGTTCAGAAGAAGTACCCACATCTTCTTCCGGAGGTGAGTTTTAATTTCCATTTGGAGGACCAAATGTCCTAAGGGGTGGAGGATGTAAGACCCCGACCCGAGAGACCTCGTTTAGAGTTGTTTGTGTCGTGTTTTAGTTTTAAGTGTGTTTAGTGGTTTTTGGATTAGTTGGGGATTAGAATAGCTCTTATAATAGCTTTGGGGAATTTGGAGAGCCCTTTTGATGTGTGGGACCCTTTGGGGGTTCTTATTACGAATTGTGTGAGATTGGGGGTTTACCGATGATTTCCAAGAATCGTGTTTTTAACCCCATTGAACTTATCTTGTTAACCCCTACAATTTTCATGTTGACATCGTTTTCATTTGAGGACCTTAAACCTGATTTTTCACTAATTGAGGGCAAAATGGTCTTTTTACCCAAAATCTGGACACCGATTTCAATGTCACCAAAATGTGCAAAATATATACTTTTTGGAAACTAGAAATTTTTCCGATCAACTTTGTCTTCTTCGCCGAATTCGTTTGGAGCCCCGAGAACCATGTTTTGAGCCCGAGAAGTTCTTTAAGTTGTGGGCCCCATCCTCACTTACTATATATAGAAAGTTTCTTCTTCTTTTTCCCATTTCTGGCAAAAACCCTAGAGGAGGAGAGAAATCCCAGCCCTAAGGGTTTTCCCTTACCTTTTATTGCCTCTTCATCTTCAATCACCCACTAAACTAGTGCTAATGGAGAATTAGTTGCTGCAATCTTCTTCCTCATCTCAAGGCCTTCATCTTGATACCATTTTTGAAGAAAACCGCCCACTCCAAGATTTACTTTGGACAACACTTTGCTTTTTGAAGAACTTCCTTGTAAGTGATTTTCTTAAAAATGCTATAATCTTGATTGTTTAGCCCTAGGGAAACTCTATTTCAGTTATTGGAAGATTTCGTCTTGTTTTATTTGGATTTTGATAATCTAGGGTTTGGATTTGGGGGTTTTGTGTATAGGTGTTTGATTGGGAATCTAAGAGGTGATTAGAGCTCAATTTGAATTGCATTTGGACCCAAGACAAGTGGATGAAATGATTCTCATGTGTTTTAGCATGTTTTATGAAAAATCTTGAATTGTCTTCATTAATGGTTTAATGATTTATCATGGTTGATGATTTAGTCTTATTGATTTTGAATAATGATTTGATGAGATAATAAGGCAAGGAATAGCCCAATTGTTTGTGAAAATATGTATGGAAGAAGGGGAAAGAAAGGAAATGGATTGGAGTTGGACAAGGGAAGAATTCAATCAAATGGGTTGAAATTCGCTACAGGACCGATCGATCGCCCATCAGGTCCGATCGATCGGACTGTAAATAACTGAGAGGGTTCTCAGGACCGATCGATCGCCCATCAGGTCCGATCGATCGGACTGTAAATAACTGGAAGCAAATTCGGGACCGATCGATCGGCCAAGGGGTCCGATCGATCGGACTGAGATGAGATGAAGTATAAAATAGGAGAATTGTGGGATTATTTTCCAGATTCACCCCAAGTCCATACTCAAGTCCAATTCAGCTCTATCCCTTATCTTCTTATTTGAAGATATTGAACCTATAATGATGCATTCAAACCCATGAAAGATTGGGGTATATTGTGAAGGGCTGTAGTGTGGAAGTACTGTTTGGAGGCCCAATGCTATTCAAGGATGAGTAAGGCATTATATGAAGTCCGAAGGAAGGAAGAACCTCATCATGGAAACTCCATGAGGTTTTCTAGATTGATCAATGTGTATAAGGACCCGGAATGTCCCTAACTCTTAAAGAGTACCAAAATTTCATCATAACCGACATACGGAACCCTATTCGCACTGATTCAGTCCTAGAAACCCCATTGTTGGCCTATAAAAGTATGGAAAACTAATTGTATCTAATTTTTAACCTAACTCCTATTTTGGGATTTCAAACCAACTTGATATGACTAGACTGTTACAAGAGTACTAAAAGTGATGTGTTTAGCTTTTGCTAACTTGTATATGGTGACTTGAGATGGATGTGTATTTGTGCCTATGGCACCCCGTTCTTCATTATGCATATGATTTGATTTATCGTATTTGACCTATGAGTCGGCACCACTGAGCTTGGACGACCTCGTCGGTTTGATCTACCGACTTGGGGTTCCTTCCCCTCCTGATAGTCAGCTGCAGTCTGGAATGTGCAGAGTTTTTACCCGGTTCGCTACCGTGGTCCCGCAGAGTATATATATATATGTATATTATGATAATTATCATTGTTCCTCCTCACCTCGTGTGACTGAGGTCAATGATCCCGTTAGGGTATGCGCTCTCTTCACTTCGGTGAAGGGAGGATCTAGCTTGTGGGGTTGCCATCTTGACAGTTTCCAAATCCTTGTTACCTTACATGTTTTATTGCAAATGTATTTCTTTTGAAATGATATATTGTCTTTTACAAAGTTCATTGTTTATCCATAAGTTTTCTTAACTCTTGCATAGTATCATTGTTTTATTATCGTTATATCCTTTCACCCACCTGCCAGACCGTCGTGTCTGATCCATTTATTTTGGTACTCAGGTCCCGAGCTCTTTGCCATTGAGGAGGAGCCAGAGGAGGCGGTCGGTGGACCGCAGCGTGTGATTGAGTGGCAAGCTGATGATGTCATGTAGACATTTGGCTTTGCCTTGAGGACGATACACTTGGGACTTGATATCTTTGTTTTAGATTTCTTTGGGTTGTACGGTCTTTGTTGACCGATAGTTTGGGGTTTTAATTAACTGATACTTTGTAAACATACTTGAATTTACTTTGGGGAAAATGCTTATGATCATTGCTCATCCTGATACCTTATCATTTAACCATGGATTTGTCTTGTTTATGAGATTGAATAGTACTCATATGATTTGCTACACGCTTCCGCAATCTTAAAAATATATTGGACATGATTACATGTGAGGTGATGTGTACAGATAATCCTCACCGCGGAACCCTGTGGGAAATCACGTGCACGGATAAACATTCTTTTAATTCCGTGTGCGTTTTAGCCAAAGAGATGCACGTGGCGCGGCATCAATCGACCTGTCCCGACCTCCCGGACTCGGATCCTTTTCCCCTTTCGGTCCGGGGTCGCGACAACGGCCCAATCAGAAGCAAGCATTCGGGAGTTACAAGTCAAGAGATTCATGGCATTTAACCCATGAAACTCCTCCCATCATGGCGATTAAAGGCGATTAAATGCCCTCAATCTCCTCCGGCCAATCAGAAGCCAAGAAAAAGGAGTTATAAAATAAACAATTCAATTTTGTAACTCCTCCCATTATGCGGCTTAATGACAATAAAAGCCCATAAACCCTCCTAAAAGGCTACCTAAAAGCCTATAAATAGGAGGGCTCTCCAAGAAGAAAGACATCATCAGACAGCAGACAAAGATCAGAAAATCACAGACAGAAGCACAGAAATCCAGAGAAAGGAAAAAGAGAGAAAACTCTGCGGAAGTTCTACACCGGCCACCGCAACAAGGTGACAAAGTCCCTTGGGGGGTACCCCCCCCCCAAGGTCCTTGCCTTCTCCTCCTGCCTCCAATGGTTTAGATGTGGCTTTTCAGCCCGTCTACTCGGCTTTTTATTGGATATAGGACCTCCTTTTGGTCTTTGTCCTCTAAAAACCTGAGGTTATAGCCAAGCCAAGCGAATCAATAGCATCCTCTGTTCTCATCTGCATGGATGATGGCGAAGCCCACATATGGCTTGCGACCGTCAATCTAAACGAGTCCTCCACAATCTCCTGAGAAGTTAGATCCTCCTTTTCTTGCTTTTCATTGTAGTTTGTATTTTTTTCAAAAGAGACAAAAATCACAATTCTTGTCTTTCATTGTTGATAAGGATTGTAAATCGGCTATAAACGCCAAAATCGGCTATAAACGCCAAAAATCGGCTATAAACGCCAAAATCGGCTATAAATGCCAAAAAAATCACCTTTCACGGCAAATCAAGAAAATGTCTCTTTTCTTAAATATATGTGCAATGGAAAACTTGAAAGAAGTTGATTTCCTTTTTACTTGCGAAGGTTGATCTCCAGATCACCACTTGCAATTCCAAGTAAAAAATAGAAAATCTGGCACACCCACAAAAAAAAAGAAATGTTGATGCACGCCCCCCTTTGCCCCCCGGTTACGAAAGGTTCGGAACCAAACGGACTCGCACGTCCGCCGACCTCGGTAGGAACCCGGGGCATCCCGGAGCGCGGTCCATCAATAGTGACGCCAGAAAGTCTACTTCAGGGTACGTCTTCACTTTGTCAGGAGGGGCTATATCATGGAGAAGTGTCAAGCAATCCTGTATAGCTGATTCTACCATGGAAGCAGAGTATGTGGCGGCATCGAAAGCTGCGAAGGAAGCGGTATGGCTCAGAAAATTCCTGTTGGAATTAGGAGTTGTTCCTACAGTGCATAAACCGATTGTCATGTACTGCGATAACACTGGTGCTGTAGCACAGTGCAAAGAGCCCAGGAATCACAAGAAAGGCAAGCACATTCAGAGAAAGTACCACTTGATCCGGGAATTCATTCAGGATGGAGAGATAGTGGTGGAGCATATTGCTTCAGCAAATAACTTAGCTGACCCATTCACTAAGACTCTTACTGAGAAAGTCTTCACTTCTCATGTTGAGTCTATGGGTGTTAGGTTAGGAAGCAGTGATCTTTAGTGCAAGTGGGAGTTTGTTGGGATTGGTGTATGCCCTAAAGCCCACTAGCTACATTCTCATCTTTTGTTACTGGATATTTAACTGGTTATTTAATGAAAAGACTCTTTTATGCTTAAACATGTATATATGTATGGTTGTGTAAGGCCCATTGTTTCTAGTAAATGAATTAGGTGTGTAGTGTCTACACACAGATAGGTCTAATTCATGGACAACTGGAAACATCATATTTGTTCATAACTGAAAGATGGAGCTGGGCACTTCATCTTGGTAGAAGTTATAATGAGATACTCTCCTATATAGGGTGACATACCTAAGTCACGGGAGGGCTTTCCCGGATCTATCTCATTAGTGCATGTGTCATGCATTGAACAGGACCGTTGTAGGTGTGATCTCTAAAATAGTACTATCACAGAAAAGAGATCAAGTCACCTCATGCTACTAAGTAACCGGTGCTCTTAATCTTGAGCATTTGTGGATGAACTGATGAAGTCAAGTTCTTGTGCTTTAATTCACTATGGGTGAGATTCTATTCATGGGTCAACAGCTCTGTGTTTTGGGTACTCGGACTTGATCAGTTGGGACGTGCAAATGCAATATAGAATCTATGCCATCTGATGATGGAATAATCGTCCCCTTAGAATTATCCGATTAATCATCAAAATCTAAGATCTTAGTATATGGATGTTCCATATGGATATTGAACTTGTGGGTCGCTCCCTGGATCAAGAGAATGATATTCGAATGATGATTATGTTTAAGGATATGAAGTTCTAAGGTTTAGATGTAATCGGGAAGGTTGATAGTACATGTGATAACCTGACTCGATTATGGATGTTACATAGAGGGGCATTCAGGTCATTACACTTAGTAGGTTGAAGACAACCGTCATTTTATGACGAGCTTATTATAATATATATTTGTCCTTGGAGTTCAACCATAACTCTCTAGTGGAATGAGTTAAGGTTAAAATGGTCTTTATGTTGCTATGGGTTTAGCATGGACATTTTGGTCATTTTGGGAGCCAATGGCAAATATGTCTTTTGGTCCCTTCTCTAGTCACTTACCAAGATTGGCATGGTTTCCTAAAATGTTTAGATAACATAAGGATGAATTATTTTAGTAGAAAAATAATTTTGAGTTTAAACTCAAATAGGCCTTTGATGGCATACATGAATTTAACTCTAGATAAATTGTATGTGGGCCATGGTGTGCATTGATATGTGGGACGTCCATAATAGGATTTCCATGGGTAAGGTTTCCAACTTTGAGTAGGACTCTACTTGGAAAGTTGGACTCCTCTTTGGATTACTATTCCTATGAGTTAGTTTCCTTTTTGGATTAGGAACTTAAAATTAGTAAGTGTTCTACAACTAGTATTACTAATTGTATGGAAAGTTCTTTTTAGTTTTCTTTTCTAATTGGAGTGTTTCTTAAAGGGAATAAGTCTTTCCTTTTTGGACATCAATGAGAATTAGAAGAGATAACTTTATAGGAAAAGGTTTCCATAGTTTCTATAAAAGGAGACTTGTTCCTCTCTTGGACGTCCAACATCACTAATGCAAGAAACACTCCCACACGTCCAGCCCTTGAGTTCCTTTCTTCTCCCTTGAAGAAAGTTGTAGGTCTGAGATTTTTCATGAGAAAAAATAGTTCTTGTTTCCTAGATTAAGATCCCACCATCTTAGCCAATCAGATTTGGAAGTGAGAAAGAGGAGAAGATCAAAGGCAATACTAGTGCAAGAAAATTTCAGCAACTTGTTTGCAAATTGCAAGTCTGAGTTCGCGCCTTTGGATCTATTTTTTCAGAGATTTGAAGTCTACAAATCTTCGAGGTAATAGTCTTCTATCATCTCTATTAATTAGACACATGTTGGTCATGATTTAATGGAGTTTCTATGCGATTCTTTATGGCTGATTTCCGCTGCATAGTGCAGAAATCAGATTTTTTAAAATCTGTCATGCTTTGCATCAACCATAGTAGTCTCTTTATGAGAAGTTTCAGATCTGAATCGCGATTTCTTTCACTCGAAACCGTTGGTTGCCCACCCACCACATATATAGCTCACAGTCTCCCTCCTCTCGTCTCCTTTCTTTCATTCAGCGACTGGGTACGCACTTCGCCATGAAAGATCTTGGTGATCTTCTATTCTATGTCCTATCTTTCGGTCCTCAATATGAGTTTGGATCTTACGTAATTCTACTTCACTTAACGGTAAGCGAGGTTTTTCTTGATGCAAAATATCGAACACTTCTTCCTTATACTGAAGTGATTTAGTCTTAGCCGATTGTTCACTAATGTTAGTATTTTGCAATAAACAAGTGTAAAACTCATTCCAAAACCTTATTAGTTCTTTTTTTTTATTCCTCTTTTCTAGGTAAATCATTCACTGATTGAATTATCCATTTATTGTTCGGCATGGCATTCCGTCATGGTATGTTTGAAGTAAAACCTGGGCTTTTCTTGCCGTACGTTTTCATGTCTTTCTTTCCGTACGTTCCCTTATAGGATATCAGGTGTCGCTACCCTGGACGATCAGTATACTCCAGCTATGAGAGGTCATCACTCAGCGAGAGCAGAAGACATCGCGTCGGAAAATGGCATTGAATAGAGCTTTTCCCGTTAAGGAGAGTCTCTATCCATGGATTTCCTAATGTGCCAAAACCTGTTACTGATTCATCCCTCTAGCATACTAGCAAGAGAACAACATCGGTTATACTCTAAAGGGGGTATTGAATGATGGAGTACTTTTTAAAGTATTTATGAAGCAAGGAGAATCTGTCTCTCTTCCCTATAGTCTGTGCAGTCTGTAGCTTCATTTCCTTACTGCATCTATTCTAGAAGGAGATGCAAGCTATCTTCCTATGGATTTTCGCTTCTTTTTTCCTCTGTTAGTTATTGCCTGTAAGCTCTCTAAGGTGGTTATTCCTTCTTAAATGGATGTTCCTAGTGAGTTGTAGTACTTAGATTAACTTCCTTGAGTTTGCTGTAGTTTCTCTTTTGAAGTTTATAACAGATAAGGAAAGACAAGACTGTATTAGATTGGGCTTTCCCTTTTGGGAAGTCGGATGTAGCCTCACTTCCGTAACTAGCTTGCAGTTCTCTAAGGGGAGTGAAGTGAGGTCCCTCCTCTATCTAGAGGGAGGAGCATAACGTCTAAGAGTATGATCTACTTTTTCTTTTGATAGCTCGATAATGAAACTTGAGGCAAGTAGTTAACTGCGAGTGCTTTCAGATTCAACGATTAGCTACCGATACGAATGCCTATATTCCTGCCTTAAGGAAGTACTAGATTCAGTCCTTTACCTTTCTATCTCTCTAGATGGCAGCATTGAGTTAGGATAGTCAGGATAGGAGTTTTACTTCTTGCTTTGAGATGTAGCTTACCTCATGTAGTCATGTAATTGGTAGCTAGCCTTTCCTATCCTATTAGCTTGCTTGACTTCCTCTAGTAGCAGCGTCCTTTTGTGTCTCTCTATTATTTATATCACATAATAGTCTGGCTTCATGTCTATAGGGATGTAGCTTGCTTTCCTTCATGTGCTTGTAGTGGCATAAGGAAGAGTTTGATTCAGGTAGCTCTATGTTACTATGGTTGGTTACGGGAGAAAGGACTTTCCCCTGAGGCAACTTGCTACTTTAGGGCTAGCTCAAAGAACAAATAAGAACAAATTCGATCTAGCCAGCTAGTTGTTCCAGGAAGCTAAGATGGCTGCTATCGACGAGCTGAGGAGAGAGCAAGAGCTGCTACCTATTCTCCTAAAGGGTTAAGCCCTTTGTAATATGCCCCAAACTGAAAAAACGACGGCCGAGCGCGTAGAGCAACAAGTTATTGCGGGCAGGAGTTTCAAATCCATAAACTTCGTACAGAGCATCTCGGAGGAAGATGAGCAATTGGAGAGGAAAAACAAAGATTTTGTCCATTTACCACCGATCCACAATAATACCTTTGTTACAGTGACGGATGCTAGGGGGAATAAAAAAACTGGGGCCTCCGCAGGTTGTTTGGAGGAAATAAAAGGGGGGTCTCGTCTTTCTCAGGTATGTTGCTAGAGCAACTGCAGAACATATCGGGCGATCTGCCAGAAATCTGGGGATGAAGTCGGTTGTAATGAAAGTGAAAGGATCTACTTATTTCAGGAAAAAGAAAGCAGTGATCTTGAGCTGGAGAGAAGGTTATACCTTTGCTGAGTGTAAGCGAAGTGAAGGAGTAGGAGATCAATCTAAAATTATGTACATCCACGATGTGACCCAACTTCCACATAATGGATGCCGACTCCCCAGGAAACGTCGTGTTCAAATAGTTCCAACAATTAAGTTCTCCATTTTTGAAACCAATTAAGGAAAAAATCTTACTCGGAGGGAAGTGGGAGGGAGTACGCACGCTAGCGGCAGGGTAAAGTTAAGGCGCGCTAGGGCCCCTATTCGAGTAAGGCATTTTTAAGCTGGCTTAAATGAAATAAGTAGCGCACTAGCGCCCGTACTCTTTTGGAGGTCTCATGTGGCTAGATGACTAACAGGTGGGGAAGGCGGGTCGAACACTTCTGGCTGGCATTAAAGAGCGGATCGAATCTCTTGTCTTCTGCTTTCAAGGCTGGTGGGGCACTTGAAGCAATGACAGGTCTTCTATGAACAAATGTTCTATCTTGAATGAGCTAGACTTTACAGGCAAAAAAGAGTCTTTATTATTTGAATGCCCGTCCGTCCTTTTCACGAAAGCGTTTCCCTCACACTTCCTTCACTAAAAACATCTTGATTCTAAAGGCAGGTTGCTAGGAGGTCGGGCTGGTATCTCTCGTCGCCCTTACTTACTTTTTCTTCTTTTTTCCGAAATAGGTTCGGCTCGCTCCGTCGTTCCTCCTACACTTGCTGGTCTCGAACCTGATTAAAAAATGTAGATTTTTTAAATGTGGTAAGTAAGCAAACATCAAGTTCGTACTTGTACCAGGGACAACTTGGTCTAGCTGTTCACATGAAAAGAAGACTGCCTATCGTAGCGAGCCGCCAGGGAAAACAGAGCAAAGTTCTCAAACTGTAAACGGCTGACAAGCCAACATATGGCTATCCGAGTGAGTGGGCTTGCCCCACCTCACGTAGGGCTACGGCTCCATCGCCGACATTCGGATACTCGCAGCTCGCAGGCAAAGGATAAAACAGAGGCAACACCTAGCATCTCCTTTGGAGGGATGTGAACCGCATCCTCGGGTAAATGACAACCACCAGCCGGTTACTCCCTTACCCCTTAAACGAGTGTTTTCGTAACTGTGCTATCTGAACAGTGCTAATAAACAGCCATTTTCGAACGTTTCTTCACTCTGCTAATAGCAAGCAGCTAGCAGCTCATTCCCCTTTAATTTCTTTGTTTGTTTTGTTTTATATTGACTTTGCGTAGATTCAGATGATGATCTCGCTTCCACATAACTTTCTATGGAGTGGACTTGCCCTCTATTTCCCTCATCCTGAAACAAAACTTTCTGCCACTTCTACTTGCCCGGATCTCCCATCCACGCGCTCTGATTTCCTTTCTACCTTCCTTTGTATCGGAAGACGACTGATAATTGATTGGACTACTTTCCCCCCCAAAGGGTTTGGTTGGTTTGGTTGTATTCGCTTTATTTTGTCTCTTTATGTAGTTTTTATGTAAAAAGTTTGGGAAGATCGGATCTTCCCAAACCCCAACCCCGTTTCTTGTTTGTTTGTTTGTTTGATCTAAAGCGACTTTGTTAAGCAAGCAAGAAACTACAAATAAGACCAGAATGGAGCCGAGCCATATGTATTTTTGGAGGGGGTGGGACACCTTCAAGGAAGAAACTACAGATCAGCCATATGGCTCAAAGCCAGTGCCTCACCAGCGCTAAGGAGTCGCCCTCAAAAAGCGGCTGATCGGATCCCCCTTCCCTTGATGCCGACGCTTTTGCCTACTAGTGCTATTTTTGAAAAAAGCTATTCAGGCAGCTAGCTCTTGCACTAGCGTTTCAGGCAAGTCAAGGCAAGGGGCAAGGCTTACAGCTAGCTCTTAGCGCTTCAGGCTAAACGGAAGAAAGCAAGCAGGCAAAAGTAGATAAAAATAAATCCCATTCTTTTCTTTTTGGGTCAAAAACAAACCGAAAGTGTCCCGTGTTGCTGTTCCCCTAAGCTAAGTATCACCCTCTTCTTTGAGCGTGATCAGAAAACTGTAGAAGAAAGAAAAGAAAAATGTTTCAAGTGTTTAGCCTACTAACCGGCGACAAACCTTGTGTACGTATGTCATGGAAAGATAAGATAGAGAGTGCTCGTGCTAGGACGCCTGGGACTTCCCGTCTGGGTGGGGATTGGATATTTCATTTTTTTACAAAACAAAGGTGGACTCGGTCGGGGAAATAACCTTTTTTCGGTTGAAGTACTACTTCTGTGTCTATGACTTCAGGGAATTTTAGTAAGAAGACGGCAACCTTGCTCCGATCCCCGGATAGGAATAGGGAGCCTTCTCGCCACATTAAATCATTTGATTTAGCAGAGGCTCTGACCTACTCCTATGTCAGAGATATAAAGTGTTATCCACTGTGCTCCCTATGTATACTTTTTTTATTGGCACTCTACTGGGGGAACGGTATCCATTGCCTGCAGCTCCATCCCGATCATACGTGTTTATCAGTGAACCCGGTAGACTTCTCAGAGTCGATAACGGAATCCTGTCCAATACGGGGAGTCGGGGTGTCGTCTAGCCCGTTCGATCCTTTACGGATCCGTTCTAGTGCTGTAGTATCCATGGCTACCATGTGTGGGGCTGTCGTGCTGACTATGGCGCTCTGTGAATCCATTTCGTTCCCGGTAGTTTAGCTTAGCTTGAGTTAGAGGAACCACCATTTGTATTCCCTGCCCTAGTGTTATCATTCTGTTTCATTGTGATGTGATTTGACCAGGTAATACTAATTTTATTATTCGGAAATTCAAATGCATCAATTCCTCCGAAAGTGTTTTTTTCCGAATAATCCGAACTGGAGGAGCTTGCCAGGATGGCTTGGTAAGCAAGCTGTTATGTAGGTGCCAACTCCAAGTTCTTTCTCTTCTTTCTTTTGATTGTGCAAACTTCTATCTATTTTTTTCTTTATTTATATACAGGGATTAATGTTATAATACCAGGAGTATGAAAGAGAATCCCCACCTCTAAGGCTCCCTCCGCAGTAGACCAGATCCGGTTTTTTGCCAAAATACTCCTATGTTCTCCTTCTCCTTCAGCCGTATTAGACCCCCTTGATTTGCAGCAGCAGTATTCAAAAGGGGGTTTCCATCAAGGAATGCGGTCGTTGAGATCCCGGACTCGTGGATGCTTTGCTCATGACTCTACGAAATTCTTTTCTAAAAAAAGAGAACAAAATCAAGATCCGAAAATCGGGATAAGATAATCAGTCCATAATCTAAGTGTTGATGGCATCCTTTAGAATATACCTTCTTGATCTGAATATCCTCTTCCTTTCTTGTGTTATTGTCTGATGTCTTCCTCTTTTGCTTGGCTTTCTTATCTTTCAACTGTTACTTGGCTTTACGACTTTCGTGTTCTAACTATCTTTTCCTTTCCTTCTTTACTGACTGTACTAATGTAACCTTGCCTACTCCGTATGGTGCTTTAAGGTGAGTGAGACGTAGGGTTTCCCTTTACAGAAGCTTGCTTAAGTATTAGGGCAGGAATGAAACGGCTGTCGTGTATGAGTAACTTTCTGGTTATAAATACCTTGTCTTTTCTTCCTGCCTTTAGCTTTTCGTACTTGCTTCGCTAGTTCCGACTAGAGTCATATCAGCTAGTAAGGATGGATAAAGGAGAACACCTCTCTTTTTGACCTACTTTCTTGTTGTAAGTACCTCTTTCTTTCCTTCCTTTCTTTATGGCCTCTACTAATGCTTTAATGCTTCCTTATGTCTGCCTTTAGGTGCTTTGCTTTAAGGCGAGTGGAGAGAAGGTACCCCTCAATAAGGGGCATTATAGTCAGGGGAGGAACGCTTTCATGTTGTTGGTGTTCTGTTCCCCCTTTGGGGGCTAGGGGGACTGTTCGACTCATTTCTGGTTAGAATCTCCTCTTCTTAAAGACTGTCGACTATAGCTTCCTTATTCCTCTGTAAGTAAGTTAAGGCAGGTTTAGTGTCCTAATAACGGATATCTTGCTTCGAACTGACTTAAGAGGGCCAGTTAGAGTAGATCAGATTTCCTAAACCTAGTCAAGGAGAATACCTCCGCGAATACCTACCTCTTCCGAGCCTGACTAGCTGAATACCATGCTTCGCCCACTAATGCTAGCCGAGTCAAGGACTTCCTAAACTGAGGAATGGAGAATACCCTGCCTGACTTGATGAGCTAACTCTCAGTTAATGATCTCTTCCTTTCTTAAGGACAGAACTAGTAACCTGACCTTATCCCTCCGGTTTCCTTCAGTTAGTGGAACGAAGTGCTTCCTTTAGAGAAGCATGAGTGTCACGGCTATCGTGTTCAACTAGTTCCTTGGCTTACGACTCTCCGGTTAGAAAGACCTCCTCCTTGCAAATTAGGTATGGCCCAGCCCCATGCTAGTCGTATTTAAGTATCTTCATTTACCAATGTAGTCTCAATTATTGTTGAACATTACAAACGCGATACTGAGTTCGCTTTTTGTGCAACAACTCCCTTAGTAGGTGAGTAAGCCTAGCTCTAAGAGCTCCCACACTTAGCACCAAAGCAAAGCTCACAAGCACACAAAAGGGACTGGATGGAAAGAGACTTGTAATGCTATAGAACTTGATTGATTACAACTGTCTGAGGTGCCTCCTATTCTTCGTGCGTGCCATTAAAAACCGAGTGATTTGATCCCCAGTTTTGAGTCATTTTGGAATCGGGATTCAGTTTCTTTACCTACCGAAGACCTGCCGAAGGGTATCTCGATGCGTAAGCAAGGGTGTGCCGTTGAAAAGTGGAGAAAACGGATCCTGTTTTTGGCCAATGGATAGACTTGAAGCAGCTAGTGGACGGGCTTGGGGCTGTGGTTGTTTGCCGAGGG
Source organism: Litsea cubeba (assembly GCA_012931725.1). Lineage (NCBI taxonomy): Eukaryota > Viridiplantae > Streptophyta > Magnoliopsida > Laurales > Lauraceae > Litsea > Litsea cubeba. The sequence continues at coordinate 33,378,895 of CM022952.1, read as the reverse complement.
GCAAGGGAGTGCCTTATAGTATCGTATTTATGGTTGGTGATAGTCATTCTCTCGTGTACTTATATCTGGTCAATGCCATTCCGTCTAGTAATTCTTTCTCGACTACTTGTTTTAGTCACTCTTCCCCTCCCTGCTCTCGGTGATTCCTTCTGTCATTAATCATTCTTTTGGTTGAACTAGTCCTTTCCTTTCCTTGGGGCCCACTCCCCTCGTTCAAACAAGCGATCCTGCCCTACTTCCTTCATTCTTCCCCACCTCCTGAGAGCTGCTTTCCTTATTGTGAATCACTCCTTGCCGTTTCTACCCTCCTTTCAGCCACTCCATTCCTTTCCGTCTGCCACTATCCGAGGTAAGCGAGCTCTGTTGTTCAAGCAAGGGATGTGGTCTTTCTTTTTCCTCACGACATGGAGTGTATGGTCGATGGTAAAATATGATGATATGTGGGTCCGGTCATCAAAGCAATGGGTCTAATGCAAAATTCAAAGCAGGGGTGATGTCTGGCGAGCATATGGGTAGGGTTAGTAGGTACAAGGAAGGGAGCTACTCCCTTGAATAGGCTGCCCGCCGGGCAGTGATATTTGTGTTATGGGGTTCAAAGCGAGGGTGCCGATCTGAAGTCGCAAAAAAAGGACTCCATTTTTTATGAATTTCTGAGAAAAGTAGTGGAAAAGTGGGTGAGATTAGTCTGCTATATACAGAGGAAGACGAAACACAATGAACGAGGGAAGTCGAAGAAGAAAAGAGAGTGATACATCTGAAGAGTAATAACATGACATAAGAGTCGTAGTTAAAGACCGTAGGATATCGTCATTAAGGCAGAACGTCATTTTGATTCTATCATTCTGTTATATCGTTACGTCTAGGGCTAAGTGGAACAATAGTGGGCTTCATCAGAACTACCATCGGTTGAGAGTAGTTACGTACTTCTAATAATACCTTGGTCTAGGTTTGAGATTCATCTCGAGCCGGCCAAAAATTAGCATTTCATATTTTTTCCGTCCGATCTGAAAACTTTCCTACGCACTCGCTTACTATATCAAAGGGATAAAGGAATCATAGCTTAACACTAATTCAAACATAAATATGCACTTTTTCTTACCAAAGATGAGTATATGGAGATGGGTGTTGTCTGGGACGTGTCTCTTCCCACGGGGATCCGCTCCAATCCCTCCCAAGTTCCAAGGCTTGATGTTACGATATAGGTCTTTGTGAGGTTGTTATCGCATCGTCACTTGGGATTATCCGCTCACGAGCTGGAGTTCTTTGAATACCGAGGCCACTGTGAAAAGCTTATGCATAGATACTCGTATTCTGGAGGAGCTAGCGTAGTATGGGGGCGTCTAGCTACCTTTGCTTTTGTACCGCTGTTGGAGAGGCCTTGTTTGTTTGGGGGAGCTTTGCCCTAGTTGACTCGCCACAACTAGGTGGCTGTCGTCTTTTTTCCTGACCATCCGACCTTTGCCAATCCCAAAACGAAGTCCGGTTCCCGATGAGAAAGATGCAAAAAACCGTTATTTATGGGCGAGGGGAGATCCCGCCCAACTCATTCCTCATCTTCGCGCTTCCTGGTGCGCGGGGGAAGAGTGGGGATGGGTGATGGAAGGTCTTCCCATCACCGGAGTCGCTATCTAGGTTGAATCCAAAGCCCTCGGATTAAGAGAGATCTCTCTCCTGACTTATATGATAAAAAATGAGAGGGGTCTCTCTTCTATATCAATGAGAAAATCAATATATAGAGATCTTCTCTCTCTTCCTCTATCTATGAGAGGATAGATAGATAGATTTGATCTTCTCTTTATATTATTTCCATTTTTCTATTAGATAGATAGATAATAATTGAAGACTTTATAAGGTAAGCGGTATGAGCTAGTAAACACTCACGAATTCGAACGGGATTGGATCATATCAACATAGGGAGGTCCAAACATCCCTCTATCCATCGATAGGAGTGAAAAGGCAAGACTGACTTCCGTCCATCCTTAAAGAAAGCTTCTGAGTCGCCTAATTAAAATCAATCAATCCTTCGGTTAGGAGTCCACTACGGATGCCTTCCAGCGAGGGGTTCGTGGTTCAATGCTAAATCTATCAGTCGATCCTTCATTCGAGCAATCCATCGCTCGTACTACTACTAATAATTAAATCGAATGCGAGTAATTACCATTTTGGTAAGGATTACCACCTGCTGTCCATCCATAAGTGGGCTTCCCGAGTCAGTCGGAGTCCACAATGAACATCATGTATTCTATCGAGTGATAATTAATCCCTTTAGGCAAAGGTTGCCTTTCCGACCCTCTTTCGACAAATCCAGCTCCATTCTTTGTGGCCTATTCTATTCCATCAGCCTTTCCGTTGATCGATCAATCGATCCGGGTTCGTTCTGAGTCGACCAAACAATCTATCGATCAATCTTTCGCAGAAAGGGATTGATGCGATCCGGAGGTTGTTTTATCATTCAATCAATTTGAATCAAAAAAATATCATAGAATCAAAATAAAATTGACAAGGAGAATGGTGGGAATTCGATTAGATTAAACGCGATTCATAGTTAGTGAACTAAGGAAGGGAGGGTGATTTCTAGTGTAAATTCCTTTTTATATTCATCTTATTATGATTATGATGATGATGATCGACCGTTCTTCTCCTATAATTTTCGTCGAAAGGGGGTAGGGAGTCAGTCAGAGTGCCTTAGGTAATCACTCAATCCTTCAGTCTTTCTAGCGATGGTATTTGCCTAAGTCGACTATGGAAACGCTTGCCTTTAGTCATTAGGGCGAACGAAGGAAAGACTGCAAAAAGAATAATAACAAGAATAATAGGAGGAAGAAGAGGAAGGAGATCGATTGATCGAACGGTAGATCGCGATCGTGAGTCAATCAGCGTATACTCCTCCCTCTCATAAACTTTTATGGGTTAAGTTAGGGGAAGATAATTCTGTTTGAAACGAAGGAAAGCAGTCAGAACTCATTGAGACTAATTCCATGGTTCAAATGAGGGTTTGGTCTATCTATTAGTTCCTTAGTCAAAAGTCGTTGGATGTTCGCCCTTGGATCTAACCAAGATAGGAGATTTCCGACATCCTCATACGCCGGCTCCGCCGAATATTCGGTAGCACACTTCTGAGCAGTTTCGGTATTCACCCCCAACTCTAGGAAAAGGTAGTGCCCGAAGGTTCCATTGAACTCGGGGGTTGACCATTTCTCTATAGTCAAACGTAGCTGAGATCTGTAGCCGTAAAAGGGCAAACATCCAACTTTTTCCCATTGAGCTACTTCCATAGACCCTAATGAAAGAAGGCGGTAGTTTCGGACACTACCTTACTGCTGAGTTAGGCCACTAAAGGTTCCATTGAACTATTGGGGTTTACCCGATAATGTACCAAGGGCGAACTGCCGCCTATCTAGTATCTAAAGGCGACTGGTATCCTAAAAATAGTAGAATCGATAACTCTAATTCCATTCATTCTATAGAATGACGGTAGCCTCCGACTAGTAGCGGTAGCTTTTCTAAGAAAAGGTAGTGGGCTATACTATCCTTCTTAGTAGTGCCACCTTCGGTACGGGCTGTCCGCTAAGGATAGCCACTTACGCTTAGCTTATTACGGATAGCGACCTTTGGTACGGGCTGGCTGTACAAGAAAAAGAACCACTTGACAGTTAGTTACCTGACGCCCCTTTGATTCGGTACAGGCTATATATAGTCGTAGATATGTAGCGCCATCTTCGATCAGCTTCCTTAGCTGGATCTTCGAATACCTTAGCAGGCCCTCCCTTCGGTCAGCCGGGCCCCTTCGGTTAGTTCCTTAGCGGGAGCCACACCGTTACCTTATTTCAACAATTTCAACAACAACAATAAGTAGTAGCATGAGATGTTCGTCCATGCGAGAAGTCATGTTCCTAGGGCATTGGGATAGGGGATGGACAGATTAGGATGGACAAGCAGAAGGTGAAGGCAATAGAAGAGTGGGGAGTCCCCGTGACCGAGCTACGATCATTTCTTGGCCTTGTGAACTAATACCGTCGGATCATCACTGGATACTCTAGGCCACTCACAGATCTTTTGAAGAAAGCCTTGGCATTGGACGGACAAGTGCCAGCGAGCCTTTGAGGACTTGAAGAGAGCCGTGACAGAGGAACCTGTATTGAGGTTGCCAGACTATACTGTGCCTTTCGAAGTGCACACCGAAGCATCAGACCATGCCATTGGAAGAGTATTGATCCAGGAGGGACACCCAGTAGCATATGAGAGCCGGAAGCTCAACGAGACAGAAAGGAGCAGTCCAAGAGAAAGAGATGACAGTAGTGGTGCATTGCCTGAGGACATGGAGGCACTACTTGTAATCGGTCTAGATTTGTGGTCAAGACTGGTGGCCACAAGCGACTTTGCTACACAGAAGAAGCTTTCTCCAATACAAGCAGGCTGGATTTCCTGGCTGAGTTTGACTTTGTGTTGGAGTCAAAGTATAAGCCAGGAAGAACTAACCAAGTAGTAGATGCCCTCAGCCGGAAAGCAAAACTTGTTGCTTTGAAGGGGGAAGAGCTAGCTGCCATTAGCAAAATACAAGGGACCTTGCCTGAGAGGGGAAGGTTTAGAGAAAGACCCCTTCCAGGTGGCTAGGCTAGTGCAACAGGCCAAGTCGGGAGCTACTAGGAGGTTTTGGATCAAGGATGGGCTCTTGATCACCAGAGGGAATTGCCTCTACGTGCCCAAGGTTGGAGACTTAAGGAAGGAGATCTTAAGGGAGTGCCATGCGGCTGGTCACCCACGAAGGACACTGGCCCTTATAGCACGAGGTTACTACTGGCCAAAGATGGAGGAAGAGGTTTAAGGGTATGTGAGAACTTGTCGTCTTTGTCAGCAGGACCTTATGGAGCGAGCTAAACCAGCGGGTTGGAGCCCTCAAGGTCATATTCTCAGTGGATACGCTGCTCACGTGCATGGCCTTTCTATGCGGTTGAGATGGACACGACCTCAGTAGAGATTGGTTTCGACCTTCATTATCTGATCTGTATGCTCAACATGGGCCAACTCAGCTCTTAGGAGCTTCGTTGCCGCTTAAAATACATCTCCCTCCTATGCCAGAAGGTGGAAATGGTGACCATCCGGGATGCTACCCCAACGGAGATGCAGCTATTAAAAGTGATCGACACAGTATCTCCAAGCGCAACTGGTTTCCTTAGCCAGTCATTCCTATCTGACTTGAATGTATTAGATTAGTCTGACCGAGGCTGTGGGCTTCTGGTCATTCTTTGCAGTTCGCTTGTTGGCCCCTGTTTTCTCACTTCGGGTTGTTCTCCATTGTTTGCAGCATCTGCTGAGTTTTGGCTCTCTGCTGTATTATTTTGTTTCTTCCTGGGGGGTTTGCCTGTGACTGGAGTCTTTCTAGATGGTTTCCTTTAGGCCCTAGTGGAATCCTGGATCTAAGTCGGATTCCTTGGGGATCTAAGTCGGATTCCTTGGGCCACCTAAATGACTTCTAGAGTCTCTCCTAGTGGCAGGTTAGACTGCCTCCCTTGTTTGGCCTGGGTTGTGGGCTTGTCTCCTAATTTGGCTGGTTTCCGCTTGTATCTTTATTGTTATAGCTTTGGCCTCTTTGGTTGGTTTTAATAAAATGACTTACCTTCCAAAAAAAAAAGTTCTTCAGGGAGATTGGCCGAAAATGCTCTGGGGTTCTCAATCTTTGGAATAAAAGTGTTGAAGGTGGAGTTTAGTTCCCTTAACATTCTTCCAGATGTGAAGAAGGAAAGAACCGCGATAGTTATGTCGGCTCCAGTGATGTGCCAGCAGAATTTGAAGAAAAACCGTTGAAGCCATCAAGCCCAGGGGCCTTGTCCGGGTCGATATGCTTTATGACAAGTTCTATCTCTTTGGAGCTGATGTCTTTGCAGAGAGAATTTTATTGTTCTTCCGTCATTTTCCTCTTAAGCTTTAGGTGATCTAAGGAACAAACTCGATTTGGAGAGTATGGAGCAAGAATAGTTTGAAAGTGATGAATGAAGCAGTCTGTAATTTCCTCTTGAGTTTCAAGAATAGTGCCGTTTGAATCAACAATAGATCTGATAGAATTTCTGGCCTGTTTAGTTCTAACAGCAGCATGAAATAACTTTGAGTTCGAATCCCCGAGGTTTAGCCAGAGGCATCTAGACTTTTGCCTAAGAGCAGATTCAGTAGATGGTCAAGCTTTTCACGAAGTTCATGCTCATATGCTGCCAGCTGGTCATTTGCAGGATCCAGCATAAGATTTTGCTGAATGTAGTGGAGGTCAGCTCTAATGTACTCCACCTGTAGGTTTAGTTTTGGTTTTTGTCTTATCCATTCCACAAGAGCTTTTTGAACTCTTTTGAGCTTGGTTGCAGCCACGAACATAAGAGTGCCAGTCATCGGGAGGTTCCAGGCTTGTTGAACTACATTGAGGAAGTCGTCCTCACGAGCCCAGAAGTTGAAGAATCTAAAAGAAAATCAGTAAGACTTGACTCTTCCTGGTCTGTGATTCAGTCAAAAGCTTAGACGATAGGGGGCTAATGGAGGAGATGGTCCGAAGGAGGCCCTACTGGATAGGATAGGAACGAAAGAAAGATTGAAAGATCGATCCGAACTCCAGCTATTCAAAGAAGGAAGGACGAGTTAGCAGACCGCAGAAGACAGAGAACTTCTTCTCGTCTATCTTGGCCAAGTGGAAGACTGGCTTTCAGAGGTTGAAAAGAAAGGCATTCATAAAGGAAAGGATGTAGAGAGCAAGCTATTAAAAGGGGGAGAGAACGAGGAGCTTTCAATTTCAGTCAAAGGGGGCCGGGAAAAGCCAGACTTCTTCTAGTTACTGGCTCAACAGAGGAAATTATTATTGGCTTGACGAAAGGGACTGAAAGTGCTTGACTCAAAGAGGAAAGGGAGAATTATGCTTATACTTTCTTTTTCTTTGGCTCGCCCTAATCCAATAATGGGAAAGGATTTGCTAGGAATTCCGGGTCGAAGAATAGGCAAGGAAACACATTTGGCTCGAAAGCGGCAAGGGAGGACGTCTTCATAAGAGGCCCAGGAACTGCATAAATTAGGCCCTATCTTAAAGTAAATAAGACAATTTACTCTCATCCCTCTCCTCCCGGATGCCATCCATACAATCCCTCTCGATCAGATACCAAAGAGAGACTGATATGAAGAGGAAAGGTACTGAAAGTCTTTGGTTGGTGAGAAGAGGAAAGGGGAGGAATTCTTTTTATCCAAGTGATATCGGAAGGAGTTAAGTAAAGTACTCTTAATTGCATAAAAAGACCTTATTAGAAAGAGTTCTTGCATAAAAGACCTTGTTTTGAAGGCATTAGACTGATTGGCAACGATGGAGGTTCAAGCAGGCCAGTTCGAAAGCTTGACTGACACAGATAGAGATGACGAAACTAGTTCTCAATGAAGTCAACCTGAAAAGTCTATCTTAGCCCGTCCCGAATAGACTCATCAGAGGAAGAAGCTGAAATAGGCTAGTCCGAAAGCGCTATAAATAAAAAAAGTCAAAGCGGGAAGAAAGCTGCATGCAAGGGTGAAGAGGCAAGATACTGAAAGTCCTTGGCTCGTGAGAAGAAATGCAAATTAGCTCGAGTGCGCGAGAGGATGAATCTCGATCTTAACCTTACTTAATTATAGGGCTCAAAAAAACCCCTACTAAGTAAGTAAAAGACACTGGACTTGCCAACCCTGTAAGAAAGCTAGCATAACAAAGGGTAAGAAAGCAAGAAAAGTCTGATATGGAAGATGATTTTGAAAAGGTGAAGGTGAAGATACCATTAAAGAGTTACTCTTTTGACTAAAGTGAGGAGAAGTCCTACTACTATTAATATTAAACTATCTAACAACCTCTTCCCGCTAAGCCTGGCCCTTCCGCAAACCAATAGAAAGGGCAGAAGAGAGCCTGACTGTCTATTCGATTTAGATTAGTCAAACACACTTCTAGGGCTTTTTGTATACCCTTCGAACTCTAGTTCCAGTTCCATTTCTTTCTTCTTATTTGAATTGGTGAGTCGTGTGAATGGGCTAAAGACAGCAATGAAAGATTCTTCCTAAAGTGAGGAATGGATACCTTTTTACTAATAGAGAGAGATGCGCTCAAGCGCTCAAGATAAGACATAAGAGAGAGAAGAAGCGGTCAGTCTGAATATCCAATATCTACTAGACAACTCCCAACCTACCAATATGATCGCCTAGCTAGTTCACTTCCGGTGGGCGAATTCTGCCTTGCTTTCTTTGCAACTCTCAAAGTTAGACTGGTCGTCTCCCAGCAAGCATCACGAAAATGTCCTTTCTGATAAGTCAGAGGCATATCCATCTTGCCCCATCTTTCTTTGGAGAAAAGAGGTTCGTGTCAAACTTCCTCTATCGTTCAAGCCTGACATGATGATAGGGTGCCCAAGCAAAGAAGATTCTCCTATTCTCACATTACTTTCTCTTTAAGCAAGGTACTCTCACTCGGGTTAAATGCCCTCTGAACGAGCTCCAAACGCAGAGGAAGTTAAACTGGCTCGACCGATAGGGAGAGGAAGCGAGTGAACTCGACCAAAGGGAGAGGAAAGAAATTGTAATAGAATGGGGCAGTGGGCTCAAACACAGTCTTTGTGGCTTGTTTTCCTGGTTTAACCTCAACCTGTCTCGTTCCCCGGCTCTGCTTCAGCCATATCTAAGTAAGTGGTAAGCTGGCAGTCTATCTCTTCATTTGGGTAATAATAAGGTAAGTTCTTATTTCTATTGGGATTTGCGGCGTTATAGGGAGAGGGCAGCTCTACTTAGAAAAGCTAGTACAGGATTATTAGTTTAAGGCATCACTCGAAGAAAAGAAGTCAAGGCTCTATCCGTTGTAGGAGTGCCTAGGCGGGGGGGCGGGGGGGGGGGGGGGGGGGGGGGTTCAGTCCAATTCAGGTCCTGTAGTGGTTCGCTGGAGTTCAGGGCCAGTCTCGTATCAATCTTAATCCTAGGAGGTAGTTTACTCGCTTCGGTCCGTCTTTCACTCTGAATTCGTTTTTTCCAACAGCTTAATGAAGCTTAGTAGGGTTCTCGCGGGCAAGTCGTAGTTAGAGAAGAAGTTGTTGCAGGCAAAAGCAAGTATCCGTATCCGTCTTGTAGCTCTTCTATGAATAGGGTTCCAAACAAGGCAGAACAAGAAGAAGTAAAGGAAGAAGACCGCACCGAAGAAGAAGGCGGAGTGAAGTTAGGGCAGAATCCAGGTAGGGCGAAGTGCAGAGAAACTCCTATCAAATCAAAGCGAGCACTAGTCTATTTCTTATTATCAATGCTTGAACTGTACTATTTCTTAGGATCAAAGGTTGCTTCCTCGTCTAGTGGGATTAGAAACCATAAAGTAGCAAGCGCGTCTTAGGCGGAAGCAGAAGTTTATGCTTGCCTTGCTGACTCTTCCATTTATTAGTGAAGTGGACTATAGAAAGGCAGGGCATTAAGGTTGATAGATTGGTTTAGTCAAGCCGAGAAAGTGCCAATCAAGTACACCCTGGTTGTTATAGGCAAGATGAAATCTTAGAAGAAAGCGGTGGTAGGATCCGGCGGTAGGAAAGCCTAACCATACTGATTACTTATAGTTGAGTTCAGAAGCGAATGCGAAGGCTAATTAAGATTAGACCGCCTCTTCTCCTAGATAAATAGAGTGGGGAAGACGGATTGAACAGAAGGGTTTGATGGCATTTCGTCTCAGCAGGGCATCATCCGCTTGAAAGGTTTAGTGTTCTATGAAAACTGAAGGAGATACCTTCAATGAATAAGCATAAGAAAGAAAAGATTCCATTTCATAAGCAATTGAAAGGAGAAAGTAATCTTCCCCAAAGTTTATATTACTCAGGCTAGAAGAGCAATCCATGCTGTGGGCAAAGAGGAATATAGGTTTAGTCAAGCGCCGAAGCCTTCTTAGTTGAGTCAGTCCGAATAGCTTCTAGTTGAGTAAGGATGATACCCGAAGTGTGTCAACCATTCTCGATTCAATCTGAAACTGTCCCGTTGGATTCATCATTCAATCTGACCGCTTGAAAGCTGAAGTGGGAAAGTGAAGGTCAGATCCATCAATTCCTTTTCATCCTACACTGGCCAGCGCGCCTCTGTCTCCGGTTCAAGACTCCTATCTCCGGCCTCTTAACAATTGTTAGTTTTATGGACTCAATCCAGTAGATGATATAATAAATTGATTAAATTCTTTATTTATTCATATATTCATGCTTTCCTTTCATTAGATGAATGGTGATTTATTATATACTTGCACATAACCAATACGAATGACATGATGGTTCATGAGATGAACCGGGGTCCACAAGTATATTAGATGTAACCCCTGTGTATGGATGAGATCCACATACGGGAGACATGTGTGGCAAATCTTATACTTAAATATTATCACAACCAGTGATGAGACTGGACATCTCATACTGATAAGGTTGCAGTACTTTGATCACTATGAGATAGTGTGATTTGTCTCGATCAACAGAATGGAAGATTCTGGATCATAGTGCTGGTACATTAGATGTATTGAAGGACCATGAGAAGCACCTTATAAACACTGTCTTTATTTTAAGGTCTGCTCTCATAATTCCCTAACAATAGGCTCTCAATCCTGAGACATTAATGAACTCAAGTTTCTATCTATTCATTTGCTTTGAGTCACCAATGAGTGAGGCCAACTGTAGGTCAACACCTCGGTGATTTGGGTACGTGGTAGTAGAGCTGTGGGAACATTCAATGGTCAAGATGGAATCTATCTCTAATATCCCCTCGTGCCAATTAATGGATTTATCATTGGTAAGTGCGCACCCATTCCGATTAAGAGTTAATTGGAAAGGTACCTATTGACCATTATAATTAATTGGGGCTCAAGGATAATAAGATATGGATCTAGTTTGGAAGACAGGTCCAATTGATCCATGGATATTGATGGAGGGGCCTACTTGTGGTAATAGGGAAGTTTAGGGTCTTCTATGTAATTTATTCCTAAGACTGGAGTGCAATTGCATTTATATAGTGGAGTTATTTGCAATTAACTGTGGGCCCGGATTACACATGAGTTGTGGGGTCGCGTGTCCCAGTTGGAGCCAGCTTTCTAAGGAATCCCTAGTGGTCCCCACGCTAGCCCAATTATTAGAAAGTATCTAATTCTAGTTGAACTCTAAAAGGAAAGTTACTATTTCTATTTGAAGTGAGACTTCTAATAGTGGTAATAGTAGACTTACTAATTTTAGTAGAAGTGAGACTTCTATTTTAATTAGAAAGGAATTAGAAAGTTACTAATCATATTTGAAGTGAGACTTCTAATTATGATATGGTAAGTTACTAATTATTGTGGAAGTAAGACTTCTATTTTAACTAGCAATAGAAGAGAGTTGCTAATTGTTAGAGAAGTGAGACTTCTATTTTAATTAGAAAGAGGAGGTGACTTAATAGCTTTTTAGCTATAAATAGAAGAGAGCAAGGCCTTGGACGTCCATGCATAAATCCACATTGGGATTCACGCCCAAGCCTCCCTAGTGCAATAGTTGCACATGCTCTTCCTCCTCTCCCTCTTCTAGTTCTCTTTCTAGTTCCTCCCTAGAGTTCCTAGTAGTTTTCTCTTGGAGATCCCACCATCTTCTTGAGAAAAGGAGAATCTGATATGGGTCATAGCGTGGAAGATCAAGAGGTCTTGGAGATCCCTATTTGATTAGTGAAAGCGTTTCATCATCAAAGAAAGACGCAACTCCTCCATTAGAGCACAACCGAGCTCCAAAGGTATAATCTACTTCCTTGCATGTTGTAGATTTATTAGTTGCTGTTTTTATCTTCTAGATAAATTGTTTTACTGATTATGATGACTGAGATTGAGGACATGGATCTTGGATTGGGTTTTATAGCCTTATGGATAGTTGATCCCTGCGTCAAGTGGGTCAAAAGTTTTTGAAACCTATCCTAGAGGCCCACCCTATTTCCAACAACAATTACATATTATCGATAGAAAGGAAGTCGCTTTTCAAACTGCCTGCCGCACAACAGCCTGACTTAGCCTTAGCTTTCGCCCTTGAATGAACTTCTAATAAATAGAGCGGCAACCGCTGTTGTGGGAATACATACCCTCGGTAAGTAGCTAAGCGAAGAGGGTTCAGAAGAAAGAGAGATTTGAAATCGATTCAAGGAGATGGGCTCAATCTCAGCTGATTAGAACGACTCTTTCTTAGTTTCAGGTGAGCTAGCAGTGTTCGAGTGTTGAAAGCGGAATGAAAAAGATCGATGAGAAGGCAACGTTCTAAGCGGATGGAATCCCTTGTTATGTTATAATAGGTGAGGATCCATAGGTATTGAATCGGTCTCAAATCGTAGGCCTGCGGACAAGAAATCACATAGATAGATGACGTGGACAAAGGATGACATGGGCTAAGTGAAAATCAAATCAATCAGTCAAGTTCTGTGGAAAGAAGAAGCCGAGAAGCAGTTCGTTCTACTCGCTTGTCAGTCAATCTTCCCGCTTGAAAGCCTCATGAGGAATCTTAGTCTTCAGCCATGCCTGATAAGAAGGAGTGAAACTTGTGACATGGGCGATCTCGATCATTATATAAGATATATCCTCGATCTCCTTTCATGATATTATGATGAGGTTCCGGGCTATTGCTAGAGGCTGCAATCATAACTTCTAGGAACCGAACCTGGGCTTACCCCAGGATGGACCTATTATCCATTAGGCCCCCACAATTTAAGGTGGTTCAGAAGGTTCCTAGACGGAGCTTAACCTGAGACCTGCTTTCTCCGCTGCCAACTCGACGTCGTCCTCGCTTTTCCTTTGCTTAGACTCTATTCTATTGGAAGAAAGTTTGCTTCTCTCTCCTTTCTTCACTTTCATTTTCCTTTCTTTCCCCTAGAATAATAGAGTAGTCTATCGAACTAGAACTAAGGGATGCGGACGAGCTAGGCATAAGGGTGAATGGCTAGGTTGTTAGTGTTCTAGCTGAAGAGACTTCCTTACTGACTAATGAAAGCAAAGACTCGGAGATAGTACCAGGTGGTAAGGCGCGTTAGCTAGGCTATTCAAGGAGAGGTCGATGCCTTTTGGAGATAAGTCGCCTTCTAGGTTTTTTTCTGAGGAGTGTTGACACCAAAAATGTCACCTTGCTTCTTTAAGATCCAGAAAACTGCATGAAGTCGCAACCTGCCATAAATAGGCAATGCTACTTCCAAAAAATCAAATCTTGTCAGAATCAAACAAAAACTGCAAGATCCTTCAAGACAGTCAAAAGAGGAGTACACAAGAAGTTTCGGGCCATTTCAAAATCATTTGGCCTAACTTTGCTTCTGACGGAAAATCGACAGCTCTGCGCGACAAAGTCTTCGGCTTTCTCAGAAAATTGGAAACTTTGCAAAATAAAATGCAAGGATTCTCATCAGGTTTTCTACAGGGAAATCAGGCCAATAAATGATAAAAAAATGTCAAGGAAAAATACAGAAGAAAAAAGAATCGAAAAACAACTAAAACGGACACAAAACGGGACAAAAAGAGGGAAAATCCCTCCAGGGTCGCCGGCCCCTGCGACCCTGGGGCCCGGGATCGCCCGGTGGGCTCCGGAAACCCCGTTTTTTGCCGTATTTTTGCGATTCGAAGCGTCTGACCTCTGGTATTTTCCAAAATTCATACTTTTGAGACACCAAATCCTCTGACATCTGTCAAAATCATGGGTCAATCATCAAGAGTATCAAAATCAACATTGATCGCCAACCGGTCAACCAAAAAAAGTGTGCTTTCTACCCGACCGATCGAGAAATCGATAGGACAGATGGCACCAACCAGCTATTGGCAACCAATACCTGAAGTTACGTGGTCATCTGATGTCGATCTACATGAAGATCCATCGTTGATCATCGCCAGAAGAATCCCAAAAGACGCGGCACGGCCCGTGACTCTTCAACTGCCCGGCGACCACTTAATGCGATTAATTGACTAGCTTTATTGCAGTCATTAATCCATTTCTTTGGACGGCCCATTCAGAAGCAAGCATTTGGGAGTTACAAGTCAAGAGATTCATGGCATTTAACCCATGAAACTCCTCCCCATCATGGCGATTAAAGGCGATTAAATGCCTTTAATCTCCTCCGGCAAACCAGAAGCCAAGAAAAAGGAGTTACAAAATAAAGGAATTAAATCCTGTAACTCCTCCCATTATGCGGCTTAATGACAATAAAAGCCCATAAACCCTCCTAAATGGCTACCAAAAAGCCTATAAATAGGAGAACACTCCAAGAAGAAAGGATCAGCAAGACGAAACGAACAAACAGCACAGAAATCCAGAGAAAGGAAGAGAGAAAATTCTGCGGAAGTTCTACACCGACCACCGCTACAAGGTGACAAAAGTCCATTGGGGGGTACTGTTAGTTTTATGGACTCAATCCAGTAGATGATATAATAAATTGATTAATTTCTTTATTTATCAGTATATTCATGCTTTCCTTTCATGAGATGAATGGTGATTTATTATATACTTGCACATAACCAATACGAATGACATGATGGTTCATGAGATGAACCGGGGTCCACAAGTATATTAGATGTAATACATGTGTATGGATGAGATCCACATACGGGAGACATGTATGACAAATCTTATACTTAAAATATATTCACAACCAGTGATGAGACTGGACATCTCATACTGACAAGGTTGCAGCACTTTGATCACTATGAGATAGTGTGATTTGTCTCGATCATCAGAATGGAAGATTCTGGATCATTGTGTTGGTACATTAGATGTATTGAAGGACCATGAGAAGCACCTTATAAACATTGTCTTTATTTTAAGGTCTGCTCTCATAATTCCCTAGCAATAGGCTCTCAATCCTGAGACATTAATGAACTCAAGTTTCTATCTATTCATTTGCTTTGAGTCACCAATGAGTGAGGCCAACTGTAGGTCAACACCTCGGTGATTTGGGTACGTGGTAGTAGAGCTGTGGGAACATTCAATGGTCAAGATGGAATCTATCTCTAATATCCCCTCGTGCCAATTAATGGATTTATCATTGGTAAGTGCGCACCCATTCCGATTAAGAGTTAATTGGAAAGGTACCTATTGATCATTATAATTAATTGGGGCTCAAGGATAATAAGATATGGATCTAGTTTGGAAGACAGGTCCAATTGATCCATGGATATTGATGGAGGGGCCTACTTGTGGTAATAGGGAAGTTTAGGGTCTTCTATGTAATTTATTCCTAAGACTGGAGTGCAATTGCATTTATATAGTGGAGTTATTTGCAATTAACTGTGGGCCCGGATTACACATGAGTTGTGGGGTCGCGTGTCCCAGTTAGAGCCAGCTTTCTAAGGAATCCCTAGTGGTCCCCACGCTAGCCCAATTATTAGAAAGTATCTAATTCTAGTTGAACTCTAAAAGGAAAGTTACTATTTCTATTTGAAGTGAGACTTCTAATAGTGGTAATAGTAGACTTACTAATTTTAGTAGAAGTGAGACTTCTATTTTAATTAGAAAGGAATTAGAAAGTTACTAATCATATTTGAAGTGAGACTTCTAATTATGATATGGTAAGTTACTAATTATTGTGGAAGTAAGACTTCTATTATAATTAGCAAAGAGGAGACAACTTGAAAAAGTTATAAATAAGAGGAGAGGACGCCTTGGACGTCCATGCTTGCTCCTTCCATTGGGATTCACGCCCAAGGCTCTCTAAGTGCAAGTGTTGCACGAGCTCTTCTCCTCTTCCCTCTTCTAGTTTTCTTTCTAGTTCCTCCCTAGAGTTCCTAGTAGTTTTCTCTTGGAGATCCCACCATCTTCTTGAGAAAAAGGAGAATCTGATACGGGTCATAGCATGGAAGATCAAGAGGTCTTGGAGATCCCTATTTGATTAGTGAAAGCGTTTCATCATCAAAGAAAGACGCAACTCCTCCATTAGAGCACAACCGAGCTCCAAAGGTATAATCCACTTCCTTGCATGTTGTAGATTATTATGGATGCTTGTTAGTTGCTGTTTCTATCTTCTAGATAGATTGTCATACTGATCATGATGACTGAGATTGAGGACATAGATCTTGGATTGGGTTTTGTAGCCTTATGGATAGTTGATCCCTGCGTCAAGTGGGTCAAAAGTTTTTGAAACCTATCCTAGAGGCCCACCCTATTTCCAACAGGTACCCCCCCCCCAAGGTCCTTGCCTTCTCCTTCTGCCTCCAATGGCTTAGACGTGGCTTTTCAGCCCGTCTACTTAGCTTTTTATTGGACATAGGACCTCCTTTTGGTCTTTGTTCTCTAAAAACCTGAGGTTATAGCCAAGCCAAGTGAATCAATAGCATCCTCTATTCTCATCTGCATGGATGATGGCGAAGTCCATACATGGCTTGCGACCGTCAATCAGAACGGGTCCTCCACAATCTCCTGAGAAGTTAGATCCTCCTTTTCTTGCTTTTCATTGTAGTTTGTATTTTTTCAAAAGAGACAAAAATCACAACTCTTGTCTTTCATTATTGATAAGAATTGTAAATCGGCGCCAAAAGTCGGCTATAAACGCCAAAATCGGCTATAAATGCCAAAAAATCGCCTTTCACGGCAAATCAAGAAAAATGTCTCTTTTCTTAAATATATGTGCAATGGAAAACTTGAAAGAAGTTGATTTCCTTTTTACTTGCGAAGTTCGATCTCCCGATCACCATTTGTAATTCCAAGTAAAATAGAAAATCTGGAACACCCACACAAAAGAAATGTTGATGCCCGCCTCTGCGCCCTGGTTATGAAAGGGTCGCACCCAACGGACTCCCACGTCCGCTGACCCAGGTAGAACCGCTCCAGAAGCGCGGTCCATCAGGCTGGCACACCCGATGGGACCCGTTCATTTGAGAACACGATGCTAGAAATGAAATATTTGCATATCATATCTTTTGCTCTGTGCTTACTTCTTTTCTCGATTCCTTGGCTACTTTCTGATTGGTGGCCTATGTTGAATTCCGTATCCAAAAAAAAAAATGAGGTGAGATTTTTTGGAAATTTCTAATTCTTTGAATTTATTTCCACTCTTTCTCTTTAAAAAAAAAACAAAAAAAATTAGATTTCTCATTTTGGATTCAAAATTGAGAAACCTTGATCCTTTCCTATCGTTCATCGTGCTTGCAGAAATGTTCAGCCTGTTCGACTAAGGTTTTGGGCCATCGTTTCTCTTCGATGAGTTCATTAAAGATCTAATAAAAAAAACAAAAAATTAGATTTCTCATTTTGGATTCAAAATTGAGAAACCTTGATCCTTTCCTATCGTTCATCGTGCTTATAGAAATGTTGAGCCTGTTCGACTAAGGTTTTGGGCCATCGTTTCTCTTCGATGAGTTCATTAAAAATCTAAAAATATATATATATATATATATAAAAAGACATAGACCACTAAGGTTAAACCAACTGCGTTCTTTGATCACGGTTGATTCAAGAAAAGCCTTGTCCAGAGTGTGGAGAGCTTGACTGTTCTAGGCAAGGGTCCTCCAAACGAGTTCATTAAGTAATCCTACCCTTACCTGGGGGCAATTCTATCAATCGAGATTTCATAAGACCGGGTTAGGAGGCCTATGTGTACTCCATCGTCTTTTAAATAAAAAATTTTAAAATAAAAATTTTAAAAATAAAAATTTTAAAAATAAAAATTTTAAAATAAAAATTTTAAAAATAAAAATTTTAAAATAAAAAAAATTTTCAAAAAAAAAATCTTAAAAATAAAAAAATAAAAAAATAAAAAAAAAGATTTAAAAAAAATCTTAAAAAAAAAACTTCTGTCATTTTGGGTTTAGATTGGAGAAATCTTGGTCTTCTCCTTTCTGAGCACTGGCGCTCGCGTAAATCGCTGAGCCCGTGTTCAGATTGGAGTGCATTTTACTCTCTTTGATGAACCCGATATTGACCTATAAAAAAAAAACTCGTCGTTTTTGGATTCAGATCCGAGAAATTATCAAATAAATATAACTATGACATCCAAACAAATGATTTTATAAACATCAATCGATTATGAAAAATCTAGCTATAAAAGCTTTTGAAATCACAATCAATTGAACATGTATAGAAATGCAAGAGATATATCTAAATGAGTGCAAATCTATAAAGATGAAATTATAATCAAATGATTTTGAAAACCATGATATGTAACTAGAGAATTTCATGAAGACAAAATCAATTAATTATAAAGAAACAATGCATTTTAAGAAATGTAACTTTTAAAAGAACATAAAATGCAAATGCAACATGACCAACAAAATGATTTAACTATAAAGAATAGGTTGGTCAATGAGGTCCAAGGCCTTAAGGTTTTACTAAATATATAACTTTGGGAATCCACCTAAGGTCTTGAGAGGTTTG
Organism: Litsea cubeba; assembly: GCA_012931725.1. Taxonomy (NCBI): domain Eukaryota; kingdom Viridiplantae; phylum Streptophyta; class Magnoliopsida; order Laurales; family Lauraceae; genus Litsea; species Litsea cubeba. Next base: position 33,360,563 of record CM022952.1, on the reverse strand, counting down.
GTCTTTGAGTTCCATCTTAAAAGTCTCACCAACTATAGGAGATTTGACTTCATAAATTTTCAATTTAGACTTATCACCATGATATTTAGATTTAACTAAATTTGGCTTAGGTTGGTGATTAGTCTTTTGAGGTTGGTGACTTTTCTTCTTAAGGGATTGAGCCATTTTTCTTTTCTTCTTATTTTCTCCCTTTATTTGACTTTTGAATTTTAGATTTAACTTTGCAACTTTCTCCAAAAGTTCTTTCATGTTTTGATTTAAGGGAGATAGATTGAGAAGCTTTTTATTTATAGATTCTTTTAAAGTTGGTTTAACTTGTTTAAACTTTTTAGAATCTATTTTAGGAGACTCCTTTTTAATAGGTTTTACTTGTTTAGTCTTCTTGGAGTCTTCCTTGGTTTTTAGTGTCTTAACCATCATAGAATTTGATTTTACTTTCTTTGGTTCAAAGATGGGTTTAGACACATTGCTTCTCCTTTGTTTGCACTCAAACCTAAAATGTCCTTCAATGCCACAATAATTACATTTAGACATGGGCAAGGAAGTGTGAGTGCTAGAGAATGAGGACTCACCTTTCACAAATGTGTTGGTGAATTTAAGGTCATGTGAAATATTCCTATCAAAACCAAGGCCCGTCCTATCTCTTTTAGATTTATCCAATTTCAATAGCTTTTCAAATCTTTCTTCACTTTGGGTAATTTTGCACTCATACTTTTGTTTGTAGGTTTCGAGTTGAGTTACTTGGTTTTTAAGGGTTGAATTTTCATTTTTAACTTTTTTTATTTCATGTTCAATTCCCTTAAATTTGTTTAGCTCTTCATGGGCAAGTTTTAATTCAAATTTAATTTCATTAATCACAGTAGATCCAAGTTCTAGAGTATTTATCTTATTTTGTGCATTAGATAAATTTTCCATAGAAATGGTTAACTTGGATTCTAAATTGTTAATGTTTTCATCTTGCCTTTTTAATTGATCTCTTAGTTTAGAATTTTCCTTTATAAGATTATCACAACCTATCTTTAATTCAATTAATTCATCTTGAGCATTTTGTAGGTTATGCAAAGAGATCATGAACTTAGAGTCTACACAATTTATTAATTCTTCTCTCTCTAAGTTCATCTTTTGAAGAGATTAATTGTTTGTTTAGACTTTTAGATTTTTCTTCTAATCTTTTATTCTTCTTAACAAGCTCTAAGGAAAATGTACATATTTCATCATAGGCTTGTTGAATGTCATCTTCATTTTCATTAATTTCTTCTTCTCTTAATTTAAGTTTAGATTCAAGTTGAGATAATTTAAATTAAATGTTTGAATCTCCAATAGATGGAAGAAGGAGGTGTCTAGAAGAATCTACACAAGAATCTACAAAGTCTATCATAGTGGAAACCATTCTAATGATTTTCATAGAAAAACACTGCTAGGGTTCGAACTCAAGGATCTAGATAGAGAGGATCAACTCCAGGTGTTTAAGCCCTAAATGGAGCAACCTTGCTCGGATACCAATTGAAAGTCCAAGGGATCCTAACCCTAGAGCGGGGGTGAATAGGGTGATCTACACTTAATGACTAATTATGACCAATTTTAGTTTCTTTACAATTAACTAGTCACATGTGATGATTAACATACAATATGTGGAAGCTTAAACAAAACAATCACCACTACACAAAGATTTATAGTGGTTCGGCCTCGATGCCTACATCCACTACCGGCTTGTGACTCAGCACCCCACCGGATTTCCATAAGTATGCTTTTCAATAAGCTAAGCAATAACCATAGCAATGTTGTTTTTCAAGGCTTAACAACAACCTATACAAGATGTATTTCTATGGCTAAGCAATAACCTTACAAAACAAATGATTTCTCTCAAAGAAAGTGTCTTGACAAAACACTCTAAGAGATTACAATTTAAGCTCAATTTAATTGCCTCTTAAATAGGCGGATATGAAAGTGTAAAGCTAACTCATACAACACTCTAAGTAATGCAAAGATGAATGCTCATGAAGTGTGTGTGTGAATACTTCAATCAAGTTGAAAAAAAAAAGCTCAATCAATTTATGCTAAAAGCATTTAAACATTTAATGCACATAAAAAGATATGATTGAAGTAATATGTAAATCACATGTACCAAATACAAACTTGTAGAAGATATGAAAAACAAGGGTTCACAAGTTGTATGAAATTAATTTAGTCTAAACATGTGAAGCATGTGCAATGTTGTTTTCAAAACCAAACTAATTCAGCAAAGGTTTAAATGAATGAAAACAACAAGGAAAGATTCAAAACAAGTTAATGAATCATGACATAAAAGAAATCAAAGATTTTGGCAATGCATGATTAACAAAGTTTATAAAACAAACTTGTTTTGAAATCAAGGTGAAGAATCCTATGACTTAAAACAAGGATTAAGGAAGTGGAGGATTCAACACATCATAATTTATATGCTAAAATCATTTACCAATAGTTTAACAAAGCATAAAACAATGATTAATAAAAGGCAAAGCTTACTTAGTGGTTTAACTTCATTAATCCAAGCTTTAGCTTTCCTTAATGACCATTAGCTTTCCTTATCTTGATCCCCTTTCTTTTGCTTCAAAATGCCTCAAGAAGGGCTTCAAAGATCATCAAAAATGGCTAAGGAATGAACTCACTTTTATAGAAAAAGTGTTCAAATGGCTACCAACCTATCGGTCGACCGACGCCTTAACGGTCAGATTCCAACAGTCAAGAAATTTACCGTTGTGCAGGTGTGGGTCAGCCGACAGGAACTGACAAGCTCACCGACAGTACAATTTTGTTCAGAAAACAACTCTCTGGAATTCTAACCGAGAGGCTTTCGGTCAGCTTCTGAACCATGGTCGGTTAGCCGACACCTGACCGACATGCTAACCGACAGTGTGGCTAAAATCCCAACCTTTGCACATTTCAAAGTATTTTCATGTAGGGATTTTTGGGCCACTAAACCAAGCTTGGAAACATGTTTTTAAATCATTTAAGTGCTTTTGAAATCATGAAACATAAAAAGTAAAAAATAAAATTTGAAACTTTAAAACATAGGCTAGCTTGATTTGTAAAAATTCTTTTCAAAAAGAACTGCATCCAAGATTTAAATCCAAAACATCCACAAACTATAAGATTTACAATATTTAAAAAAAATGCATGTAGAAAATCAGATTTCAAGATATTTAACTCAATGCTTGTGTGAAAAATCATGAGATGCTAAAATGATAATGCATCCATCAAATTGCAATACACAAAATCCCTAACACATACCTTGCGAACAGCATAGGAACATGATCCTTCATGGATCCTACCAAACCTACTTTGTGAGATATATTATCCACAGGGGTCACTAATGATGAAAAAGTACTTTTTCTCACTCTCGTTGCTAATAAGATTATTCTATACAACGAGAATAAAGAGAGGTACCATTTAACCAATAGATCAGCCTTGGAATCATGAGCACGAATCATATGACGGTGAAACGCCGGTATGATCCATGGCATGCCCCTAGGAGTCAGTGACACTGGATGAGGAAGTAGACCGTGAGGTCGATGATCACCTCCGTAGGCGATCATCAGAGAAGAAGAACACTGTTTTAAATAAAAAGCAACAGTGAGCATCCCTCCACCCTTCTTCAGGAGAGAGAATAGAATCAATGTTCAAAGGCCTAAGCCTAAAGGAGTCCTAGCCTTACTTTGCTTTCAAGCGCTTGGACCCTTTTACTTACTAACCTAAAGTGAAGGGCGAAGTCTGATTTGGCTAAAGCTCGAGAGAGTAAAGATACGGTATAGAAGTACTCTCACGTTCCTAAATGGAAGACAAGCTTGCTATTTATTGCTGGGGTTGCAAAGGCAGCACTGCTTAGGTAGGTATGGAATGTTATTCTTAACAGGGAAACTTGTTGGAACATTTGGGTCAATGCTCGATATTTGAAGGGTGGCTCTTTCTGGGATGTTGCCAGTCCCAAATCTGCTTCTTGGGGTTGGAAATGTATTCTGGCCCTTCAACCTTTGGCTTTACCCCACATCAAATTCTTAATTGGGAATGGGCAAACAACACACTTTTGGACTGATCCATGGCTGACAGGAGGATGTCTGAGAGACTGTTTTGGGTCTCGAGCTATGTATGATCTAGGTTTGGGGGCAGATTTACATGTTAATACTTTTATAGTACATGGTGACTGGAACTTGCCACTAGCTACTTCGAATGCTCTGATGGATATTTTTCAAATCATCCCTAATGAATGTCAGCTATGGCCTGCTTTTGCTGATGAAATTGTTTGGACTCTTGAAGAGAAGGGGTCTTTCTCTTTGAAATCTGCTTACAATCTTGTTTGCAACATTCCTAATCAGCAGTTAAGTTGGACTTCAGCTATTTGGTTTAAAGGGGGTATTAAAAAGCACTCTTCTGTGCTTGGATGTTTTTTCAAGGAAGGCTCAAGACTAAAGATTTTCTATTGCAAAGACATGTTGATTGTGATACATGCTGTGTTCTCTATGATTGTACTTGGGAGACGTCTCTGCACCTCATGCTACATTGTCCTTATGCACAAGCAATTCGGGGCGTTCTTCTTTCTAAATTGAATTTGGTCTCAAACAGTTGTTCTACTGCTCAGGAGCTTTTAGATTCTATGGTTTCTCGTATTGATCAGCATAGGAATGATACTATTATTCTTGCAAAGCTTCTTTTTAATGCTTATGTGTGGCATGTGTGGGCTGAACGCAATGCAAGGATTTTCAGGAATGTTACTCTTCCATATGGTTCTGTGGTGAAGCGCATTGTACAGGTGGTGACAACCAAGATATTGTACCTTGATCATATATTACCCACTGACATTCAATGTCATTGGAATGTTCCCGTGCATACTCCAGTTATGACTGCCAATCTGGTTACTGAATGCTCGACTGGATGGCGTCTTTCAATTGCTACCTTGCCTTTAGTTTTTGTTGGTATTTTGTGGAGAGATACTCATCACCCTTGGAAGGGACGTAGGGTGCAGTCATTGCATTTATATGATGGTATCTACCAACAGATGCAGCTTGTTCCTCTAGATATTTCTTCCCTTACTATTGAGACTAAATCTTCTTTGCGTACTCTTATTCTTAATCCTGCTCAAGCAGAATGGGCTGTGCGATTTCAGGCAAGACGTATCCTTGTTGTGCTTAATAGTTTTGGGCCTGTTCAATTTGTGCATCTTCATCCTCAGACTGTTCGTTTCAGTAAAATCATTAGCAGATGTCCTGGTCCTCCATTACTAAATGTTGATAATCTTGATATTTTGTATCATTCTGTTAGTGCGCAGCTGTAATTATTTCGTTGGTTTTCTATTTTTTTTTACATAGTTGTTATGTAAATAAAGGGGTATGCCCCTTGGGAAGTTTCTATAATCTCATTGATAAGAGACTTCCATTTTGTATTTTATTTTTGAGAAATTGAAGAACTCACTTACTCTTCGAAAAAAAAAAGCTTGCTATTTATCCTCAAGATAGTACAATTGAGGGAGCTGCAAATCCAAACAAACGAATAGGAATAGATTGAAGCCGGGCCTTTTCCGAAAGACCCTTTTTTGGATCCTTCGCACCATGCCCTCTATCTCTTTTTTAATGAAAAAGACGGGCTTTCTTGACTGTTGTCACTTTTGAACGAGCTCGTATGAGTGGAAAAGCAATTGAGGCCAAAAACACGGGTTTCATAAACTCAGATCGTTCTAATCTCCCTGTTATGAGTGGAATTGGTCTTTATGCCAAAAAGACGGGGTTTTGACAAGTTGTCACTTTTCAGTGGGCTCATTAGAAGGGAAATTTCTTTGTCACCAATTTTACAGGGTTTCGATGTGGCAACGGGATTGATCGTTTCCGTTAGAGTTAGGTACTCTTGAGCCTAGTAAGTTCGGTTGTGCGCAGTGTGAACCATAGAAGTCCACCCTAGGTGTATAGGAACAGCCTACCTGTTAGCAGCCGTCCTATTGATTGAGAGAACACAGATTTAAGACATTTGATTAAAGGTGAAACCGAATAAAAAGTCTACGATCTTGGTTTTCGTTTGAAGGAAGGTTTCTTTCTGGTTTGATAGTCTATTCTTTTGTTGGTGGTCAGCAGGCTCGAGAGACCTTGCCAGTCAACTTTAGGAGTGTAAAGGCTAGTATCCGTCCCTTCATCTCCAGCTCGATGTGCACCAGACCGGGCTTGATGTCCTGTGGTTGGATTCTCCAGATCCAAGTATCCGATAATCCTTATTCCCGTGGCACCGATTCGTCATCTCCTGCCCCCTCCTCAAAGGTGCTCATCTGGACTGGATGAAAGCTAATCTCATGGATGCCCAAAACTCCCATAGTCGAATATTCCTCTCGAGGCATCTCGGTTTAGGGAAGCAGATGAGGTGGAGAACTGTCAAGTAGAGAAGTCTCAATCTAGTCCCGGCGGAACGGATTCATTTCATTCTAGATGAATCGTTAGCTATTCCATGTCTTTTGCTGCGGGTAGTAGGCTTTTTAGCCTCTGTAGGCTATCCGTGCGAGAGAAGGGGGGAAAAGTACATCAATCGCTTAGATAGTAACGGCAATTCATTCTGGATTCAAGCCTTTCCAGGGGGGATTCCATTCTCTGATTCCCATCCCCCTTCCCGGAATTCATTCAAATCTTTCATCTTTAACGAATCGTTACAGGACTTCACCCAATACCTCACCACACCTATTTTACAGGTCGATTAGAGCAAGCTCGACTTTCTTCACAGCTTTCGAGCCCCTTTATTAAGTAAGATAGGGCGCTTGAGCGCTCCTGCGCGATACGGCTTTTTGACCTACTCTTGCGGCTTGCTGGCTTAAAAATAAGCCATTGCGCGCTAGCTGAAAAGTAATACTAGCCGAAAAGTAATGGACGCGCTACCACCAGCAAACTACGGCTTTCAAGCTGCAAACGAAGGCTGAGAGCCAGATGGCTCGAAAGCCCTATTGAGTAAGGTGCGCTAGCGCGCACTGGAGTTTTCTTCGCTGGGTCGATGTACGAAAAGAGTCATCCATATGTTGACCTCCCTCCCGAGGTACTCATAGAATAGGCTCAACCCCCGTGACACTTGGGGAGACTATGACAGGCCTTTGGTTGGTGTTTCCTTTTATAAGCACCTTCCAACATACTATGCTCTACGCCTCTGATTGCTATGCCTCGGGTCCCGGATCAATTGGATCGTCGATCTGTACCTTCATTCGTACATGCATATGGATCTTCATCTTCAACCTCGAGATCCCCTATGAGATCTTCTTCCAGAGAAGCCCCTGCATATGCTGCCCCTATCTATTCATGGTTCCGGATCCAGATATGGAACTGGAATGGGCTATGCCTCCACCTATGCTACTGGTTTGAAAACCCAAGCATCTTCATTTTGGTCTGTAAATGGAAAAGGAATAGGCTCTGACTTCGGTCACGGACCTGGATTAGGAATAGGCTTTGGATCCATAGGCCCTGGATATTCTATCGGTGACTCCGGAATAGGTTCTTCAATGATTTATGGTTCAACCCAGGCAGGCAACGTCGATCTAGATCCAGAGGCTATGGTTTGACAATGAATTCTTCATCCACCGATTTGAACTATTGCGGCTTTCCCTCCGTTCCTAGAGCCAGCATCCGTTGCTCAAGTCGATCTAGTAGCAGGAGCAGCTGTAGCTTTACCAGTTCTATTTATGATGATGATCTAGAACCAACGGAGAAAGCAGCAGAGCAAGCGGTTCGGTACCCAGTAACGGAGCCAGCGGACCGGCCATCGTAAGACCCAACTCCACTTAGAAGTAGGTAGGTAAAAAAATATATTTTTTTCTCTTTAGTTCCATAAGAGAGAGAAAAAATGAATAAAGTATCCACAACCCAATAACATTTTTCCCAACTTTCTGTTGGTAGACAAAGAACTGCCAACCCACCCTGTATCTCCCTAGCTAGTAGTATCCTGCTGCCTACTAGATCCCGAAAGTGAATAGCCAGCATACATAGAGATAGAGTCACATCGCAGAGGTCCCAGGAAATGGGAAGCATACATAGAGATACGGTCACATCACAAAGGTCACAGAAAATGTCTGTTATTCAACACCGTCTAGAAGTTTAAATCATATTCCTTCTCTTCCGGCATAAAAAAGGACATTCCCATCTGCTGGATCTCAACATACTTCCTCGTTGTAATTTCCATCGTTTGGGCTTACTTACCGAAGGGCAGGAAGGAAAAACTGACCGACCATAGAGAAGGAAGGCAGAAAGGATATTTACCAAAACTACTGAAACAGCACGGACTCGGCTTGGGAGCTCTCGCTCGGGCTTGCCCCCGAGGCAATCCCTTCGCTACCGCTACCTCAAACACTGGTACTCATGTAAGGCAAGAAATAGTAACCGACCAGAAGGAGGGAATCAATGATTGACTTGTTGGAAATTAGGTGGGCCTCTAGGATAGGTTTCAAAAACTTTTGATCCACTTGATGCAGGGATCATCTATCCAGAAGGTTACCAATCTGTCCAAGATACAAACCCTCTATCTCATCTATCATGATCAGTAATATAATCTATCTAGGAGATAGAAAATCAGTAACAAACATGCAACAAAGATCTATATCATACAAGGAAATAGATTATACCTTTGGAGCTCGGTTATGCTCTAATGGAGAATTTGCTACTTTCTTTGATGACGAACTCTTTCGCGAATCAAATAGATTTCTCCAAAAACCCAATGACCTTCCACGCTATTACCCGAATCAGAATCTCTTTCTCAAGAAGATGGGTGGGATCTTCAAGAGAAGACAACTAGGAACTTAAAGGAACTAGAAGAGGGAGAGAAGAGAAGTGCAACTCTTGCACAAAGGGGGTTGGGCGTGAATTCCAAGGGTGGTCGTCCAAGCCCCCTTTGGTTCCCTATTTATAGCTTTTGCAAACTACTCTTTACTAATTTAATTAGAAGTCTCACTTCCAAATTAATTAGTAACCTTCTTCTCTTTCTTAATTACAATAGAAATCTCACTTCCATTAATAATTAGAAACATACTATTACCACTATTAGAAGTCTCACTTCAAATAGAAATAGTAACTTTCCTTTTAGAGTTCGACTAGAATTAGTATCCGTCTGATGATTGTGTTGTTGATAGGGTGGGCCTCTAGGATAGGTTTCAAAAACTTTTGACCCACTTGACGCAGGGATCAACTATCCATAAGGCTATAAAACCCAATCCAAGATCTATGTCCTCAATCTCAGTCACCATGATCAGTAAAACAATTTATCTAGAAGATAAAAACAGCAACTAATAAATCTACAACATGCAAGGAAGTAGATTATACCTTTGGAGCTCGGTTGTGCTCTAATGGAGGAGTTGCGTCTTTCTTTGATGATGAAATGCTTTCACTAATCAAATAGGGATCTCCAAGACCTCTTGATCTTCCACGCTATGACCCGTATCAGATTCTCCTTTTTCTCAAGAAGATGGTGGGATCTCCAAGAGAAAACTACTAGGAACTCTAGGGAGGAACTAGAAAGAGAACTAGAAGAGGGGAAGGAGGAAGAGCATGTGCAACTATTGCACAAAAGGGCCTTGGGCGTGAATCCCTAGGTGGTTGTATGCATGGGACGTCCAAGGCATCCTCTCCTCTTATTTATAGCTTTTTCAAGTTGCCTCCTCTTTTCTAATTATAATAGAAGTCTTACTTCCATTAATTAGTAACTTACCATATCATAATTAGAAGTCTCACTTCAGATATGATTAGTAACTTTCCAATTCCTTTCTAATTAAAATAGAAGTCTCACTTCTACTAAAATTAGTAAGTCTACTATTACCACTATTAGAAGTCTCACTTCAAATAGAAATAGTAACTTTCCTTTTAGAGTTCTACTAGAATTAGATACTTTCTAATTATTGGGCTAGCGTGGGGACCACTAGGGATTCCTTAGAAAGCTGGCTCCAACTGGGACACGCGACCCTCACATCTCATGTGTAATCCGGGCCCACAGTTAATTGCAAATAACTCCACTATATAAATGCAATTGAACTCCAGTCTTAGGAATATTACATAGAAGACCCTAAACTTCCACATTACCACAAGTAGACCCCTCTATCAATATCCATGGATCAATTGGACCTGTCTTCCAAAATAGATCCATATCTTATTATCCTTGAGCCCCAATTAATTATAATGATCAATAGGTACCTTTCCAATTAACTCTTAATCGGAATGGGTGCGCACTTACCAATGATAAATCCATTAATTGGCAGAAGGGGATATTAGAGATAGATTCCTTCTTGACTATTGAATGTTCCCACAGCTCTACTACCATGTACCCAAATCACCGAGGTGTTGACCTACAGTTGGCCTCACTCATTGGTGACTCAAAGCAAATGAATAGATAGAAACTTGAGTTCATTAATGTCTCAGGATTGAGAGCCTATTGCTAGGGAATTATGAGAGCAGACCTTAGAATAAAGACAGTGTTTATAAGGTGCTTCTCATGGTCCTTCAATACATCCAATGTACCAACACAATGATCCAGAATCTTCCATTCTGATGATCGAGACAAATCACACTATCTCATAGTGATCAAAGTGCTGCAACCTTGTCAGTATGAGATGTCCAGTCTCATCACTGGTTGTGAATATATTTTAAGTATAAGATTTGTCATACATGTCTCCCGTATGTGGATCTCATCCATACACATGTATTACATCTAATATACTTGTGGACCCCGGTTCATCTCATGAACCATCATGTCATTCGTATTGGTTATGTGCAAGTATATAATAAATCACCATTTATCTCATGAAAGGAAAGCATGAATATATGAATAAATAAAGAATTTAATCGATTCATTATATCATCTACTGGATTGAGTCCATAAAACTAACAATCTCCCACTTGGGCTCAATGCCAGTTAGAGTTGCATCTCATGCACATCCTCTTTACATCTTGCTCAAAGACTTTGGTAGTCAAAGGCTTAGTAAAGGGATCTACTAGATTGTCTACAGAGGCTATCTTGGTGATCGTACATCACCTCTCTGCACAATCTATCTGACTATGTATAACTTCCTCTGTACATACTTTTTGGCTCTTGGGTTATTTGGACTTAATGACTGCCCTGCTGTTATCACAGTAAACTGTGATCGGCTGTCCTGCCAAAAATACCACTTCAAATTCCATAAGGAATCTTTTGAGTCAATCTGCTTCCGTAATTGCTTCTCAAGTAATTACAGCATAAACACATACCCAGAAGTTGATTTCCTGGAATCCTGATCTGACTAGAAGTCAGTATCTATGTAACCGACTGGAATCAACTCATCACTGCTATGACTCAACATGTGATCTCTAGTCCTTCTCAAGTATTCGAGAACACATCGTACAGCAGTCAATGATAAAGACCTGTGCTAGACTTTATATCTGCTGACTAGGCGTACTGCGTGATAGATATCCGGTCTAGTACAAAGCATAGCTTACCGTATCAGAACCTTATCTATGTACACATTATTGGGATAAGCCTATCATCCTATTTTTCCAGTCTCAATGGAAATTGATTCCTAGGATGTACCTGGCTTTTCCAAAGTCCTTTATTATCAAAAAGTCTTAGCCAACCAAAACTTTTACTGTTGACGATATCCCTATGTCACTCCATGGGAGAAGGATATCGTCGACATATAATACCAGAAAAACTACCCTGCGTTCTTGACTTTTCATTTACACATGACTTATCCGGATTCTGACAAAAATCAAGTGACTTGATTTCCTTGTCAAAATGGATGTTCATGTTTCGGGATACCTGCTTTAATCCATAAATGAACTTATGCAGCCTGCAAAACTCTTTGCACTTGGTTATTAGCTATAAAACCATCTGGTTGCATCATATAGATGTCTTCCTCAAGATTGTCGTCGTGAGACGCTGTCTTGATATCCATTTGCCAAATCTCGTTACCGAGATGAACCGCAATAGATAAGAGTATCCGGATGGAACTCTTCCATCTCGCTCTCATTTTCTTTTGTAGACTCACTTGCACCCAATAGGTTTGCTATTGGCAGGCAAGCCCACAAGTATCCAGACCTGATTAGAGTATAAAGACTCCACCTCAGCTTTCATAGCATCTAACCAACGTCCCAAAACTATGTCATTAACTGCTTTATCATAGTTATAGGGATTTTGTTCCGGTTACACCGGGATTGCCTTGTAAGACTTTCCCTAGACCGAGAACTTGTCAAGGGTCCTGACAATACTCCCACTATGACAAGGCACTGGTGTAGCTACTGGGTCAATTATGGGCGGATTTTCTCAAAGTTTGGTTATTCTTGGATTTGGAGTTGTTCTTTCTTGAATTTCTTCCAAGATAACCATTTCTAAAGATTTCCAGTTAATCTTATAATCTCCCTCCAGAAAACCGCATTGGTGCTACCAAGCACTTTCTGCTCTCTGGGATTATAGAGCAACCAACCTTTAGTTCCTTTTGGGATAGAATATAAACATATATACTTCCGACTTCGATTCCAACTAATCCATCTTTATTCTTCAGCACGTGTGCCGGACAACCCTGAAAACGTTGTAGACTAGGCTTTCGCCCTGTCCATAACTCCCTGGGAGTCTCAAGTATAGACTTAGATGGAACGAGGTTTAGTATATATATTTCAATTTCCATATCCCAAAATATAGGTAATCCTAGAAACTCAATCATAGACTTGATCATATCTAAAAGAGTCTTGTAGCTTCTTTCTGCTACTCCGTTTTGTTGAGGCAAATCAGGAGCAGAGTACTGGGATCAAATCCCATTTTCTGATAAGTATCCCATAAAATTAGCGGAGAGATATTCGCCTCATCGATCTCATCGAAGAGTATTTGTACTTTTACCTAATTGCTTTTCCGCTTCCGCTCGAAACTCTTTGAACTATTCAAAAATCTCGGACTTGCGGTGCATAAGGTATATGTATCCATATCTCGAGTAATCATCGGTGAAAGTGATGAAATACCCATATCAATCTCTCGTTCTAATATTATGGGTCCATACACATCAGTAAACACTAACTCCAATAAATCTTTGGCCCTACTGCCCTTAAATGAATAAGGGTCTTTTGGTCATTTTGCCTTTTAGACAGGATTTGCAGATAGGCATTGATTCTACCACCAATGAAGGCAAGATACCATCTTTCACTAGCCTGTCAATCCTGTTTAGGTTTATATGACCTAGCCTCTTAGGTGCCAAAGTTTGTTGGATTAGATGAAGGTGACTACCTCTTTAATGATGGTCTATTATTAGCATCAGCGTCATGTATCTCATACATTATGGGAGTTAACAAATAAAAGCCATTGATTACCTTGTCAGAATATATAAGAGTACCGCTCCTCTTTAAGACGATTTAATTACCAAAAGTAACTGAATAACTCTTATTCATCATACTAGAAATTTAAATTCCGTCTTAAAACGGTACATATAATGTATCTGACAAAATCAACTAATATCTGAAAATAACTAAGTTACTACTCCTACTGACACTGCTTCTGCCTTGGCTTCCGATCCCAGGTTAATACTGATTTCCCTGTCATTAATCCTCCTGGTTACCTGTAACTCCTACAACATATTACTGATGTAATTAGTTGCACCAAAGTCTACAAACCAAGATTCTGAAGTACTAGTTGAAAAACTATCTTCAGAAATAAATGACTCAATCATACCTGAGGTCTTTTCCTTTGACAGAAATCGTGGACAATTCCTCCTCCAATGTCCTGTCATACCACAGTGGAAACACTTTCCCTTTGCTCCCTTACCCTTGACCTTGGCCACACCACTAGTGGAACCATGCTCCACCTTAGGACCTTTGATGACTGATTTCTTCTTGCTATCCCGGTCTTTGCCTTTCGGTTTAGACTTAGCAAATGACTTTTCTGTCATGAGGGCAGTTGGTCTTTTCTTCATGATTTCCTCAAACACTACCAACTGGCGAGACAGCTCAGCTATGGTCATTTCCAATTTACTATAATTGATCTCGAAATGTTTGAATGAGTCTAGTAGTGATTGAATGATCGTGTGGATCTGCGTTTCTGTATCAAACGTAGTCCCCAGTACATCTAACTCATTCAATGCCAACTTCATTTGTAACAAATGTTTTTGCACTGGGGTTCCCTCAGCCATCTTTGTCTCCATCAGCATTTTTACAGCAGCCTGCCTAGCAGGCCTGACCTGGTCTGCAAACATCTCCTTTAAGTTCGATATAATATCGTATGCTGACTTATAGGATTGATGTTGTTCTTGCAAAACAGTAGACATGGATGCCTGAATAAAACATCTGGCAATCTCATTGTTTTTGGTCCACTTGGTGTATAAGTTTTTCACAATCTGTGGTGCATCAAGCTCAGGCTCAGGAAGGGGGGGTATTAGAAGGACATATTTGCAACTTGAAGATGTCAAGATAATATCCAGGTTCCTTTTCCAGTCTACATAATTGGATCCCATCAACTTGTTCTGGTTGAGGATGGTCGCAAGTGGATTGAAAGTATTCGAATTCATGCTGTATAAATTAAAGCACATAACCATACATTCAATGAAAGAATATAAATGACATTAGGGTTTAGTATTCTACCAAAATCATGTGGGAATCCTCATAAGCACTGAATTTAGAATACATCGGAATCCCAATCCCCTAGGGCATGCCTCCTTGGGGAGTGCAAATGCCCCATAGATTGGTGCGGATCAAAGTCGTCAAAATTAGGATTAAGACTAACTATCCTTGATCCCCAATCATTCATTATCATCTAGGTATCTCATACCAGATAATGTATGACTCCCGATTTTCTTTGGTCTCTAAAATACATGAGGCAAATCCTTGGGGATACTATATCATTATTTTAGTTAAGTGTGACCCACCAACTAATATTGCATGACAACCGCGATGGGCAGCTCCTCCTTGGGGAGTGAACCCCCACCACGTCTCATCAATACTATCCATAGGAGATCCATATCTAGTAACCAGATAAATAAAAGCCCTCCGTGGGGAACGGCCACTCTCTTGGTGGCGCGAGGCTAATACTTTCCTTACAATGGACCTATGGTGGAAAACCATGGGGATTAAATGCCCCGCTCCCACTTAATATTTTAAAATTGAGGATTTCCTTTTAAGGTATTAGGGCCCACATATATAAATATATGAATCATCAAATCTTCTCATGATATGATCTAAGATTGGTTCCAAGTCAAGTTATTTTAAGGAAAGTCCAGTTTCTTAAATTAGTGTTACCAATGTGTCCATCTCATGGGACATCAACACTAATTAGAACTCTTTCCAAAAATTAATTTGATTTGACCAATATTATTAACTTGCTATGTTTGGATCAGATTTGGAAACATTCTAAATAAAGCATTCAACTATAAATAGAAAACGCTAAAATTAGAAACTAGTCCTCTCCTCCACATGGCCCAAGCGGAATAGACTTCTTGGACTTCTAGACTTTCCAAAAACTTGGAATTCCTCAAACTCTTTTGGAAACTCCAAAACACCTTTGGTAATCTTCAAACTCTTTGATTAGGAGCCCAACTTTACTTTCCTTCTTTAGTCTCGGACATCGCCAGAATTTACAAATTTAGAAATTACATAAATTCCTATGTCTCTACGATGAGACTTACATGATAATCTATTAATGGAAATAAAAGGCTCATAGGGAATTTCACCATGCCTTGCCCTAAACCGGGAAAACAAGGAAACCATGATGCCCTTTACAACTTGCCAAAAATAAACATTCAACCATAAAAGAAAGTAAAAGGACTTGTGGGCCATATGGAGAGAACATGATAACCTGCATGTTAGTATCTCATACTAGTAAAGCAACTCACAAAGTCGGGTTACCAAACAATAATGGAAAGACAGGATGCCAAATATTGCCACTACTATGATTCATGCCCCCTACGCGGAGGGGGTCCGGGGGTGTCCCCCGGCGGGGGTTGAGCTGCCCGGTCAGCTCGCGGGGGCCCAGGGGGCAGCGCCCCCGAAACAAAAACAAAAACTGAGATCTCATATGTCAGTCTGTTCGGTCGACCTACTAGAGGGTTCGGTCGACCGGCCTCAGTGTCTTCGGTCGACCTGCCAGAGGGCTCGGTCGACCTGCCTGACGGAAATCTGCAAGTTGGGTTTTTGTATTTCGTGTCCAACCATCTCCAAAACTCTTCTGAAGATTTCCAATGGCTTCCTACCATCATTCCATAATTGTTAAACCCTTATGTGACTATCCAAACATGGATTTACTAATTGTCCAAGCAAAACCATCAAACTGATCCATACATAGCCCTTGATCTATCCTCTTCGCATCTCATGTAAAGATTAGATCAAGCTTACTGATCTAACATGATAAGAGATGAGGTAAGGCTCTGATACCAATTGTTGTTGATAGGGTGGGCCTCTAGGATAGGTTTCAAAAACTTTTGACCCACTTGACGCAGGGATCAACTATCCATAAGGCTATAAAACCCAATCCAAGATCTATGTCCTCAATCTCAGTCATCATGATCAGTAAAACAATTTATCTAGAAGATAAAAACAGCAACTAATAAATCTACAACATGCAAGGAAGTAGATTATACCTTTGGAGCTCGGTTGTGCTCTAATGGAGGAGTTGCGTCTTTCTTTGATGATGAAACGCTTTCACTAATCAAATAGGGATCTCCAAGACCTCTTGATCTTCCACGCTATGACCCGTATCAGATTCTCCTTTTTCTCAAGAAGATGGTGGGATCTCCAAGAGAAAACTACTAGGAACTCTAGGGAGGAACTAGAAAGAGAACTAGAAGAGGGGAAGGAGGAAGAGCATGTGCAACTATTGCACAAAAGGGCCTTGGGCGTGAATCCCTAGGTGGTTGTATGCATGGGACGTCCAAGGCATCCTCTCCTCTTATTTATAGCTTTTTCAAGTTGCCTCCTCTTTTCTAATTATAATAGAAGTCTTACTTCCATTAATTAGTAACTTACCATATCATAATTAGAAGTCTCACTTCAGATATGATTAGTAACTTTCCAATTCCTTTCTAATTAAAATAGAAGTCTCACTTCTACTAAAATTAGTAAGTCTACTATTACCACTATTAGAAGTCTCACTTCAAATAGAAATAGTAACTTTCCTTTTAGAGTTCTACTAGAATTAGATACTTTCTAATTATTGGGCTAGCGTGGGGACCACTAGGGATTCCTTAGAAAGCTGGCTCCAACTGGGACACGCGACCCCACATCTCATGTGTAATCCGGGCCCACAGTTAATTGCAAATAACTCCACTATATAAATGCAATTGAACTCCAGTCTTAGGAATATTACATAGAAGACCCTAAACTTCCACATTACCACAAGTAGACCCCTCTATCAATATCCATGGATCAATTGGACCTGTCTTCCAAAATAGATCCATATCTTATTATCCTTGAGCCCCAATTAATTATAATGATCAATAGGTACCTTTCCAATTAACTCTTAATCGGAATGGGTGCGCACTTACCAATGATAAATCCATTAATTGGCAGAAGGGGATATTAGAGATAGATTCCTTCTTGACTATTGAATGTTCCCACAGCTCTACTACCATGTACCCAAATTACCGAGGTGTTGACCTACAGTTGGCCTCACTCATTGGTGACTCAAAGCAAATGAATAGATAGAAACTTGAGTTCATTAATGTCTCAGGATTGAGAGCCTATTGCTAGGGAATTATGAGAGCAGACCTTAAAATAAAGACAGTGTTTATAAGGTGCTTCTCATGGTCCTTCAATACATCCAATGTACCAACACAATGATCCAGAATCTTCCATTCTGATGATCGAGACAAATCACACTATCTCATAGTGATCAAAGTGCTGCAACCTTGTTAGTATGAGATGTCCAGTCTCATCACTGGTTGTGAATATATTTTAAGTATAAGATTTGTCATACATGTCTCCCGTATGTGGATCTCATCCATACACATGTATTACATCTAATATACTTGTGGACCCCGGTTCATCTCATGAACCATCATGTCATTCGTATTGGTTATGTGCAAGTATATAATAAATCACCATTTATCTCATGAAAGGAAAGCATGAATATATGAATAAATAAAGAATTTAATCGATTCATTATATCATCTACTGGATTGAGTCCATAAAACTAACAGATTGGGCTAGCGTGGGGACCACTTGGGATTCCTTAGAAAGCTGGCTCCAACTGGGCCACGTGACCCCACATCTCATGTGCAATCCGGGCCCACAGTTAATTGCAAATAACTCCACTATATAAATGCAATTGCACTCTAGTCTTAGGAATAAATTACATAGAAGACCCTAAACTTCCCTTTTACCACAAGTAGGCCCCTCCATCAATATCCATGGATCAATTGGACCTGTCTTCCAAACTAGATCCATATCTTATTATCCTTGAGCCCCAATTAATTATAATGATCATAGGTACCTTTCCAATTAACTCTTAATCGGAATGGGTGCGCACTTACCAATGATAAATCCATTAATTGGCACAAGGGGATATTAGAGATAGATTCCATCTTAACTATTGAATGTTCCCACAGCTCTACTACCACGTACCCAAATCACCGAGGTGTTGACCTACATTGGCCTCACTCATTGGTGACTCAAAGCAAATGAATAGATAGAAACTTGAGTTCATTAATGTCTCAGGATTGAGAGCCTATTGCTAGGGAATTATGAGAGCAGACCTTAAAAGTAAAGACAGTGTTTATAAGGTGCTTCTCATGGTCCTTCAATACATCCAGTGTACCAGCACTATGATCCAGAATCTTACATTCTGATGATCGAGACAAATCACACTATCTCATAGTGATCAAAATGCTGCAACCTTGTCAGTATGAGATGTCCAATCTCATCACTGGTTGTGAAGATATTTAAGTATAAGATTTGTCACACATGTCTCCTGTATGTGGATCTCATCCATACACATGTGTTACATCTAATATACTTGTGGACCCCTGTTCATCTCATGAACCATCATGTCATTTGTATTGGTTATGTGCAAGTATATAATAAATCACCAATCATCTCATGAAAGGAAAACATGAATATACTGATAAATAAAGAAATTAATCAATTTATTATATCATCTACTGGATTAAGTCCATAAAACTAACATGACTTACCCTGGAGAAGGCAGAAGATACTTACGGACCATAGAAAGGGAAGGAACAAGAGAATGACTGACCTACCAGAGGGAAGGCAAGAGCTATTACAGCTATGACTCCTGACAGCTATGACTAAAAGTACTATTTACGGAACTGACCATTAATGAAAATAGCGCTCTCCCTTTCTGCAGATATCTCATTTTTCAGTCTTTATTAGTGCTACTTCAGACACGGCACGCAACGGAACACATGTCAAATACAGTCGCTCTCGCCCCGTATCTCTTTTAAAAGCCTATCTCCCGACTGGCGAGGGGGAAGCAAGCTCAATCACCGCTCCGGGCATGGGAGCCACTCTTTCCAAGATCCAATGTCCGGTTCTCCTCTTGAGGATAGGTGGGATTCATCAATCCGATATAGGAAATGGAGGGAATGGATCTCAACCAGAAATATGAGACTTTGTCGCGGCTGGTTGATAGCAGCCCCGCTGCTAAGGAATTTGCAGAGGTGGGAATGAAACTCAACCCCCAAAAAACACTTTTCAGTCTGATTTCCGACTTCTACTCCTTACGAGAGGGGATGTTGGTTCATTCTTTCTTCGATATGCCACTGCTCCCCACCGGTCCGATACCGGTTCTGGAGGGTAGGCCGGCTCCATCAGCTATTCTATTTTCTATCCAATTTCCAGTCCTATCTACGGTTTTGATTCCTGCTGACCTAATACCCTTCGACGATTATCCGCTGCCGCTTCTTCTTCTCCTCCGATCAAGACCGGAAGAAGGTAGGTCAGCTCGATCTAGCTATCCAGTTTCGGATTGGACGGGGATGAAGCTAGTCTTCTCTCTGGCATGGATAGGCTTTATTCTCGCTCAGCGAGTTGCTCACCTTCCGGGGACAGATGGGCTGGGTCGGTAGCAGGATACCGGCTAGCTCAATTCGGAAGGCTGAGGGTTCTCCTTTCAGCCAACTCAGGAGCAGGCGGGAAGCTGCTCAATCTGCGGGGCATGCCGGCTACGCTTTCCGTGGGCAGGGTCCGTTCCTCTCGGTGGGAGGGGAATAAATGAAGCTACTTCCTATCTCATGGCAACGACTGGTGGATGGCGGTGGCTCATCATGCATCAATCTCAGAAAGGAGGTAGGGGCTGCTACTCGACTCTGTTAATTCTTCTAGCTGGGATGGGAACTTATCTACTCTATCCGGACGGTTATCCCTCTTCACTGAGATGAGAGTTTTCGATCAAAATATCCGAAGCCTAAGCCTAAGTCAGTTTTGGCTTGGCTTGGAGCTGGTAGGGGCGGGCATACCAGCCTATCCACTGAAAGATGAGATGAGGGAATCAAGCTATCGAGAGATAGTTGCTTGCCAGCCCGGAGTGGAGGGAAAGAGTAGCCGACCCAACCTTTCCAGCAGCTGCAAATTCTACAGTGGTTCGGTCCGATCGGAATCACGGGAGAGATCGGGTGCTGACATACTATCCAAAGATTGGGCGGAACTTCTTCTTCCGGACCAGAACAACACAGAATGAATCTTTATCTGGGAAGGCATGATTGGGAGCTAGCTCGAAATCCGATAAATCGAATACCTCCTGGCCTCAGTTAGAAGGTTATCTGCCCCGCCTTGAGTTTCGGTCTTGCGCATTCAAGCGTTGAATAAGGCCTAAGAAGGGCTTTCCCGAGGCTGGGCGTAGATGTATCTACTCGGGGTCGAAACCCTCATTATTGATCATCTTGGGGGATTTACGGAACCATGGACCATTACCATCGCTCCTGGGGGTCTTGTTACCATCACCGATCAGTTCGGGCGGGCATGGCGCACGAAGCCCTCAGAGAAACCATTCCCTTATCCGTCGCGAAATCAATCTGTTGTGTTATCATCCCCGGTGGAATCTCGAATCGGAGGAACCGAGCTCATTTACTGAAAGCGGATGAATTCGCGGGACCAACTAGACAAAGAGGAGGGAAGAGCGTTCTCCCCAACCGAGAGAGGGAGGGAATGGGTGGGAACATCCGAAATGAGTATTAGGTTGGACCAACGCTACACCGGCCAATGAAATAGAATAAAGGCTCGACCAGCCCTTGCGTAGAGATGCAATTAGGGAGATGCGTCGGGGGTGGACCTTGGTATCGAATAACCTTTCGAGCCTTCCCCAATGGATCTCTATCCTCCTTTGAAACCAATAGAAGTTCACTGACCTTCCCTGTATTTCATAACCCAAGTCGGATCGAGAGGAGAAGAATAGGACTCTTGCTAGTATCATAACCTTTCGATGGGAGAATGAAACCATTAGTGGAAAGATCTGTTGTTCGATCTGCATTAGGAGGGGGCGATGAAACCAATATAGTCTCGTTAATCCTCCTGGCCTTTCGAATGAAACACTTGTTATGAAATATCCGGGCCGGGTCCTGGGTCCAACAGCCGGATCGATGACGAGTCATCCCCTAGCCTTCGAATCCTTATCAGTCGGGTGGTGAAAACCCCTCCACTATAGATGTTGGGATTGGCCTCAGACAGGTTGGTTGGCAGCGGGAGAAATAGGAGATCGGGGGCGAATGAGTCCCTATCGCCTGTTTCTGCTGGGTGAAGAATGAACACTCAACTGCTAGGTTGAGGGCCGAAAGGTCTCTAAGAATCTGGACCGTTAGGTTCAGGACCGGGAGAACGCATTAGAGAAAGCCGATGCTTTAATTCGAGTGGGAATGAATGGGAACGAAGGAACAAAAGTGAGCCAACCACGAATTCCTGAACCGTAAAGGGAACCACCCTGTAAAGTAAAGAGCCTCGCCTAAAGGACCGGACCCAATCTTGGAGCTGAGAACAAGATCGAAAGCGCTACTTCTCATTCGAAGCATGAAAGTGGTCAGGTCGCTTAGAGCCGGAAGAGATAGGAGTGGCTACAGTGGTTGCTCGAAATCTGTCAAATACGAGCCCTCTAACTTATTTCTCTATTCAATCCACGGCCTACCTCGATACACCTGTGTCACAACGGCTGATCTTTTGAGTGAGTTGTGGAAGCCGGAGCATTGGTCAAGAGAGAGAAAGAAGAGGAACTAAAGATCGAGAAAGTCACATTAGCTACACCAGACCAGACACACCTTTTTTTTTCTCCTATTTCTTTACTGACCGGATCCAACTAAGAAATTTCTGAGCAGTTCCCCTCACCTCACACTGAGCAGAGGCAGAGCTAACCCTTTCATTTCACCCGCTCCTAGTAGGAGAACATAGTACTAGGACTTACTAGATTAAACACCTGTAATTGATTGGTGAAGGGTGAAGAGAGTACTGACGCCTTAGGTAGCTGCTATCTATCGGATTTTTTCTAAGAGGTTAGGTGGTTGAGTCGAACGGAACTCAAACTCTCTTTGATCGTACGCTTGAACTGCTTTCCCGGTTTGATTTCTCTTGTTTTAGAAGGAAAATTTAAACAAAGAAAGAGCGTTTAACCTCTTAACGGAAAGAAAGCGAGAGGGATTTGATTCATGATCCGCTGGACCCGCTTACCGTAACTAGAAGTCGAGTACCAGTACTGGCTAACGGAAAGATTCTCTCTGATCAACAACGCCGCGTATCGCCTTACGCAACAAGAAGGATTTAGTTCAAAGTAACCATCCCATCGGAAGGAAAGTAAAAAGTCACCATCCGCTTGCCCTAGAAAGAGTACCTACTCGCTTATTGCCTTGACTTAACTTAAACACTTTCCAAAGCAGTTTCTACTTGACTCGCCCAGAAGGAAAAGTGTCTCTATTGGTTGGAGAGCAGATCAAAAAGCGAAAATCATATCATGGAAAACATCCACTTCGCTTTTGTCGTATATTAATAACGAAATCAGTATTGCTACAGTAAGTGGGCATATTCATTCAGGGGAAAGAGAGGATCGAAAAACCATCGCCCAAAGGTGCTCATTGAGCCGGTCACCGGTGGCTAAGAACCATTTCTCACTTGTGATGTGAAGCCGCATTTTGCTTTTCCAATTTGTTTGTGTTCAGTGAGTATATCGAGATTTTCTTAAGAGAGAAGGTAGCCCTTTGTCACGGGCTGGACTCGAACCAGCCCAAAGACTCCCATGTCTTCCCTATCCCTTCTTTTTTTAGTTTTTGGGTGGTCGCCCTATAGAGTCAGGTCCTTTGCTGGGCGCTTTGATTGCTTTTTATGAAATCGCCCTTTTTCGTTTGTGCATCTTTCTTTCTATACGAAATGAGTTCGACCTTTTGTTTTCGGCAGACTGAACACCAATCTCGATGAAAAAAATATAACCAGGCGGAAAAACGTGAGCGCACTCGCGCGATACGGCTTTTTCGCCGTATCTTGCGCCCTACCCGGTTCCCCAGCTTTTTTTGGGGGCCTCGGGCTAGACTAACTACAGCTACATCCAGGCGGTACTTGTTCTATTATCACGACATGGACTCGGGGACTGTATTCAGTACCAAGGTGATGATATTGATCTCTGGATTGTGTTTGTCTTCAGTGGGGTATTGTTACGCCCATAAGCCACTCCATTAGCCAAGTTCCACTAGAAAGCTCCACCCCAAACTCTGACTCCTTGTACTGGGCCTGTCGATCCTCTCCTACGCTAGAGCCCGCCGGCTCCCTGTGGGCGGTCCCAATAGAAAGAAGCTTCTTACACCCTTTTAACCGGATCCATCGATTCATACAGAACCGCCCCCTTCTGGCCTTCGCTTGTTTACTTTCGTCCACCTTGTCAGTCCCCGGTTGGTGCCACAGGAGTTTTGCCTCCTAACACACTCGAAGCGCAGTTTGATCTCCCAATCCTTGGAAGTTCTACTTAGACGGTTTCACGGGGGTACATCTTGACTCGTCTAGAGCTTTTATGCCACTGATGCATAAGGCAGTGTGGCACCTGCTGAATCATATAGAGTTTGTAGCTAGGCGTCACGTACACAAAGACCTGAACATTGCGTTAGACCGGGTGGTCAAAATAGAAAAAAGACGAGCTCGCGAAGTGCAGTGTCAGAATGTCACATCTATAAAGCTATTTCGTTGATCGACTTTTAATAGAGCTGAGTGAATGCAACAACGGTAACAGAAACCTGAATAGGAAGTCTTTAGGGCTGTTTTAGAGGTAGAGATGAACAAACACGTGTAACAAAAGGCTAGTGTGAAGCATCTCAGTCAATCGACTTTGAGACTCGTTCAGTGCGACAAAAGAGAAGGAAAAAGGGCGTTTTCTTGAGAGAATGGCTCAGAATCCATATAGAGAGAAAGGCGCCTCTTAGAGAGGAAGCTTCCCAAAGCGCTCTAATCTATTGATTGCACACGTGAGTAGGAATCGGATCTCAGAAACTTTGCTTTCACGGCACGAAAGCAGAAGAATCCCAAAGCTCAAGTCTGAGTCTGAATTCAATGATAAAGAAAAGGGTTGAGTTCCCCGCCTCATTACTGTCAATTGAGTGGAATTCTTATAATCATCGGGATTTAAAGTTGGAGTATCTGCACTGAGAAAGCAAGTGTTGAACTGAGTCCGCCCTCGGGACTTTGATTTCTTGGGTGAACCTTCCTTGCTTGGCTGGTCACTTTCATAAGGAATTCTTAAACCGCTTCCCTCCATTCAAGACAGGAGGACTGGTTTGGTTAAGGTGTCAAGTCACAGGAAGGTGTCAGGTCAAAGTCAGTAGGAATGGGCCAACCCAAGCAAAGGTCAGGGAGTCGTCGCAAAGTGGAAAGATTCTTCCAGTTGTTTGACGCTGTTGATGGTTCAGAGCTGGTTGCTAAAGCAACCCCCTGTTGTTGACTTCGTTATGCGTACTATAACCCTTGAAGTGCTGTTGTCCGAGTCTTCAATCCCGATGGTGGATGAGTAAACCATTTCCTTTGGGTGTCATGAGAATCCCTCTCAGAAGACGACGATGAGGAGCTCTGTGTTGAGATCGAGGGGAGTGCGATTCTGCCTCTTATGAAAATGATTATTTGAATTCATTCTACGTGCAAAATCGTCTACTCTGTAGGGCTCTTGCTTGCCTTTCCGAATCCTTTCTTTTAGGAATTCCCCCCGGGGGAGTTCTTTTGTTTATGGGAAAAAGAGGGATACCTTCAGTGTGCTTTTAGCTCTTGAGGGTAGTTTGCTTGCCCTTCCCTGGAGCCTTTTCTAAGGGCTTGGTAGTAGGGGCACGCACATTCTTCGCCATAAGAGAGTAGTCTCGCATAAGGGTCCGCTCCCCTCTGATCCCAAAGAATGATTAAACCGGCGGCCAGGCCTAACTAGATTCATTCCTCTTCTATTATCCCGGTATCTAGGTATGGAGATATTTCCCTACCTTCGTTACAGAATGAGTTGTTAACCATAATTGGTTGTTCGTTCTCTCTCCTATCTAATAGAGGCAGGCAGTCGTTCATCTCCTTGTTATGCCTCTTCATTGCCTTCCTGAGAGTCTGCCTATCTATTAGTAAGTAGTTTCCAGGTTCCTAGCCCCCTGGTACCCCCGCCCCTTGCTAGTAGGACTGCTCTTAGAGTAGCGTCCCCTTCTGTGCCATAAAAGTGTTGTACCAGACTAGTGCGCTCTTGTTCCTAAAGGACAGCGTGCTCTTCTTTGTCCTCCAAATAGCGTAAGAGAGTGGGGCTTTCTCTTCCCTAGATTGGTAAAGATTGGGAATTCTTTCCTAAATCTAAATAGAGGACTGGTCCAAGTGCTTTCCGAATCCTCTATCGAAGTCAGTCCGCCCTCGGGATCTAGTTTGTTCCAGTTAATAAGCAGGATCCGTTAACTGTGCTCCTAGCTCAGAAGCTTGCCCTTCGCTCCATTCCACAGGCCTGGTATAAGGTCTGCCCTCTCCTAGTAGCGTACCAGAATATACCGCTATTGTTCCTAAAGGCAAGAGCAAGAGTAGGGTCCCATTATGCAAGAGAAAAATCTAATATAAAGTCTTGTACGAGACTGGTCCGCTCCCCTCTGACTGAGCTACGAAGTCTTCCATTCTTTCCTAAAGTGAGGACACCGCCCCGGTTATCGTTATCCGTATCGGTCTTTCCGGTCCCACTATGAAAATCTTAAAGCCTAAACGCCCTCGGGTTTCTTCTTAATTAATGGCAGGACTGTGCCCCGGGCTTCCCTCTCCTTGTATCTAGGTAGCTAGGTAGTTCTGAGCTAAGCTGAGCTCCGCAGTCGTGGATTCCTTCCGACTGGTCCCAGTTCTTCCCTCAGGAATATGAGCTATACTATGAGCTAAAAGCAGTTCGCCCTTCGGCCATGCATAAATATAAATAGAGTCATTCCTCTTAGGTATCTAGGCTGTGGGCAGCTCTCCTAGTATCTATTTATTATAAAGTAGGCTGCTCTGGAGCGTGCCCATCAGCGTTCAGTTCGCCCGATCTCTCTGCAGTTTTATCTGCTCTTTCCTTCGTATCTGAGCTGAGTATCCCGCTTTCCTTTATGGTTGGCCCAAGAGTCTTCCCTAGGGATCTAGCTTGTTCAGGGCAACAAGGGCAGGTATACCTTTTATTTAGTGTGCTTGTAGCTCGATCTGCTTCCCCTTCCTCGATTGAAGACGAGAGGAAGGCCTGGTCTAAGGGCCGACCGCTCTTATCCTAGTAGCTCTGGATCGAGGGACCCAGTTCGCTCTTCCTGTGCGTGCATTTCTTTCCTAAAGTAAGGAGAAGTCCCCGTTTATGTTTATCCGGATCGGGTTTTCCCCGGTTTCCTATCTTGTCTGGCAGGAATTCCCCCCGGGGATGAAAGATTTGGTTAACTTTCCTTCCCTCCAAGTCACTAAGCAGTCTCCTTTAACAGCGCCCCTATTATCCCTATCAAGTATTTGAGTCAGTCTCCCCCAGCCAGGGGATCTAGTTTTTTTATTTCGCGTGATCCCATCAGTGTGCTTGTAGCGAAGCTTTGCCTTCCCTGGATCCTGTTCTAAGGGCATCTTTTAGTAGCTGCACATTTCGTGCAATAAATAGAAGTTCTTTGGGCCCATACTAGGTTCTTTTTGTTTGGTCCACAAATGGCCCTCCCTCCGAGTGACTTAGAATAGAAAGAGTAGGGGCCTCTCTTTGTACACAAATGATTGTGTCGCGGCCTTCCCTCTCCTGTCTGGGAGGAAGCTTCCCCTTCCCTCGAGATTGGGCTAAGTTCTTCCCCTCCTATTAGCTATTAGGAAGAGCTGCTATCCCCCGAGCAATAGAAGAAGAGGGGCTTCCCTAGTCCAATAATGGGAACTCTCAATAGAAGTAGGAGCATCATCAACAACCCATTTTGTAAGAGAATCGGTTTTGTACCCTACTTGGGATAAAAACCCGCGTACTATCTCCTAGAGGTAGGTGGCTTGCCCTTCCCTGGAGACCAAGGACGTGGGCCCAATTGATAGGCGTATGAATCATAATGGGCAGAGTAGAGATATGGTCAAGCATGCTAGGAGGGAGGCTCGGGTGAGGACGGTCAGGCTCAGACCAAGCCTGGTGGTTCGGGGCGGGGCAGATTGAAGGGGGGTGCCACACCTGGCACTTTTCAAAATCAAGCTGCCAGGCGTCGTAGGAATGGCAGTGATAACGGTACAAGCTGGGGGGAAAAATGGAGGTATCAACGTCCCTATCGTCATGGTAGGAAGTTAGCCGTTCGATCGGATTCCATCTGAATCTCTAAGGTATCTGGCAGATTTCGCGCCCCGAGACGGTTTAAAACCGTCCACTATGGAGTGGGATTCGTTTGAGGTCCCGCGATTCACAGTATCGCAGCTGCTCTCAAAGGAGACGATTTCGAATCTGCTCAACCGAAATAATATAATAACTCGGGCGATGGCTCGGATTGCACTTCCAGTAACCTAGAGATCCGAAGGGGCCACCACGAAGTGAGTCACGTGATTTCTAGTTCCTTTTTGACTCCATCTATGGATGCTAGAGATAAAAGAGGATCTAGCAACTCCCCAAACCCTTTTCTTTTATCCAGTCAATCACCTTCTAGGGAGGAACCTGAGAGCAAGAAGGAGGGCTCAGACGTTAGGGATAATGAGGAAACTTCTCAGCCGTCCAAGGAAAAGAAAAGTGGCAAGCAAGGCTTTTTTTTTTTGTTCGAACGCTTCTACCCCGCTAAGTAAGGTATTCGGGAGATTGCTCTCAGACCTTGAGAAGGATTCGCGCCATAATCGACCTCAGCCACCACCGATATCTCTCTCAGACAGAGAACCCGGCGTCCTCCAATCAGGTGCGAAATCGGGGCTTCACCATTCATAGGAAGATTTTCTGGCCAACACTTGTTCGCCGCAAAGCCTCTTCTCATAAGGCTACGGACGGCCATAATCAGGTCGATTCGAGGTTGGACAAAGGGCATATAGACCCAATAGCAGAGATGGGGGACAAGGTGTTGCTTTGGTCACTCAAGGGGGGCCGAACCAATGCTTCATTTAGGCCACATGGATCTGTGGGCCACCAGTGAGCAGCATGTTGCAGAGAACATGGTTGTGTTGACACCAAAAATGTCACTTTGCCTCTTCAAGATCCAGAGAGCTACATGAAGTCGCAACCTGCCATAAATAGGCAATGCTACTTCCAAAAAATCAAATCTTGTTAGAATCAAATAAAAACTGCAAGATCCTTCAAGACAGCCAAAAGAGAAGCACACAAGAAGTTTCGGGCCATTTCAAAATCATTTCGCCTAACTTCGGTTCTCCGGCAGCTGAAAAGGAGCTCCCGGCGGCGAAAGCATCGGAGACACCAAATCTTCGATCAGAGTGGATGGATGGTCTCAAAATATTTCCAAAAGGCTCCACATCAAGTTCCGAGTCAAACAGATAACATTTGACCCTAATCAACCCTCGAACAACTAAATCAAGCCTCTCGGCGGCGAGAACCTCGAAAGCCATCACTCATCAGATAGAGCACATGGACGGCTTCAAAATGCTTACAAAGGGTTACACGTCAAATTTCAGGTCATTTCGGCAACATTTGACCATTGTTTGACGCTCGGAAGCCAAATCAGGCCTCTCGGCGGCGAAGCTCCCCGGGACCATGGTTTCCAAGACAGAGCCTATGGATCATCTTAAAATGACTCCAATAGGTTCCCTGTCAAATTTCAAGTCAATCAGACATCGGTTGACCGCACATCAAACCGCGACATCTTCAACGCGACAAAAGCAAGTCTACTGGTGATAGGACCCCAAACGGCTTCAAAACTCAAACAAAAGCCTATGGTTGGTCTAATTTATTACATAGGAGGCTTCACCTCAAATTTCAGGTCATTCCGACATCGTTTGACCCAGTTTCAGCTTTTGATGAAAAATCGGCAGCTCTGCGCAACAAAGTCTTCGGCTTTTTCGGAAAATTGGAAACTTTGCAAAATAAAATGCAAGGATTCTCATCAGATTTTCTATAGGGAAATCAGGCCAATAAATTATCAAAAATGTCAAGGAAAAAATAGGTTCCCTGTCAAATTTCAAGTCAATCGGACATCGGTTGCCGCACATCAAACCGCGACATCTTCATCGCGACAAAAGCAAGTCTACTGGTGATAGGACCCCAAACGGCTTCAAAACTCAAACAAAAGCCTATGGTTGGTCTTATTTATTGCTTAGGAGGCTTCACCTCAAATTTCAGGTCATTCCGACATCGTTTGTCCCAATTTCAGCTTCTGACGAAAAATCGGCAGCTCTGCGCAACAAAGTCTTCGGCTTTCTCGGAATATTGGAAACTTTGCAAAATAAAATGCAAGGATTCTGATCAGATTTTCTACAGGGAAATCAGGCCAATAAATGATAAAAAAATGTCAAGGAAAAATACAGAAGAAAAAAGAATCTAAAAATAGCAAAAACGGACACAAAATGGGACAAAAGGGGGAAACCCCCCCCCCCCAGGGTTGCAGGCCCCTGCGACCCTGGGGCCCGGGATCACCCGGTGGGCCCCGGAAACCCCGTTTTTTGCCATTTTTTCGCGATTCGAAGCGTCCGGCCTCTGGTATTTTTCAAAATTCATACTTTTGAGACACCAAATCCTCCGACATCTGTCAAAAACATGGGTTAATCATCAAGAGTATCGAAAATAACATTGATCGCCACCCGGTCAACCAAAAAAAGTGTGCTTTCTACCCGACCAATCGAGAAATCGACAGGACAGATGGCACCGACCCGCTGCTGGCAACCAACACCTGAAGTTACATGGTATCCGATGTTGATCTACATAAAGATCCGTCGATGATCATCTCTAGAAGAATCCCAAAAGACGCGGCACAGCCCACGACTCTTCAACTGCTCGGCGACCACTTAATGCGATTAATTGACTAACTTTATTACA
Organism: Litsea cubeba; assembly: GCA_012931725.1. Taxonomy (NCBI): domain Eukaryota; kingdom Viridiplantae; phylum Streptophyta; class Magnoliopsida; order Laurales; family Lauraceae; genus Litsea; species Litsea cubeba. The sequence goes on along the minus strand of CM022952.1, from coordinate 33,330,248 downwards.
GTCATTAATCCATTTCTTTGGACGGACCAATCAGAAGCAAGCATCCGGGAGTTACAAGTCAAGAGATTCATGGCATTTAACCCATGAAACTCCTCCCATCATGGCGATTAAAGGTGATTAAATGCTCTCAATCTCCTCCGGCCAATCAGAAGCCAAGAAAAAGGAGTTACAAAATAAAGAATTCAATCTTGTAACTCCTCCCTTTATGTAGCTTTATGACAATTAAGGCTCATAAACCCTCCTAAATGGCTACCTAAAAGCCTATAAATAGGGGAGCTCTCCAAGAAGAAAGGGATAAAAAACACACAGACAACAGACTGCAGAAAATCTGGAAACTCAGATAGAAAAAGGCATCAGAAATCTAAGAGAGAAAACTCTGCGGAAGTTCTACACCGACCACCGCTACAAGGTGACAAAAGTCCCTTGGGGGGTACCCCCCCCCCCCAAGGTCCTTGCCTTCTCCTTTTTCCTCCAAATGGCTTACACGTGGCTTTTCAGCCCGTCTACTCAGCTTTTTATTGGACATCGGACCTCCTTTTGGTCTTTGTTCTCTAAAAACCTGAGGTTATAGCCAAGCCAAGCGAATCAATAGCATCCTCTGTTCTCATCTGCATGGATGATGGCGAAGTCCACATATGGCTTGCGACCGTCAATCTGATGCACGCCTCTGCCCCCCGGTTACGAAAGGGTCGGACCCAACGGACTCCCACGTCCGCCGACCTCGGTAGGACCAGACAGGAGCACGGTCCAACATGCTGGCTCCACCCAGTGGGACCCGTTCATTTGAGAACACGATGCTAGAAATGAAATATTTGCATATCATATCTTTTGGTCTATGCTTATATTTCTTTTCTCGATTCCTTGGCTACTTTCTAATTGGTGGCCTATGTTGGATTCCGCATCTAAAAAAAATGAGATGAGATTTTTTGGAAATTTCTAATTCTTTGAATTTATTTCCACTCTTTCTCTTTTCAAAAAATAAAAAAATAAATAATTAAATTTTTTCATTTTGAATTCAAAATTGAGAAACCTTGATCCTTTCCTATCGTTCATCGCGCTTGCAGAAATGTTGAGCCTGTTCGACTAAGGTTTTGGGCCATCGTTTCTCTTCGATGAGTTCATTAAAGATCTAAAAAAAAGGAAAAAAATAGATTTCTCAGTTTGGATGCAAAATTGAGAAACCTTGATCCTTTCCTATCGTTCATCGTGCTTGCAGAAATGTTGAGCCTGTTCGACTAAGGTTTTGGGCCATCGTTTTTCTTCGATGAGTTCATTAAAGATCTAAAAAAAATAAAAAAAAACAAAAAAATAGATTTCTCAGTTTGGATTCAAAATTGAGAAACCTTGATCCATTCCTATCGTTCATCATGCTTGCAGAAATGTTGAGCCTGTTCGACTAAGGTTTTGGGCCATTGTTTCTCTTCGATGAGTTCATTAAAGATCTAGAAAAAAAAATAAAACAAAAAAAAAATTAGATTTCTTAGTTTAATTCAAAATTGAGAAACCTTGATCCTTTCCTATCGTTCATCGCGCTTGCAGAAATGTTGAGCCTGTTCGACTAAGGTTTTAGGCATCGTTTCTCTTCGATGAGTTCATTAAAGATCTAAAAAATATATATACATATATAAATAAAAAATAAAAAAAACAAAAAAACCAGATTTTTCATTTTGAATTCAAAATTGAGAAACCTTGATCCTTTCCTATCGTTCATCATGCTTGCAGAAATGTTGAGCCTGTTCAACTAAGGTTTTGGGCCATCGTTTCTCTTCGATGAGTTCATTAAAAATAAAAAAAATATAAAAAATATTAAAAAAAACAAAAAAAAAAAAGACAAAGACCACTAAGGTTAAACCAACTGCGTTCTTTGATCATGGTTGATTCAAGAAAAGCCTCGTCCAGAGTGTGGAGACAGCTTGACTGTTCTAGGCAAGGGTCCTCCAAACGGGTTCATTAAGTAATCCTACCCTTACCTGGGGGCAATTCTATCAATCGAGATTTCATAAGACCGGGTTAGGAGGCCTATGTGTACTCTCTCGTCTTTTAAATAATTTTTTTTTCAAAAATAAATTTTTTAAAAATAAAAATTTTAAAATAAAAAATAAAAAATAAAAAAAAAATTAAAAAAAAAATTTTAAAAATACAAATAAAAAAAAGATTTTTTTAAAAAAAATCTTCAAAAAAAAAAATTTCCGTCATTGTGGGTTTAGATTGGAGAAATCTTGGTCTTCTCCTTTCTGAGAACTGGTGCTCGCGGAAATCGCTGAACCCGTGTTCAGATTCGAGTGCCTTTTGCTCTCTTTGATGAACCCGATATTGGCCTTTCAAAAAAAAAAAGTCGTCATTTTTGGATTCAGATCCTAGAAATTATGGTTCATTTCTTTCTAAGCACTGGCGCTCGCGGAAATCGCTGAGCCCGTGTTCTGATCGGAATACCATCTGCTCTCTTTGATGAATCCAATCTTGACCTTTCAAAACAGAGAATCTCATCTCATGGATGCGGTCTCAAAACATTTGTGTCTAGCGGTACTAGTACGTGTTAGTTTTATGGACTCAATCCAGTAGATGATATAATAAATTGATTAATTTCTTTATTTATCAGTATATTCATGCTTTCCTTTCATGAGATGAATGGTGATTTATTATATACTTGCACATAACCAATACGAATGACATGATGGTTCATGAGATGAACCAGGGTCCACAAGTATATTAGATGTAACACATGTGTATGGATGAGATCCACATACGGGAGACATGTGTGGCAAATCTTATACTTAAATATTATCACAACCAGTGATGAGACTGGACATCTCATACTGATAAGGTTGCAGTACTTTGATCACTATGAGATAGTGTGATTTGTCTCAATCATCAGAATGGAAGATTCTGGATCATAGTACTGGTACATTGGATGTATTGAAGGACCATGAGAAGCACCTTATAAACACTGTCTTTATTTTAAGGTCTGCTCTCATAATTCCCTAGCAATAGGCTCTCAATCCTGAGACATTAATGAACTCAAGTTTCTATCTATTCATTTGTTTTGAGTCACCAATGAGTGAGGCCAACTGTAGGTCAACACCTCGGTGATTTGGGTACATGGTAGTAGAGCTGTGGGAACATTCAATAGTCAAGAAGGAATCTATCTCTAATATCCCCTTCTGCCAATTAATGGATTTATCATTGGTAAGTGCGCACCCATTCCGATTAAGAGTTAATTGAAAAGGTACCTATGATCATTATAATTAATTGGGGCTCAAGGATAATAAGATATGGATCTAGTTTGGAAGACAGGTCCAATTAATCCATGGATATTGATAGAGGGATCTACTTGTGGTAATGTGGAAGTTTAGGGTCTTCTATGTAATATTCCTAAGACTGGAGTTCAATTGCATTTATATAGTGGAGTTATTTGCAATTAACTGTGGGCCCGGATTACACATGAGATGTGGGGTCGCGTGTCCCAGTTGGAGCCAGCTTTCTAAGGAATCCCTAGTGGTCCCCACGCTAGCCCAATTATTAGAAAGTATCTAATTCTAGTTGAACTCTAAAAGGAAAGTTACTATTTCTATTTGAAGTGAGACTTCTAATAGTGGTAATAGTAGACTTACTAATTTTAGTAGAAGTGAGACTTCTATTTTAATTAGAAAGGAATTGGAAAGTTACTAATCATATTTGAAGTGAGACTTCTAATTATGATATGGTAAGTTACTAATTAATTAATGGAAGTAAGACTTCTATTTTTATTAAGAAGAGATAGTTACTAATTTTTGGAAGTAAGACTTCTAATGGAAATTAGTAAGTTGGGCATGCAAAAGCTATAAATAAGAGGAGAAGAGGCCTTGGACGTCCCATGCATACAACCACCTAGGGATTCACGCCCAAGGCCCTTTTGTGCAATAGTTGCACATGCTCTTCCTCCTCCCCCCCTCTTCTAGTTCTCTTTCTAGTTCCTCCCTAGAGTTCCTAGTAGTTTTCTCTTGGAGATCCCACCATCTTCTTGAGAAAAAGGAGAATCTAATACGGGTCATAGCGTGGAAGATCAAGAGGTCTTAGAGATCCCTATTTGATTAGTGAAAGCATTTCATCATCAAAGAAAGACGCAACTCCTCCATTAGAGCACAACCGAGCTCCAAAGGTATAATCTACTTCCTTGCATGTTGTAGATTTATTTGTAGCTTATACGTTGCTGTTTTTATCTTCTAGATAGATTGTCATACTGATCATGATGGCTGAGATTGAGGACATAGATCTTGGATTGGGTTTTATAGCCTTCTGGATAGTTGATCCCTGCGTCAAGTGGGTCAAAAGTTTTTGAAACCTATCCTAGAGGCCCACCCTATTTCCAACAGTACGCCCTTTCAGGGTCTACTGTATTGCGACCGGCACATTTGTAACTCCAACTTTATTCTTCTTATTTCGAGCAAGCTCTGCTTCTTGATAAGTCGTATTTAAGTTCACAATTGCTTCTAGCAGTCACTGGAACGCTCATTCTGGGCTTACCATACTTGCGATCAGAATACTTGTACCCTCTATGCGTTTTGCCTTCTTCATATTGCTTAGGTCATCTCCCTCGAGCGGTTTGAAAAGACAAAACCATAGAACTTCCCATTTATGATCATTATATTCTTGTGATTACTAATGGATGTGGTCTTGTTTCAGAAATTTTCGAAAAAAAAAAGTAACAATGGCAGCATCACTTACCATTACTTTCGATGAAAGCAAGCACCAACTCATGCTTCAACAGAAGCAAACTACGCGCACCTATAAGCGCCCCATCAGCTGCCGAAGCGTCAACTCCCTCAGCAACTCTCTAAGCTTCGGGTCGACCTCGACTCCCCGGACTATTGTCTTTGGGACGCTGGGACCATTCCCACTTCCTGAGGAACAAACTGCTCCTTCCAAGAAGCAGAAACTCGCCTCTCAACATGTCACTACCGTGACACCAAAGGCGAGCACCAGAAGGCCCGAAGCCCGTGGCAGCCCCACGAAGCCTCGACCATCAAACAACCAGGTCTATCCCAAGACTTGGTCCCTAAGACCTTCACCAAAACAAAGAAGGTCCCAAACATCTACCAAACCAGCATTCCTGGCCCCACTCAAGGAGAACCAGTTCAACCCTCTTGCTTACATGAAAGAGGAGAGACCCATCTCCAACCTGACTCCCAAGTCAAACCAGCATGAGCCGGCTTGTTCCTACAAGCCCAAAATCAGATCATGCATCACAAGGCCTCTGCAAGCACCTGCTAAGACCTACAAACCTGCAGTTCGACCCTTCATCTCTACAGGGGCTGAACTCCAAAAATTCAAAGCTTCGCTGCAACAGGCGAAGGACAGGGTTCGCATCCTGTCCTTGCCCAGCTACAAAGAAGACAGGCTCGGCTGCTGCACTCGAGGGAGCACATCCTTCGTTGTCAAAGCCCAGCCAGAGCTGACCGAAGCTCAAATTGCTCGTCGCATACGCCACCGCACGTCGTATCGATAAAAGAGACTAGAGAAGCAAAGGACCCAGCCTCCTACACTTCAAGTCTCTCCCAAATGGGTCGAATAAGATAGACCCAACCATGTTGCTGCCGTCCATATGGTTGGAAAAACCAGAAGACGCCAAAAGTCAGCAACAAAAATCCATATCCGACGTCCGATGACCAGCAGCGTCTCCAGGACAAGAAGACATTCAGAAGAATCCCCTGCTCCTTCAAGCAAAGGACGGCAGAGTGATCCTTCCTCAAGCTCTTCTTAAAAAAGAATGAGCCCCAGCTCAGTCACCAGGACAGTTTCTTCATTCGAATCACGAAGGATGAACGTCTTGGCTACAAATTCTGAGCCACCACCCCGCAATCCACCTCAAGATGATGCGATCACCCGCATCCAGCAGTTGGAACAAGGCCAGCAGAGGATTGAAACTCTGATGGAAAACCTTCTCCTCGCCTTTCAAAATAAGGCGAACAATGAACCTCCTCCGAATCATCAAGACTATGAGGTAAATGTAGAAGAAAATGAGTCACGCGCCCTTACCGAAAAGGACGTGGACAGTATCCTCGCCAAAGCAAAAGAAGAGGATATACTCAAGGAGCATGGGATCAAGCCACCATATCCCTTATGGATGGACTCGGTCCCGTTCCTTACAAAATTCTAGCATCCTACTCTCCAAACATATACGGGGAAAGGATCGGCCATACAGCATGTGATCCACTTCAAGATCCTGACGGGAGCTATCGCGGATCAAGATGCACTCAAGATCCGCCTCTTTGCAAGTACCCTAAAAGGTACGGCCTTCGATTGGTACTGCACTCTGCCGGAGGACTCGATCCGAAACTGGGCCATGCTAGAGACACGCTTCCTGACTCACTTCAAAGTTGAGGATCATCCCGCTACTATGGCTCAGCTGTGCAGCCTAAAACAGGGGGAGAATGAGTCAACATATGACTTCATTCACAAGTGGAAAGCAATGGCATACAAATGCTCTGATGTACTACCACAAGCGTCGCTAGCCAACATCTGCTGAAACAACATGAGAGCCAGAATCCGCTCTAAGATTATCGGCAACAAATCAAAAAACCTTGGAGAACTCCTAGAAGCTTCCATGGAAGCTGAAATGGTGATTAAAGACCTCAACAGTCAGAAATCATCAAGAAAAGAGCCAACCGCCATTGCAACCTCTAAACCAAAGAAGAAAGAGGTCCTCAATGTGCAGACCAAGTCAGCTCCTCGGCCACCAAAGAAAGCTGAAAACAAAGCTGCAGGTAAGAGACCTGAACTCTCAGATGCCTTCAAAGAACGAGTAGAGAAGAAATACCCATTTGATGAAGATGTTGATGAAATCTTTGGGGCTCTTGTGGCAAATGGCAAGCTCACCTTGCCTGAACCAAAAGACCGGGTGATGTTGGCAAAACCAACGATCCTCGGTACTATCCATAACACCAGATGATCTCGCATCCTCTCAATCAATGCTTCGTTGTGAGGGAGAAAATAAACGAGATGTGGAAAAACGGAGTCATCACCTTTGACAAAAACTATGGGTCTGCCTCCGTCAACATGGTGACATGTGGACAAACATCAAAATCACCGAAGAAGAAGATCACTACTTCCTTCAAGGTTATAAACTCAATCCAAGCGTCCGAGGAACTGGTTCCTTACCCGACACCAGATGGACAACCCATATGGGTACATCCCGATCTCCTGGAAGATGAAAATTGGGAGGTCGTGAAAACAAAGCCTACAGCTCAGCAGCGAAGGCAGGCTAGGAAACATCTCCTCAAGCTCAAAAGGCAAGAGAAGACCCAGCCAAAACAAGAAGTCAAAGAAAAGGCAGAGGCTTCCTCTACCGCTTCACTGGAGGCAACAAAAACATCCCTTCCAGAGACTTCAAAGGGGGTAAGAAAATTCACTCTCAATGATTTCATGCCACCTCAATTCAAAGAAGCCATGCAGGAGGCATCATACTCTTGCAATTCGGTAGTTGGATTCTCCATTGATGGATACGAGTCCAGCGACACCGATGATGGATTCGAATCCAACTACCCAGACGAGTGGGAGGAGTCCCTTGAAACAGGAGAATACCTCTCCGATGAAGAATGGGTTCCTGAGAATCATCTTATGCCAGTAATCTAGTATAACCCCCTACAGCCATAAGGATCCTGGTCTGATGATGAAGAAGACCAAGAGGCTGTACAAGAAAATGCTGCTGACCCAGCACCTCTCATTGCTCCAGTGGAAATCAACCATGTTGAGCCACAAAGAGTTGATGAAGAAGAAGATTTGGCTCCCATGCCTGATCTTGAAGAATATGCAAGGATCTTGCAGCGTCTTGCTCTAGAATAAGAGCAAGACCGCGTCAACGAGCCTCCTCGCAATCAGGAGCCTGAAGTCCCTGAAGGCCATCAGGTACATCCTCCCTTAACTCCTGAAAATGGAGAAAATTGCTGGATAGACGATCCTCTTACATCCGAGGATGAGTCTGACTCCGATCAGGAAACGTCTCCCATCAGAGCTTCCTGTAATGTGATAATTCGGGATTATAGCTCTTCTGAAGCATCGTCTAATGAGAGCACTTACACTCCAGCGACGCCTAGCAATGTATCTTCTGGAGCCACCTCGTCTCATGTGACTTTCACACAGATGACGCCCTCTCAGGTTTCTGCTCCTGAGACTGTGACTTTAAAGTTGACACCCTTCCTGACTGAAGAACTCCCAGCTATTGATGCTTGGGACGATGAATTAGTCAACGAAGAAGAAAGGTTGCTGGATGCTGCTCAGGACTTGTTCCCGGAAAATGCTCCGTGCAACACAATCACTGAGGATGGCAAGTCTGCTGCTGATACATCCTCAGCAAATGAAAAACGACAGCCTCTTGATCCTGAAGATAATCTTCCAAATGAAGACCCTTCTCAAGAAGCTCTCGAAGTTGGTAGAGGCACCCGCTCTGGTCGGGACTACCATAAAAATTACAACCAATCTTCCTTTACATATGTAAATCCTTCGGGAAAAGATGTTGTAAGCGCCCCTAATGGCAACAATGATGAACATGCAGGCCCTAAGGAGGCTTTCAAGTATGACTTGATTGAACACTTCAAGCACATACCTGCACGTCTGCACATCTTGGATTTATTGCGAATGTCTCCGCACACTCGTGATAATCTCATTTCAGAATTACAAAAGCTGAATGAGGATGTCGACAAACATGCCCCGCAAGTCCTCCAAATTGAAATGGATTACCAGGTCAAAAATTCAGAAGCCTCCTCAAAGGGAGAAAAGAAGAAAATTGAGGGATCATGCATTGAATGCCTCTCAGTTAAAAAAGCAGCCAGTGCAACCATCGCCTTCACAAAGGACGACCTCCTACTTGGTGAAACCAGGCACAACAGACCCCTGTACTTCACAGGGTACATCAAGGAAATGCCTATGCACAGAGTTCAGATCGACCCAGGTTCTGCACTCAACCTCATCTCCACATCGGCTCTCGAAGAGTTGGGCATCCCACCCAGCAAACTGAGCCATACATCTGTATCTATCTTTGGATACGATGGGAGTACTCAAAGGCCTATCGGCAAAATCAGGTTCAAGTTGCAAATCGGTGGTCTTTTTTCTGAGGTCACAGTGTATGCAATAAAAACCCCTTCATGCTACAACATCCTTCTCGGACGCCCTTGGATCCACGAGAACGGTGTTGTCCGTTCAACTCTACATCAATGCATCAAGTTTGTTGGCAACGACAGCATGATACATCGAGTCTTTGCGGACAAAAACCCCTTCAAAGAAGTCCACTTCACAGACTTACAGATGTATGAAGGTGAAAAAAAAGAAGTGGAGAAGCACACAGCATCATTTGCCGAAAATCCCTAGAAAGATAAAGGCAAGGCTCCTCAACAATCACCGGAAGAAAACAAATCATCCGGTAAACCCAAAGAGAGCATTCAAACTCCCTTCATCATCTCCCTCAAACCTTTAAAGCCTTTGGTCATCACAACTAAAGTGAAGAAGGTAAAGCAAAAGCCTGGGGGTAAATTTGTTCTCTTTCGTGTCTATCATGTAAGACACGGACTCGGATTCAGAGCCAGAAGATGACACATCGTTAAGCCAAGCTGACACTCAGCAAGTTCAGCCTGCTCTTACTCCAATGGAGACAACTTCTGACATAGAAGATCCTACGTCAGCTTCCTTCGTTGTTCCAGCAACTTTAGCAAAGGAAAAGCCGATCTTCTTCCATAGATCGGATGCTTCTTCATCAAACTCCATGCTTGAACCTTTCCAAAATAAAGGTATGCCTCAACTATCCTTATATAGTTCTGTGGCACAAGCTATTATGAAGAAAATGGGCTATTACGCTCAAAACCCAGTCGGTTTGGGAGAAGGACGCGGTATTCTCACGCCATTGGGGGCTGTCTTGACCAAAAGCCAGCTGGACGATTGGAGACTTTAAGGCTATGTAGAAAAGTCTTCACACGGGTTAGGGTATGATGCCGACACTCCCCTAAGACAGTTGACACAAAGGCTTAAGAGTCAATATACTGACCAAGCCTCAACATCTCAAGTCCATGAAGACATCGATCTCCCTGGATATCTCTTTGATGAGTCACCTGACAAAGATCCAGGAGCTCATCCAATTGGCACGATTTCTCTGAGAATGAAGAGGAGTTGTCCAATGGCACAAACGTGTGGTCTTCTGAAACAGAAGAACCCTCATCTCCAAAAGAAGTAGCCTACCTCGACCCGGTTTCAACAGGCGATTGGGATCATCTCATAGCAAGCCTTGGAAAAATTACTGATCAAGAAGACCCGTGGAAAGGAACAAAGCCTTGGTCTGGAAATGCCCTTGAAACCCCAGAAGGTTTCGTTGAGCCGGAAGCCTCCGAAAATATTATGGAGGAACCACCTTCGAACCTTCCAACAGAAGATCCTGGTCAAAAGATAGACTAGGGAACACCAGATAACCCACGTCCTGTATTCATAAGCAAGAATATAAAGGATAATGAGTTACCCGAGTATATCGCCTTTCTTCGTGAGTTCATTGATTGCTTTGCATGGTCTTACGCTGAAATGCCTGGCTTAGACCCCAAAATAGCGGTTCACAAACTCAATCTTCAAGAAAACATCAAGCCTGTCAAGCAAGGCCAAAGAAGATTCTGTCCATGAGGAACAACATCCTGAATGGTTGGCCAACATTGTCCCCGTGACAAAGAAAAATGGGCAGATCAGAGTCTGTATTGACTATGGAGACCTGAATGGCGCATGCCCAAAAGATGAATTTTCGCTCCCCATACCAGAGGTAATGATTGATAATACCTGTGGATTCGAGCGAATGACATTCATGGATGGTTTCTCTGGCTACAATCAGATAAAGATGCATCCTGAAGATGAAAAACATACATCTTTTCAGACCCCATTTGGCGTGTATTATTACACTGTCATGCCATTTGGTCTGAAAAATGCTGGTGCCACATATCAGAGGGCTATGATGAAAATATTCCAAGATATGCAGCACAAGACGGTTGAATGTTACGTTGATGACCTCGCCGTCAAAATCAAAAGAAAAGAAGATCATCTCGAAGACCTTTGAGAAGTCTTCCTCCGGCTTCGCAAACACAAACTGCGAATGAATCCTTTGAAATGCTTCTTCGGCGTCTCGTCGGGTAACTTCCTCGGATTCTTAGTTCGGAAAGCTGGAATAGAGCTTGACCCCATAAAAGTCAAAGCCATTCTAGAAATGCCCTCTCCAAGAACCTTGAGAGAGCTCAAAGGGCTTCAAGGGAGATTGGCCTACATCAGACGGTTCATCTCCAATCTTTCGGGGAAATGCCGTCCATTCTCCCGGCTGATGAAAAAAGGTGTACACTTTGTCTGGGATGCTGATTGTGAAGCTGCTTTCCAAGACATCAAGTCATACCTGACAAAACCTCTATTGTTAGCTGCTCCTACCACTGGAAAACCATTCATCTTGCACACAAGAGCCCTTGATCACTCTTTGGGAGCTCTGCTTGCGCAAGAAAATGATCAAAGAAAAGAAGCTGCTCTATATTACCTCAGCTGCATGCTAGTAGGTGCAGAGCATCGCTACTCTCCAGTCGAAAAAGAATGTCTTGCAGTGATGTTCACCGTACAAAAGCTGCGTCACTACTTGCTTTCCAAGACAGTATACCTGGTCTCGAGGGTCAACCTCTTGAAGGTCCTTGTCACAAAGGCAGGTTCTCTCAATGCTCGACTGGCAAAATGGTCCATCCTTCTTTCACAATTTGATATTAGGTATGTACCACAAAAGGCCATCAAAGGGCAAGCTCTAGCGGACTTCCTCGCAGAGCATCTATTGCCTAAAGATTCTCCGCTCAGAGATGATCTCCCAGACGAACCAGTCAACAATGTGGAGACTTTCTCACAAAGTGCCTCCCGGGACATGTACTTTGATGGTGCAACCAGGACAAATAAAAAAAGACAGCTGATCTCGGGAGTTGGCATCCTCTTTGTTAACCCCGACAAAGACATGATTCCACACGCTTTCTCGCTACTGGAACCATGCACAAACAATGCAGCTGAATATCAAGCTCTGATCCTAGGATTGGAACTCGCCATCGAATCCGGTATCACCATGCTGGAAGTCTTTGGAGACTCTCAACTGATCGTCAACCAGATGAATCAGAAATTTGAAGTCAGGAAGCCAGATTTGCTGCCTTACTACAACAAAGCACAATCGCTTCTGCAAAAGTTTGACATCTGTCACATCACCCACATTCGTAGAGGTGAAAACATACGTGCAGATGCCCTAGCTGGACTTGCCGCATCCATGGCAATCCAGGAAGGGGAAAACATGCAAATCACAGTGTGCGAAAGAAGAATCCTTCCTCCTCTTAACACACACCAAGTAGTTGCTGAATGCCACCAAGTGGTTGGAAGTCGGATTTCAATCCTTCAAACTTCAATCGGCAACTGGAGGGATCCGTTCATTGATTACATTATGTTCGGAATCCTACCTGAAGATCCAAAAGAACGGGTAAGCATCCAAAGGCGAACCCCAAGCTTTCATTTGGATATTCCTTCAAAATCCTTCAACGGAGTACTTCTACGCTGCTTGTCACAACAAGAGGCTGAAGAAACACTCAAAGAAGTTCATGCTGCTCTTTGTAGAGCTCATCAGGCTAGTCCTAAGCTCTATGATCAGATAAAAAGGTTAGGTTATTACTGGCCTACCATGGTAGCTGACGCAATGCAATTTGCTAAGCGCTGCCAACAATGCCAAATTCATGGAGATTACATTCACATGCCTCCAGAATGGCTACATCCTACAGCGATTTCATGGCCTTTCGAAGCCTGGGGTATGGACATCATAGGTCCTATTTCTCCCCCTTCGAGCAAAGGTCATCGCTTCATCTTCGCCGCTACGGATTATTTCTCCAAGTGGTCAGAAGCATTTGCGTTCAACGAAATGAAGACCTCATCAGTCCTTCAGTTCCTGCGCACCAACATCATTTGTCGTTTCGGCATACCCAAAAGATTCGTCCATGATAACGGACCACAATTCTGGGATCATCGTTTCTACAAGTTCTGCGACAAATACAAAATCCAAAGCTGTCCTTCCACTCCATACAATCCGCCAGCAAACGGGTTAGTAGAAGCTTTCAACAAGACACTCTGCAAAATCCTCAAAAAAATGGTCTCTAGTCACAAAAGAGACTGGAGCGATAAAATGTCTGAAGCTTTGTGGGCCTATCGAACCACCGTTCGAGGACCAACCCATAGCACACCATTCTCCTTGGTCTATGGATGCGAAGCTGTCGTGCCCTTGGAAGTACAAATTCCTTCCTTGAGGGTATCCTTGCAAAATGACATGACTCAAGAAAACAATGTCAAATTGCGACTCCATGAGCTGGACAATCTCGATGAGAGACGACTCGAAGCTCAACAAAGCATTGAACTTTACCAAGCACGCATGGCAGGATCTTTCGATAAAAAGGTCAGGCAACGCGCCTACAAAAAGGGTGACTTGGTCCTTGCGGTAAAAAGACCAATGGTCTTCGCTCACAAGTCCAAAGGCAAATTTGAGCCAAAATGGGAGGGACCCTACGTCATCAACAAGGTTTTCTCCAACGGCGCATATGCACTCCTAAACATGGAAGGTGACAGATGTATGCTGCCTATCAACGGCAAGTTCTTAAAGCGGTACTACCTTTGAAGACTCGCCCAACTGGGTAAGAGCAATGCATGTACGGCCAAAACCGGTTTCCAGGTACACGCTCACTAAACCCACCTTTTTTTAGAATTTTCATATCAAATGTTGAAATTTCTAGAAATTTAAACAATGCTTACTTTCATCGTTTCATTGTTAAAAAAAAAAACCCAAGTTTAGGAACCTTTCCCTAACTTGACCAAAATTTTCAACCATTGAACTCAAAATTCATGGTTTGAAACAAAATTCAGATTCAGGGATTTCCACCCTAGTCCACCCTACCTCTTACCGCCTAAATGGTTTTAGGTCAAAACTTATGACCCTTGTGTCTTTAAACAAAAAAAAATGGTTTTTCAAAAAACTGTGGGGAAGCGACGCTTAGTCGATACTCGCATAAATCAGAAGCATGCGAACCACGTTCGACACTTCCAAAATCGCAGGGAAGCGACATTTCGTCGATACTTGCAAAATCCAAAACCGTGGAGATGCAACATTTCAGTTGATATCCACAACCCAAATTTCAAAGGTTAAAAAACCTAAAAACCGTGGAGACGCAACATTTCAGTTGATATCCCCAACCCAAATTTCAAAGGTTCGAAAAAACCTAAAAAACCGTGGAGATGTAACATTTCAGTTGATATCCACAACCCAAATTTCAAAGGTTCAAAAAACCTAAAAACCATGGAGACGCAACATTTCAGTTGATATCCACAACCCAAATTTCAAAGGTTCGAAAAAACCTAAAAAACCATGGAGACGCAACATTTCAGTTGATATCCATAACCCAAAGGTTCGAGAAAACCAAAAATTTCAAAAATCGTGGGGAAACGACATCAAGTCAGCACCCGCAAAACCAAAATTTTTGAAAAGCAAGGATGCGACATTCCATCGATACTTGCACCCAAATTCGCGAGGATGCAACATTCCATCGATACTCACAACCGAATGAGCAAGGATGCGACATTCCATCGATACTTGCAAGAACATTCAGCAGGGAGGCGACTTTTAGTCGATACTTGCATTTTTGAAAACCAAACGGCCTATAAATGCCACAAAAACGGCTATAAATGCCACCAAAACAGGCTATAAATGCCACAAAACGGCTATAGATGCCACCAAAACAAACCGGCTATCAATGCCACAAAACAACAATGCCACAAACAAAAAAAATGGCTTTCAAAAAACCCAGCTATTAATGCCACAAACCCGGCTATAGATGCCACAAAACAAACTCGACTATCAATGCAACAAAAAAAAGGCTGGCTCTCATGCCAAAAATCGGCTTCCATGCCACAAACAAAATCTGGCTTCCATGCCAAAAAAATCATTTGACAAAAGATTTTCACAAAATGACAAACTTTTGATCAAATCCCATTTAGCAATTACTTTTATCACAAAAAGATTTAAGTGAGCATAGGGAAAAAACAAATCCCATTTAGCAATTACTTTTATCACAAAAAGATTTAAGTGAGCGTAGGGAAAACAAAACAAAAAAAAAGCATCCCATTTAGCAATTACTTTCATCACAAAATGATTTAAGTGAGCGTAGGGAAAGCAAAAAAAAGAGTACCAAAAAAATACATGTGGTACCAAAAAAAAGAAAGTGTTCACAAGCACTACAAAAAAAAAAAAAAAGAGGACCAAAAAAATACATGTGGTACCAAAAAAAAGAAAGTGTTCACAAGCACTGCAAAAAAAAAAGAGAAAAGTACCAAAATTAATACAAGTGGTACCAAAAAAGAGAGAAGGATGGTTTCTGTTAAAAAAAAAAAACAGGAGCTCAATCAAAAATGGTCTCCAGCCAAGTGTTCAGCTCCTGAAGCAAACTTTTGGCCTCAGCCGTCAGGGATTCTAGGGCACGATTCTTCAAGAACTTGCCATGAGATGCTAGGGTGGGCTGTAACTCTTCTTTCGCACTGGGAAGCTTATCCCGAGCAGTTTGCCATTGTTTGTTCTCTTCAGACTTCCTTTTAAGAACTCGATCGGCATCTACAACCCGGCAAATCAGAGCACTCTCCCTGTCACGAGCCTCTGTTATTACAGCCCCCTTGGCAGCAACTTGTGCATGCAGATGCTCAAGACGTTTCCTGGCCTCATCCACCTCCCTATCAAGGATGTTAAGGTCATGTGTCAGCGCAATGATGGTTAGCTCTTCTAAGTTTTTCTCTCGGACTATCTACTTCCTACTTTGTGTAGCCTCATCCAGGTTAGACTGAGCCTTATCCGCAGGGTCCAGGAACATCTCCTTGAAGAACTGGCCATCAGGAAAACCCATGGTCTCAAACCACCTGTCACCCAGCTCAATGATCCTATCAACAATCGCCCTGGCACTTGTGACATCCAGACCAGCCTCTTCAGCATCACCGAGAATCTCACGCACATGCTGGATCATCCCAAATCCGGCATCTAAGTGCCCAGAAAGCAGAGTCTCAATCCAAGAGCTCAGAACCCGCAGCACCACCTTCTTCGCAAAAAAGAAGAGATGGCCCAGCTGAAGATTCGCCAAACTCCGTTGGTCGGCTACTCATGTCATCACCTGTTGGAAGAGTAACAAAAGAACTCTTTCCAGTTGAAGCTGCTCCTGCTCGGGAAGCAATCTCAGCACGAGGTATCTCCTCAACAGTGTCAGAACTGGTCCCAGGAGTCTCTACCTCTGGATCAACCTCTGGCATCCCTTGCTCTGGTTCTAAAGGAAGCGGCGGACCCTCCTCTGTCACTTCAAAACCTGCCAAAGAAATACAAAAAGGTATGAATATAAGCCTATTTGAAAATCATTATCAGGGTTATTACAACAAAATACCTTCTTCGACGACTGGCGGAAGACTCTCTTCCTCCATGAACTCATCGGAAGCATCATCAACATTTGCATCCATCGATGGTTCAAAGTCATCGGAATCCTATGGCAAGTCAGCTGGCAAGAAAAATGTTAGCAAACCAAGTCACAGACAAAAAGAAAAGAAGAAAGCAAAAGAAGTCATACCAATTGGATATTCTGGATTCACTCCAGAGTCCCTCGGTTCTTCTTCAGGTGCACCGATAGGATCCGTCACCACCTCATCGATTGGAACCTCAGGCATCGCCAAATCTTCCTCTGCTAAAAAAAAAAGAAAAAAAGAAAAGCAGAAACAAGAAGCAAATCAGGACATGGAAAAACCCCATGAAAAGAAATGGAAAGAGAAAAAGGAAGAATCATACCTTCACCGACGGTCTCTTCTTCTCGGCTTCTCTTCTTTGGAGGCTCGTCAGCATCCACTGGCACATCCTCATTGATAGTAAGAGGGACTTCCAAGTCAGGAGAGTCCTCATGCTGCCCCTTGCTGCGATGATGACTCCTCCTCCTCTTACTCCTACGGGCTCGCTTCTTAGAGGAACCTGCCCTGCTGTCAGAGTCAGGTTTCCCACTTGACTCCTCACTGGATGGTCTACTCTTGCCAGTAGACTCCACGGAAGCTTGCCTTTGCGCCGCTTGCATCCAAGCACCAAGTTTGGCTTCCTCCTATTCTAGCTGCTCTAAAGCCTCATCAGGTATTTCTCAAACAGATTCAGAACCAATGATGCCCTGGTCACCAAGAAAGCCTATCTTGTGCTTCTCTCAAGAAAGGAAGGCCCAAACTTCCTCTCGCCGGACGCCATCTGACTTTCCAAGGCCCTTTCCAAATGCCAGCTTCACATCAAGCTCCTTCTTGGAAAGCCCCCGATATGCCGAAAAGCTCTCCGCGAACCGGGAAGTCAACAACACAGGATAAGAGATCATGGCTGCAGTGTCTTCAGCACTATAGAAAGCCCATGCATTTATCCCGTCCTGTAAACCTCCAAAGCGCTTCACCATGTTTGAAGGCGCTCCAACAACGCCTTGTGAAAAACCCAGTTAAAGCGAGAGGGTACATACGGCTGGATGTCGACGAAAAGATGTCTGCGGTACACCATTGTGCCGACACGTATGCTGAAAAGCCACTCTCTCTGTGCATTCGTCAAGAAGTAATGCCTTCCCGACCCCGCCCTGGTTGAGTCTCGGGAGGCACCAAAATCAAAAGCCTTCTTCCGCAACTCCGGAGAAAGCTTCACTGAAGACTGCCCCATCTCGATGTCCCTGAACCGTCGGATCCTCATGCGGGCAAACAAAAGTGATTCGGACACGGCTTTGCCCTTAGCCAGTCGAACCATCAGAGGATCATCATCCTGTGCAGCACCCAGCCGGTGGAAGCCAGGACAGTGGTAAACGTACCACGAATAAAAGATATGGGCTGAAAATACCCTATTCATGGGAAGCCCAAGCCGAACCAAAAAAGGAGCAGCTTGCAGTTCGGTACACAGGTATGAGTAAAGAGCTGGCACCAAAGCAAGCTTATCTCCAAACGCCATCTGACAAGCCGGAAAAATACAATGCGGCCTAGTGTGCATTCCAACTCCTCCAGCAAAAATAGCCTCACCAAGCCAATAAGTGAGGTAAACAGCGAGATCTCTCCGTAGTGCAATGTCAGGACATATGGTGTTTGTACTCGCACAGAAATCTCTCAACTCTTCTTGCAATGCCAAGATGTTCTTCGAACTTGGATCCTGAGCCCTGGCTTCCTGGGTCGCACTATCAAAAGACTCCCTGCTATCAAAAAAGTTGGGGAACGAAGAGCTAAACCTCTTCCAACTGCTGGATCTAACTTTCAAACCCTCCTTCTCCTTCAAAAAATCATAGAAGGCGACGAGCTGAAAGTACAGAAGCCTGAACTCCTCGGACTGCCCCTCAAGGACGCTGTCAATCGGCATAAACTCCTCATAGAGTTTGCTAAGGATGGGCAATCCAGTAATGGCGCTCATCTCCTTCAAAGAGAAACCAATCTCACTATTCGTCACAACGAAGGTATTGGTTTATGGGAGGAATGACTCCAGCATAGCCATGAAGGCCTCGTCGGAAAAGATCACGGTCTCCCTAAAGGTGTGGACCGCATCAAAAATCCCGGCTTCCTTCAAAACGGCGCCACCAATCAGCAGGACGCGATCAGTCCATGACTTCCACTCGGAGTCAGCCTTGAAACGGCCACAAAGTCGAAAAGGCTTTATCCAATTGCTGCCGTCACCGCTGAAAATACCAAGGCCCACCGGTCTCAAATCGACCGACGGATAATCAGAGCCTTGGTAGCTGCTGGATGGCATCAACAGGTCCATGTTAGCAGGCGACCTCTCCGTATATCTAGGAGAACCACCAACAAAAACCCGGTCTTGATTACATTTGTCCTTCTCACCCGGCTTGGAGGATCTTCCCTCTTAGAGAACGTGGGGGCAAGGCTCATGATCGAGACGGTGCGATCAAACGTCGACCGGGTAGCAACAATCTTCTTCTCACCATCTGCTGTGATTGAGAACTGAAAACATCTCCTCTGGTATGTCATGTCGTTAGGGACTATCCCAAAAGAAATAGAAAGCTTGAAGATGGGCTCAACATTGCTGCGAGCTCCGAAACTCCAAACTTTTGAAACCTCAAAGTCTCCGCAAAATCAGGAAGGGCTCAACATCACTGCGAGCTCCAAATTCCCGAATTTGCGAAAACTTCCAGGTATGCTATCACATCATGCTACAATTCAATTTTCAAGAAAATATACATGCATGACCATCTTGGTTTGCGAAAAAAAAATGCATTATCATGATGAGCAAAAAAAAAAAAAACTTTCTCAAAAAAAAAAGGAGAAAGGAGAAAGAAAAAGAAAAAAAAAGAAAAGAAAAAAGGGACTGGCCCACAGGCCACGTGGCCATAAGGCCAGATACGTACGGATCTGTCTGTGCGACCCACAAAAAAAAAAAAAAACAAAACATGAAAAAAAAAACAAAGAAAAAGAAAAAGAAAGGAAAAAAAACGTGTGAAAAAAAAAGAGAAGCAAACACGAGGAAAAGAAAAAAAAAAGAAGAAAAGAAAAGAAAGAAAAAAAAAGAACTCTTTTTTCCTATAATGGGGTTTTCTTGAAAAAGGGAACTTACTTGAAACCATTGATGGAGAAGAAGAAGAAAAGTCTTGAAGATCTTGAAGAAGACGAACTCTTGGTCTTGAAGCCCTCTTGGGATTATTGCAAAAGAAAGTAATAAGAGCAAGAGATCCAACCTCCTCCTTGCTTTTATAGAAGAGAGCAAACCAAAGAAGGAAAGAAGAAAGAGGTAAGTGTTACTAATTAGTAACATTACCAAAAGAAAGAGATTAGAAAGATTCTTTCCCAAAAGAAAGATATCTTGAGATATTCTCTCCCAAAAAGAAATCGATGAGAGATTTCCTCTTAAAAGATGGGATCAATGAAGGATTCTTTCCCAAAGGAGGATATCTTGAGATATTCTCTCCCAAAATAAAGGGAACAGGAGATATTCTCTCCAAGTAAAGATATTCTTAGATATTCTCTATCCAAAGGAGATATTTTTGGATATTCTTTACAAAAATGACACCATATGAGATCTCAGCCATTTCAAAAGCTTAAGGTCTCATGGGTTAGCCCATATGAGCCAGGTTTGACCACCTAGGCACTTAAAAAAAAAATTTTGGCTTTTAGTCAAAGAGAAATCCCTCTTACCAAGAGTATACAAAAATGGTTACATGCCTCTTTTGAGTTGATTGGACCATACAAAGAAAATTCCAAACCCATGAGCTTCCAAAAATCAAACCATCCAGCCTCATCTACCAGATTGAGCCAAAATCTTAAAATTGACATTCCATAAAAATCCAAACCAAATCCTGGTCCCCTAACTTGCCACATATAGCTTGTTAGGTCACAAGACCAAAAACAAAAACCAAAACCTGATCCCCTAACTTGCCACATAAAACCTGTTAGGTCACAAGATCAAAACCAAAATTGATCCCCCAACATTCCACATACAGCTTGTTGGGTCACACGGTCAAAACCAAACCCGACCCCCTAACCTGCCACATACAGCCTGTTAGGTCACAAGGTCAAAACCCCAATCCACATCCCTGATGTCATCTTCAAAACTTTGCCTTGAGATGGTACGTGATCCCTTTCACTGCCATAAAATTCCCCTAGAAGCTCAAAAGGCTATAAATACCAAAAAGAAAGATTGCTCAAAGACTCTTGGTCCAGTCACAGGCTCTCCTTCAAAAATCTCTTCGAGGCACATCGACTACAAAAGTTAAGCAACTCGTCGCTGTACCTCGAGGGGGCATTTGTTGACACCAAAAATGTCACTTTGCCTCTTCAAGATCCGAAGAGCTACATGAAGTCGCAACCTGCCATAAATAGGCAATGCTACTTCCAAAAAATCAAATCTTGTCAGAATCAAACAAAAACTGCAAGATCCTTCAAGACAGCCAAAAGAGGAGTACACAAGAAGTTTCGGGCCATTTCAAAATCATTTGGCCTAACTTCACTTCTTCGACAGCTGAAAAGGAGCTCCCGGCGGTGAAAGCATCGGAGACACCAAATCTTCGATCAGAGCCGATGGATGGTCTCAAAATACATCCAAAAGGCTCCACGTCAAGTTCCGAGTTAAACCGACAACGTTTGACCCTACATCAACCCTCGAACAGCTAAATCAAACCTCTCGGCGGCGAGAACCTCCAAAGCCATCACTCATCAGATAGAGCACATGGACGGCTTCAAAATGCTTGCAAAGGGCTACTCGTCAAATTTCAGGTCATTTCGACAACATTTGACCATAGTTTGACGCCCGGAAGCCAAATCAGGCCTCTCGACGGCGAAGCTCCCCGGGACCATGGTTTCCAAGACAGAGCCTATGGATCATCTTAAAATGACTCCATTAGGTTCCCTGTCAAATTTCAAGTCAATCGGACATCGGTTGACCGCACATCAAACCGCGACATCTTCATCGCGACAAAAGCAAGTCTACCGGTGATAGGACCCCAAACGGCTTCAAAACTCAAACAATTCCGACATCGTTTGTCCCAGTTTCAGCTTCTGACGGAAAATCGGTAGCTCTGCGCAACAAAGTCTTCGGCTTTCACGGAAAATTGGAAACTTTGCAAAATAAAATGCAAGGATTCTCATCAGATTTTCTACAGGGAATTCCGGCCAATAAATGATAAAAAATGTCAAGGAAAAATACAGAAGAAAAAAGATTCGAAAAACAGCAAAAACGGATACAAAACAGGACAAAAGGGGGAAAAGGCCCGGGATCACCAGGTGGGCCCCGGAAACCCCGTTTTTCGCCATTTTTTCATGATTCAAAGAGTCCGGCCTCTAGTATTTTCCAAAATTCATACTTTTGAGACACCAAATCCTCTGACATTCGCCAAAAACATGGGTTAATCATCAAGAGTATCGAAAACAACATTGATCGCCACGCGGTCAACCAAAAAAAGTATGCTTTCTACCCGACCGATCGAGAAATCGACAGGACTGATGGCACCGACCCGCTGCTGGCAACCAACACCTGAAGTTACATGGTCATCCGATGTCGATCTACATAAAGATCCATCGATGATCATCGCTAGAAGAATCCCAAAAGACGCGGCACAGCCCGCGACTCTTCAACTGCTCGGCGACCACTTAATGCGATTAATTGACTAGCTTTATTACAGTCATTAATCCATTTCTTTGGATGGACCAATCAGAAGCAAGCATCCGGGACTTACAAGTCAAGAGATTCATGGCATTTAACCCATGAAACTCCTCCCATCATGGCGATTAAAGGCGATTAAATGCCCTCAATCTCCTCCGGCCAATCAGAAGCCAAGAAAAAGGAGTTACAAAATAAAAAATTCAATCTTGTAACTCCTCCCTTTATGCAGCTTTATGACAATTAAGGCTCATAAACCCTCCTAAATGGCTACCTAAAAGCCTATAAATAGGAGAGCTTTCCCAGAAGAAAGGGATAAAAAACACACAGACAACAGACTGCAGAAAATCCGGAAACTCAGACAGAAAAAGGCATCAGAAATCTAAGAGAGAAAACTCTGCGGAAGTTCTACACCGACCACCACTACAAGGTGACAAAAGTCCCTTGGGGGGTACCCCCCCCCCCCCCCCCCCTCCAACGTCCTTGCCTTCTCCTTTTGCCTCCAAATGGCTTAGACGTGGCTTTTCAGCCCGTCTACTTAGCTTTTTATTAGACATAGGACCTCCTTTTGGCCTTTGTTCTCTAAAAACCTGAGGTTATAGCCAAGCCAAGCGAACCAATAGCATCCTCTGTTCTCATTTGCATGGATGATGGCGAAGTCCACATATGGCTTACGACGGTCAATCTGAACGGGTCCCCCACAATCTCCTGAGAAGTTAGATCCTCCTTTTCTTGCTTTTCATTGTAGTTTGTATTTTTTTAAAAGAGACAAAAATCACAACTCTTGTCTTTCATTATTGATAAGGATTGTAAATCGGCTATAAACGCCAAAAAATCGGCTATAAACGCCAAAATCGGCTATAAATGCCAAAAAATCGCCTTTCACGGCAAGCCAAGAAAATGTCTCTTTTCTTAAATATATGTGCAATGGAATACTTGAAAGAAGTTTATTTCCTTTTTACTTGGGAAGGTTGATCTCCGGATCACCACTTGCAATTACAAGTAAAATAGAAAATCTGGCACACCCACAAAGAAAAAATGTGGATGCACGCCTCTGCCCCCCGGTTATGAAAGGGTCAGACCCAACGGACTCCCACGTCCGCCGACCTCGGTAGGACCAGGCAGGAGCGCGGTCCATCAGGTTGCCTCCTCTCTGAGTGCATGTTCTTACAGTGCTGCTGCCGAAGAAGGCATCCCCGCTTATTCTGAACTGTCGGGGGAGGACCTAGACGCATCAGTGTACTCAACTTGCAACAGTTCGGAGGTCACATTCTCTCCCCTTGGACTTACTAGGGCACACCATTACGATAACACCTTTGTGTCATTTCTTTGTGATCCTATGTCTTCGAATTCGACTTTTCGATGTCTTTCTTCTATCATTTCTTTCAGTCCAATTTCTCCTATTGTTTGTGTATTTTCTGGTTATCACGTTTGGATGCAGAAAAGATCTTTACAGATTAGTCTCGGTCTCAAAGTTTGGGACAGATGTAGATGAGCTCATGGGAGAGTCTTTAGTGGGTTGATAGCAACTGGTCCCACCTTACTAGGGTTTCATCTATCCATATCATGGCCCAGGTGGGACTGATTCGACTTCTGAGGCAAACAATAACCCAACTGGCTGATATTCAGTCGGACGGAGGGTATAGGCATAGTGATTGGGGACATCCAGTAGTAGACGAAAGTGCTAGCTCACCCTGGCAGGTATACAAGAGGAATAGGGGCTGGGGGAGAGTTGGAAAAGCCTGAGAGATGTATGGGAGAGAATCAGGTGAATAAATATCAAGTTGATGTCTTGGCGATAGGTTTAGCCGTAGGAATGTCTTGTGAGGGTCACGAAGTTGAAACGCTAGAACTCCTTCAATCCATAAATGATAGAAACAAGAGAATCGAGGTCGCCAAGGATGACGGTTTGTTGGTGGACATTCCCATTCATTATGTAGGAGATCTGTCACGCCCCGAAACCGGGCCCTGCAGTGGACCGACCTCGGGGTGCGAAATTTTGGGATAATTTGAAACTTTTTGTTATAGTTCCCAAGATCCGCGTGAATGAGGATAATCACATTCCAACACAATCATAGTATATTTTCGCGGAAGCTAATCATGGTGTTACGACCCGGAATCCGTGGCCATCGGGTTCCGTGTCGCACGCATCCAATTCCATAAAGCCATCATATAAGCAGACTGGCATAAATCATATATCAGAACACACTGAGCTGGTAGTAACAAGACTAATTACTTCCCACATGTTCAAATTACAATTAACGAGTGTCTTAATTATAACCCAAAGAAAAAGGCTAATCAGCCATACAAAAATAACCAACTAAACAGAACTACTACCCCAAAGATTTGATACGAACTCTGGAGCCAAACTTGACATCTAAATGATATCAAAGAGCAGCCTCTCACGTCAGACCGGCGGTCCCACCGCCTCCTCTGATCAAACACCTAAAAACAGAAAGAGCGGAATCTGGCACCAAACAAATAAGGGTCAGACACGACGGTCTGGCAAGCAAATAAACAAATAATATGAACCGAAAAGACATTCATAAAACCTTATGAAATCGTCGTAAATCCGTTTGAAGAGTCTAAACAATAACAACAATAAATCATGCTAAACGATCGCAAAACCGAACATAAATATCAAAGCGAATAAATGAACAGACTCTGAGCATAAATATCTCTAAAAGATAACAGCCTAATAAAACATTTAATAGTCGGAAATACATTACAAATCCTGAATAATAGCAACAACATGATAAATAATCGATATTGATGACATTAACCAAATCAAAGCATAAACAGCAAGAATCATAAAATAAGGTAATATGCAGATAAAACTTGGCGACCACACATAGCTAAATTCTCCTATTACCGAAGTAACAAGAGCACACAGAACGGTAGCCACTAAACGTGGGACCGGAAAATAGGATCAGAACCGTAGCCATACAAATGGGACCGGCAGATCAAAAATCAGAACCGTAGCCATACAAATGGGACCGGCAGATAGTTACCGTTGCCATGGTCGGTACAGACAGAATCCAAGCTGCAGCTGGGGGACAAATTAAAGATCCCAAGCCGGGTGATCAGCCCGACAAGGTGACCTAAGCCTAGTGGTGCCTTTAGTCTTCAAAACTCGAACCGATACGAATCAAACCATAATGCTAATCCCTTTGGCTCAGGGGCTCACACCACATAGCTCTGGCCCCGTCTTGCCTCGAGGTTTTATTTTCGAAATCATAGCCTTTTTGGCTCATGGGCTCGCACTACAAAGCTCTGGCCCCGTCTTGCCTCGAGGTTTTTATTTTCAAATACTAATCTTATCAAAACAATAGTCTCATCGAAGAAATCCCGAATGTGACGAATCACTCAAACCTCCTTTCAAATCGATTCGGAGAAAGCATACGAATATCCATGGTAAACCGTTCAAATACACATCAAAGTGATTTGTATAAAATCATACGGACAATCCTTTCGAACATGGAAAACCACATGATTTTATAGCAAATCACCGATGCTATTTAAATTAGTTTACCAAAGAATACAAATACAAATACCAATACATTTTTCTGACTTGAAATGGAATGGATAGTGGAGAATGACTTAATGATTTACCAAGGAACCATCACAATGCACATTTAACCTTTAAACACTGATTAATAAAGAATTGTTTGATGCCAATGAAAATCCATAATGTTTAAATGATAAAGTACGCATTGAGACTCAAACGATTCCCGGGTAATTTCACATACACTCATTCTCACATCATTCCCATTTCACAAATTTCCAAGTAATACAAGTAGTCCAAAATCTCTTTAAAACAGGCCCATAGTTGGCCTCAATCCGAGTCCAAAATAATCCTTAATAACAATCCAAAACCAACCTTAACCAAGCCCACAAAACAAGTTTTAAAACGGTCCAAAACTAATCCTCGAATGGCCCACAAAGTATATCTTAAAACAGCCCTTGAAAACTAACTTTGAATGGCCCACAAAACTGATTTTTAGAACAACCCAAACTAGACCTTTAGTGGCCCACAAAAACTGATTTTTAAAACAACCCAAACTAGACCTTTAGTGGCCCACCAAACTGATTTTTAAAACAACCCAAACTAACCTGAATAGGCCCACAAAACAGATTTTTAAACACAGCCCAAAACTAACCTGAACAGGCCCAAAAACAGGTCTTAAAACAGTCCAATATCAGGCCCTGAAATGGCCCAATATCAGGTCTTGAAATGGCCCAAAAATAGGTTGGGAATTGGCCTAAAAACATGCTGGAACAGGGCCTTAAACAGGCTGAAAACAGGCCTCAAAACAGGGCCTTAAACAGCCCAGAAATTGGGCCAGAAACAGCCCCTTCCAGAAGCCTGGCTCGCTATAGCGAGCTGGGCTTCTGTCCAGCCCGTGCAGGGAGGGTTTTCTCCCCTTTTTTTCCATCTTTTTCCATCCTTTTTGATCCTTTTTTCATTCCAATCTTTCATACAATTTCCAACATCAATTGAGCCCTTTCTTGACCTCTTCATCTCATCAAATCACCAACCACAATCAAACCAATTAATCCAAACACCCTACTTTGAAATCAAAGTCTTCTTTCTTGGCTTTGAACCCAAACACTTAACATAAAAACTAACTTTCAAAATGATCAAAGTGAAAACAAACTTTCAATACATTGTAAAACAATGACATAAGAGGAAATCAAGCAAAACATTACTCCATTTGTCCAAAACAAATCTATGAAGCATAAAAAGATTTAAAGCCTAGCATGAAACAACATGATATGAACAAAATACATGCAACCATCATATTAATTGGAAACCCACTTGCCTCAAGCCACAATGAAAGCTAAGATGCTCTTCAAACCATGCTCTAGGGTCTCAAGCTCCCAAAATCACAAAACCCCCAAAATAGCTCATGAATAAACCCTAAAAAATCAATACATTGCAAATCTCAAAGAAAGTCGTTGCATATATAAGAAAAATACTCCAAATGGTTTGGAAAACCAAGACCTCATGAAAAGAAAACCATTGCTAACCTTTGGGTGCTCAAACCAAGAAGAAATGCATGGAAAGGTGGTCTCTCCTAGCTCAAATCTCTTGCAAATGGGTTCTTTAGGAAGCTTGAATGGAGAAGAAGGAGATGGGAAGATCAAATCTCCCTTTAGCATCAAAGAACAAGAGATACATGAGGAGAGAGAAAGGGCTGGGAGAGAAAACCCTAACTCCCCTTTTTGTTGCAGGAAAATGAAGAATGGGAGAGAAGAGAACCCAATGGTGGTTTTATAGAACAAATGGGCTGGGCCCCATGGGCCCCCAATCTTCACAAGGCTGAAACTCACATTTGCGGGCCCCGAACGAAAATGACGAAGAAGACAAAAATGATCAGCGAAATTTCTACTTTCCAAAAAGTATATTTTCCCCAATTTCTGAAATTTTCGAAATTCATGGGCAGATTTAGTGAAAATGTCATTTTTGCCCATTTTCCTCGAAAAAACGTGATTTCTGAGTATCAAATCAAAATGATCAAAACATGAAAGTTGTTAAACTTCATAAAATGAGTCAAAATACACCAAATCCAGAATTTTTAGAAATCAAAGTAATTTCTCATAAAAATACATATCATATGGACCGGGTCAAACCAAAGTCAACGGTCTACGAAATCTCCAAGGCTAAGGAAAAATCCGGTCAAACTCAAAAACAAGGTCAAACTAAATCAAATCTCACTTAGAAAGCTAAACCATGATTAAAACAATACTAACAAAAGAACTGGGGTCGGGATCTTACATCCTCCCCCCCTTAGAATCCATTTGGTCCTCCAAATGGTCTAAACCAAATCGAAATCGAAAACCCAAAAAGACAAGCAAAAACACTGACACGCTACGCTGAACCTCGGTAACTGAGACACTCTCTGACCAAACCTGACATTGAGATGCACGGTCAACAACACTCTGATTCGATTAAATGATTCACGCTATTCCACATATCTATTCAAGAACATACTCCTCTGACCAAACTAGTGTTCAACGATTCTTCTAAGTACCCTTGGTGTCATCTGTAGTTCTCGCACTGGATCAATTCTTTTACTTAACTCGTCAGTCACTGTCGGTCCAAGAACTGCAAATTCTGCCTCTTTCTAACACTTTGGAATTATGTGCCTTAAATCCTTCAAAGCTGTACACGGTGCTCTTACTATGTTTCTCGAATGCATCATCAGCTTCTGACCTCCAAGTATACCGTCATTCTTTCTTCATTCTGAAATCACAAATTCCAAATTCTATAGGTCTCCTGTCACTGACTTGGTCTGCTACAACCTAGATGTCACACTGCTATAATCCAAATGTCAAACTGCCATAACCTGCTGAGCTGTTCTGTGTCAAAACTTCGCATGGCTTGCCTCTTCAGATTTCACTCTTTAAATCTCCTACCCTTGACATGTAAAGCCGACCTTAAAAATCCAATCTGTGTTCACAACTCCATAATCCAAATCTTTCTGTGCTGTACTCAGAATTCTTGTCCACATCTGACTCTATCTACTTGTTGTTCTTGATCTTCTGCTTGATACTGTGTCATCAACAAAAACATATCTGCCAATCTGATGTCAATCCTGAAGAACTGAAACTTTCAATCCAAGTCTTGAATGATATTTACTCTCTCATAAATCCAACTTTATTCTCCAGCTGAACCAATATACCTCCTGACTATCCATCAACCCTTCGATTCATACACTCCAAACTCCAACCAAAGCTATTACAACTCATTCCATTCAATGCAAAACAAATCTTAAAATCTTAAACATGATGACTAAAACAATTACTTAGATAAATCTCATAACTTTAAAACATAGTAGAAACCGAACCTCCAATTTGTCAAGTAAAGCTTAATAAATAAAGTTTATCAAAGTTTGAATATGAAACAACATTATTCGTTTTGAAATCCACATCTTCATGACCCAACAATTCATTGAAATACTCAACAATTTTAAATCAAGATTTCAAAAATAAATCAAATTCATATGGTATGACTATACATTAAACTTTGTTGAAATCTGAGTGTTAATTAAACACTAAATCTTATTGAAAACTAACTCATTTGTTTATAAAAATCTTGCGAAAATCTAAATAAAGTTGAGCGTTAAAACAAATGTAGGAAATCTACATAAAATCTAAACACAAAAACCTTTAAGAATTTCATTTTACATAGCCAAAGAAAACAACTCAATGAAATAGAAATCTCACACTACTCTTTGAGAAAGAAACACAATTTTGAGTTACATGCTTTTAAAGACCAATCTTGAAAACAAAATCATGTGACTCATGAAAAGAGTATAATAACATAGTTTTATTTCAAAATAAGCCTCAAAGAAGAAACATAAATCCATTGTTTAAACACTACAAGGATAAATTATGGACATAAATGAAAAATATAACAAAAGATGAAAACATCACGAAAATCATTATCACCAAGAAAAGGGACATCCAAACAACTGAGGTATTCCCTTGCATCTGCATGTTGTCCAATCCAATACCCTATAAGTCGGTAAAGCCCACAACGTTTCCATTGCTGCCAAAAATTGTCTTGACCACAACGAACCATCCACTTGGTATTACCTCCGAATCAACTACACTGACTAAGCTACAAGCCCTGAAAATTCTCAGCCAAATCCATGACAAGGCTCGTCGAATCCGGGAAATCCCTGAGTTTCTAGCACTAGCTTCCAATCTTACTAACTAAGGATCACTTCTTCCTTCATAGAATCACTAGCTAATACGCCTCTTGCAGTCCTTCATCTTGGAAAGATGGTCTGAGTTCACCCAAAATCTACATTCACTTACCTTGGTACGCTATATGATGATCTTCGATTAGCTGAGAGGGGATCTTCAAATACTGCTCAAGTTCTACTTTGGCTAGCAAATGCACATGTCTTCTCTCATTAACCACAATGAAGATGCTGAAGGCTAAAAGTCTACTGATGTTCTCCGAAAACAACATACTGAATCCACGAGGTTCTCAGTCTCCGACGCAAGCACAGACAAAAGACACCGAACAAGAGTATGGAGACTTCAAATTCTCCACCACTAAGGAGGAAATTTGGTCATCCAAATCTCCTAACAACACGAACTAAAAGAAAAGACAAGTAAAGTCTCCCGAACTGAAAGAAAAACCGACTCAAATCCAAAGAAACAAAGACACAAGAAAACAAATCGACACAATCTAACGAATCCTCACCACACGTCTTAATGTCTCTAGAGTATTTTATTTCCTAGAAACTAACCAGCTTTGATACCAAACCTGTCACGCCCCGAAACCGGGCCCTGCAGTGGACCGACCTCGGGGTGCGAAATATTGGGATAATTTGAAACTTTTTGTTATAGTTCCCAAGATCCGCGTGAATGAGGATAATCACATTCCAACACAATCAGAGTATATTTCGCGGAAGCTAATCATGGTGTTACGACCCGGAATCCGTGGCCATCGAGTTCCGTGTCGCACGCATCCAATTCCATAAAGCCATCATATAAGCAAACTGGCATAAATCATATATCAGAACACACTGAGCTGGTAGTAACAAGACTAATTACTTCCCACATGTTCAAATTACAATTAACTAGTGTCTTAATTATAACCCAAAGAAAAAGGCTAATCAGCCATACAAAAATAACCAACTAAACAGAACTACTACCCCAAAGATTTGATACGAACTCCAGAGCCAAACTTGACATCTAAATGATATCAAAGAGCAGCCTCTCACGTCAGACCGGCGGTCCCACCGCCTCCTCTGATCAAACACCTAAAAACAGAAAGAGCGGAATCTGGCACCAAACAAATAAGGGTCAGACACGACGGTCTGGCAAGCAAATAAACAAATAATATGAACCGAAAAGACATTCATAAAACCTTATGAAATCGTCGTAAATCCGTTTGAAGAGTCTAAACAATAACAACAATAAATCATGCTAAACGATCGCAAAACCGAACATAAATATCAAAGAGAATAAATGAACAGACTCTGAGCATAAATATCTCTAAAAGATAACAGCCTAATAAAACATTTAATAGTCGAAAATACATTACAAATCCTGAATAATAGCAACAACATGATAAATAATCGATATCGATGACATTAACCAAATCAAAGCATAAACAGCAAGAATCATAAAATAAGGTAATATGCAGATAAAACTTGGCGACCACACATAGCTAAATTCTCCTATTACCGAAGTAACAAGAGCACACAGAACGGTAGCCACTAAACGTGGGACCGGAAAATAGGATCAGAACCGTAGCCATACAAATGGGACCGGCAGATCAAAAATCAGAACCGTAGCCATACAAATGGGACCGGCAGATAGTTACCGTTGCCATGGTCGGTACAGACAGAATCCAAGCTGCAGCTGGCGGACAAATTAAAGATCCCAAGCCGGGTGATCAGCCCGACAAGGTGACCTAAGCCTAGTGGTGCCTTTAGTCTTCAAAACTCGAACCGATACGAATCAAACCATAATGCTAATCCCTTTGGCTCAGGGGCTCACACCACATTGTTGGATACCGCGATCACTGAGAGGGGGGGGGGGTGAATCAGTGATTTCTAAAAACAGGTCCAATTCAACAACAAAACAAGTCAAACCACACAATGACACCAGATTTAACGTGGTTCACCTAAAGGCTACGTCCACGGTTCAAAGACTGTCCGAACACCAATCCGGGACAGATCTGAATCTTATTTAGTCGCTACAACGACAAAGAGCACCAACCCTTAGTTTCAGATAGCACCAACTATCTAGGAAGCACCTACTCCCTTGAGTTTCAGATAGCACCAACTATCTAGGAAGCACCGACTCCCTTTACAATTTATCTGCACCCACAGATAGGATCACCAAACCCCAAACACCAAGCACCAACTTGATGTAAAAACAGAATATAAGATCAACTCTGTCTACAGCCCTTCCCCTCTACAATTCTCTCTCTCTCAATCCCTTACAAATTGAAATTAAAGCATAAACAGAGAGACACTTAACTCATGGACGAATCACCATCTTCAAGAGCATATCCTCGTCCACAATTGCTGTAGAAAACGTCACCACATCAGCACAACAGCAACACAGCAGCAGCTTCTACTTTCTCTCAAGAACTCTCTCTCTTTTTCTCTTCTCTTCTTCTCTCTTTTGGTGTGTATATGAACGACCCAAGCATGCCTTTATATAGGTTTTAATAACCCTTAATTGTATTCAAAACGGGCTACAATTCGTTTAGAAAGATTCCCAAACGAAATAGATAACTGTGCTGAATTTTCGTGCAAAACTTCTAATTCTGCGCAACTCTGGTTCCCGTGCTCGGTCGACATCATGGCTTGCTCGGTCGACCGAAGACACTGACTGGAAAACAGACAATTTCGAGCTCGGTCGACATCCTGAGGGCTCGGTCGACCGAAGACACACTGTGTCACGAAAATAACTGGGAGCTACCAAAATCTGTTTTCTGCAGGTTTCTTCTTGCTCGGTCGACCGAATGAAGAGCCCGGTCGACCGCGTGCTCTGCTTCAGGAATTCTGAATTCCTGACTATTTCACTTCTGTTTCTTCTTTTCAGCTCTATCAACACTAGCCTATTTACATCATGTTTGTGACAATGTGTTGACAAGAATTCCAACTCAAAACCATACTTGAGATACTAATTACTTCAATTCATCAAAAGGCTTCTCAAGTCATCTCAAATTCCAACAATCTCCCCCTTTGGAATTGTTGGCAACACTATTGGAACTTCAACACTTTCAACTCTAGCTTGCAGCTCTTCCAAGTTCTTTTCAATACTCACTTGGAACCAATTCTGAAATTCTGAAATAACAACCATGCACAGTCAACAATCTCTTCCTAGCTTTCATAGCATAACATCTTTCCTTGCTATCATAGCATAACATCTCTCCCCCTTTGACAACAAGTCCAAAGGGACCAAACCGAGGAGCGAATAGGATATTCAATGAATGCATTGCTCCCCCTTTCAAGCACAACTCCTACGGTTTAGGAGAGTGAGTAACTCCTAACTTTTTCCGGAGATACTCGAAGACTTCCTTTGGCAGAGGTTTCGTGAAAATATCAGCCACTTGCTCAGTTGTTGGAACATACTCCAACTTGACCTCTCCATCAGCAACTTTATCTTTAAGAAAATGATAACGAATTGCTACATGCTTTGTTCGAGAGTGCTGAACAGGATTCTTAGATATATGAATTGCACTCGTGTTGTCACATAGGATCGGCGTAGGATCCGTTGTAGGAACTCCTAGATCAGAGAGCATTTGCCGCATCCATAACACTTGCGTACAACAAGTTGCCGCTGCAATATATTCCGCTTCCGCTGTCGAAAGGGATACTGAGTCTTGCTTCTTACTATGCCAAGCAACTAATCTTTCTCCAAGATAAAATGCGCCGCCGCTAGTACTCTTGCGATCATATACGCATCCAGCCCAATCGGCATCAGAATATGCAACTAGAGTGAAGGATTTGCCTTTGGGATTCCAGATACCAAGCTCCATAGTACCTTTCAGATATCGAAAGATTCTTTTCACTGCTGTAAGGTGCGTTTCAGTTGGTGCTGCTTGAAAACGTGCAACCATACATACTGCTTGTAGAAGATCTGGTCTTGTTGCAGTCAAGTAGAGCAAGCTTCCTATCATAGAGCGATAGGTGGTATGATCAACGGACGAGGCCTTATCATCTTTGCTAAGCTTCGTGTTCGTTGTCATTGGTGTGCTCACTGGCTTGCTGTCTTCCATATTGAACCGTTTCAGCATTTCCTTAATGTACTTCATTTGTGATATGAAGATGCCATGTTTCAGCTGCTGAACTTGTAAACCAAGAAAGAACTTTAATTCTCCAAGCATCGACATCTCAAATTCTTTCTTCATCTCTTCTGCAAAATTCCTGCACATCTCCTCATCATTGCCACCAAAGATTATGTCATCAACATAAACAATGACAACCAGCTGTTTGCTTAACTCAGTTTTGACATATAGATTGCTATCAACAAGTCCTTTTCCAAAACCGATCTTGCGGAGATAGAGATCCAGCCTTGCATACCACGCCCTTGGCGCTTGTTTCAGTCCATAAAGAGCCTTTTTCAACTTGCACACTAGATCTGAATTTTTGCTGATGAGAAAACCATCAGGTTGCTCAATGTAGACTTCTTCTTAAAGTAAACCATTCAAGAAAGCTGACTTTACGTCCATCTGAAATACCTTGAAGGTTTTGTATGCTGCCAATGCAAGAAACATACGAATAGCTTCCAGACGAGCCACCGGTGCAAAGGTCTCTTCAAAATCTATGCCTTCAACTTGAGCATAGCCTTTACAAACCAACCTTGCTTTGTTTCTAATGACTTGACCATCTTCATTCAGCTTATTCCGAAAGACCCATTTAGTACCAATAACATTCTTATCAGTAGGTCTAGGAACAAGTTCCCATGTGGAGTTCTTCGCAATTTGCTCCAACTCCTCATGCATAGCTTTCAACCAACTATCATCGAGACTGGCTTCAGCCACAGTCTTGGGTTCAATGGTGGACACAAGTGAGTAATTGCTAACTACACTTTGTCTAGTTTGAACGCCTGCCTTAGGATCTCCAATGATTTGATCCTTAGGGTGTTGCTCTACCCAAGTGCTGTGCTTCTTAGGTGAAGTATCTTCTGAGTCATCCTTTGATTTCTCAGAATCATTAGATTCAGCCATCTCATCATCAATCTCACTCGAGTCCTCATAAACTGGACTGTCATTATGAGTTGCATTCTTTGGTTCAATATTCTCATCTATTCTCACATCAGCACTTTCTATTATTTTTCTGGTTCTTTTGTTAAGACACCTATATGCCTTACTAGTAGAGGAGTAACCCAGAAATATACCTTCGTCAGCTCTTTCTTCAAATTTGCCCGGATTTTGTTCGAGTCGCTTGATGTAACACTTGCTGCCGAAGACTTTGAAGTGCTTGACTGTTGCTTTTCTTCCAAACCATAGCTCATAGGGAGTTTTGACTTCATGTGGCCTGATCAAGCATCGATTTTGAATGTATACAGCCGTATGAATTGCCTCTTTCCAATACTTGTCAGCCATCTTGCTTTCACTTAGCATCGTACGAGCCATCTCTTGTACGGTGCGATTCTTCCGTTCCACAACTCCATTTTGCTGTGGAGTTCTAGGGGCTGAGTACTGTCTTTGAATGCCATGATGTTCACAATATTTAGTGAACTCTTCAGATGTGAACTCGCCTCCACGATCAGACCTTAAGATCTTGATACGTTTTTCCAATTGATTTTCAACCTGTGCTTTAAACACTTTAAAACGATCAAGTGCTTGATGCTTATGCTTAAGAAACAATACCCATGTCATACGAGTATAATCATCAATGCATAACATGAAATACTTATCTCCATTGGTGCTTTGAGTTCGCATCGGTCCACAGAGATCAGTGTGCACTAGCTCAAGAGGTTTCTTGGAATGATGCTCCTTTGACTTGAACATAACCCTCGTTTGCTTTCCCTTTTGGCAAGAGTCGCAAATGGGATTGGAAGGCTTTTCAACTTTAGACATGCCTCTCACAGCCTTTGAATTGCAAATCTTTGACATGTTATCAAAGCTTAGATGCCCAAGGCGTTTGTGCCACAACCAACTTTCCTCTGTCCGACTCATCAAGCAGGTCTTTTCAGCTCCATCTGACAATGTATAGAGATTTCCAGCAGTTCTTGTTCCAGTTGCCACTGTTTTGCCGCTACTCTTCTTGATGGCAAACCCATTCTTTGTGAAGATAACTTCGTGACCCTTGTCACAGATCTGGCTCACACTAAGCAGGTTGTGTCTCAATCCAGACACATATAAGACTTCTTCAGATCTGATCTTGTTTGCCATAAGCTGAATAACACCTTTTCCGCAGATTTTGGCACCATCATTGTTGCCAAACTTCACTGAACCGCCTTCATAGTGCTGTAATTTGATGAATTTCTCTTTATCACCAGTCATATGGCTTGAACAACCACTATCAAGGACCCATGGTGCTGTCTTCTTTTGTGCATTGAATGCCGTTTGCACAATGAGAGATTCTTTGGAACTTTCTGCACTTTTCTTTGCTCTCCAAGCCTTGACTAACTTGGGTTTCTTTTCAACCTGAAATTTGTTAGCAATAGGCAACCTACAATCCCTAGCCAAGTGTCCATAATTATGACACATATAGCACTCAATTTTGTGGCTACTTAGGATTGAAAAAGGATTCCTAGTCACAAATGGGCTGTTTTTTACATAGAATTTGCAATCAGCTCTTTTATGTCCAAACATATTACAATGAAAGCAATAACCATAGAATTTGTATCTTCTTTGTGGCTGGTTAATCTTCATTACCTTTCTAACAGGAATGGACTCCTTTCTAGGTTGAGTGGGCTTCATAGAGTTAGAAGGTGCAGTGACTTGCTTCACAAGCTCTTTCCTTTTAGGAGGTGCAATCTTAGAGGATTCACCTTTCTCAAATCCTAGACCAAATCTGAAGTGGGCTGGTCTTTGAACTTTCAGTAGTTCATTGAGTTTCATAGTCCCTTCAATCGCTTGGAGCGCTTTGAGTTTTTTGCTATTTTCCAAATTTTCAGCCTTTGCTCTAGCGATCTCAGTTTCAAGTTTCATAGCCTCTTCCTTTTTGATACTTATTTGATTTTCAAGGACTTCTACCATTCTTTTATATTCTTCTACTTGAGTTTTCAAAGCAATAATAGAACTTTCAGATTCATGGAGAAGTTTCAGATTTTTCTTACTTGATTTGCGTTCCATGCTAAGCTCCTCAAGTGCGGCTATGAGTTCCTCTTCAAGATTGACTTCAGCCTCCTCATCCTCTTCCGGATCTAGCTCTTCTTCTTCTTCAACAGTGACCATGAAGAGAGCTTCGGTTGATTCATCATCGTCTGAAGTTTCAGACGTGCTGTCATCTTGTTGACATAGAAAGTTTTTAGCTTTGCCCCTTTTTCTGAAATTTCTCTTTCCTTTACTCTTTTCAGCATAAGAGTCATTATCATTGTCTTCTTTTAGGGGACACTTCGCAGCAAAGTGACCAACACCTCCACAATTGAAGCATTTAAAGGGTAGCTTCCCTTTGTACTTGCCAATGCTTCCTTTCTTCAACTTTCTAACAAATTGAGCCTCAAGCTCATCATCATCAGAATCAACATCATGACCAGCAGTCTCTTTTGCCTTTTTCTGAACTTTGAAGGCCGCTTCTTTATCAGATGAAGACATCTTTCCTATGCGCATCTCATAGACAGTTAGAGAACCATGTAATTCATCCATGGAAAATGCATTCAGATCTTTGGCTTCTTCAATGGCTGAGACTTTTGAATCAAACCGGGGAAGAAGAGATCTTAGAACCTTTTTGACGATGACCGGCTCTTTAATCTCCTCCCCTAGTCCACGAATGTCATTCGTGACTTCATTCACTCGTTGCAAATATGAGTCAACATTCTCGCTTTCCTCCATGCGAAGAGATTCAAATTGAGAGCGATGAGTTTGCAATTTGGCTTCTTTAATCTTCTCATCACCTTCATGTATGCTTTGCAACTTGTCCCAAATTTCCTTGGCTGTTTTGCATGCAATTACTTTGACAAGCTCGCTGTCCACAAGGCCACTAAAGAGTGCATTCTGCGCCTTGGAGTCGTTGTCTGCCAACTTCTTCGATGCTGTATCATTGGGTACAGTGGCAGCATTGTAACCGGCTCTGACAGCCTCCCAAACATCATAGCCAAGAGATTTGATGAAGGCTTGCATCCTAATCTTCCAGAAAGAGTAATTAGAACCATCAAACAGAGGTGCTTTCATATTCCCTGTATTGACTGCCATGTGATTTGACAAGAGATCACCCTTAGCGTATTAAACTGATCAAGGGAACCTCGCTCTGATACCAATTGTTGGATACCGCGATCACTGAGAGGGGGGGGGGTGAATCAGTGATTTCTAAAAACAGGTCCAATTCAACAACAAAACAAGTCAAACCACACAATGACACCAGATTTAACGTGGTTCACCGAAAGGCTACGTCCACGGTTCAAAGACTGTCCGAACACCAATCCGGGACAGATCTGAATCTTATTTAGTCGCTACAACGACAAAGAGCACCAACCCTTAGTTTCTGATAGCACCAACTATCTAGGAAGCACCTACTCCCTTGAGTTTTAGATAGCACCAACTATCTAGGAAGCACCGACTCCCTTTACAATTTATCTGCACCCACAGATAGGATCACCAAACCCCAAACACCAAGCACCAACTTGATGTAAAAACAGAATATAAGATCAACTCTGTCTACAGCCCTTCCCCTCTACAATTCTCTCTCTCTCAATCCCTTACAAATTGAAATTAAAGCATAAACAGAGAGACACTTAACTCATGGACGAATCACCATCTTCAAGAGCATATCTTCGTCCACAATTGCTGTAGAAAACGTCACCACATCAGCACAACAGCAACACAGCAGCAGCTTCTGCTTTCTCTCAAGAACTCTCTCTCTTTTCTCTTCTCTTCTTCTCTCTTTTGGTGTGTTTATGAACGACCCAAGCATGCCTTTATATAGGTTTTAATAACCCTTAATTGTATTCAAAACGGGCTACAATTCGTTTAGAAAGATTCCCAAACGAAATAGATAACTGTGCTGAATTTTCGTGCAAAACTTCTAATTCTGCGCAACTCTGGTTCCCGTGCTCGGTCGACATCATGGCTTGCTCGGTCGACCGAAGACACTGACTGGAAAACAGACAATTTCGAGCTCGGTCGACATCCTGAGGGCTCGGTCGACCGAAGACACACTGTGTCACGAAAATAACTGGGAGCTACCAAAATCTGTTTTCTGCAGGTTTCTTCTTGCTCGGTCGACCGAATGAAGAGCCCGGTCGACCGCGTGCTCTGCTTCAGGAATTCTGAATTCCTGACTATTTCACTTCTGTTTCTTCTTTTCAGCTCTATCAACACTAGCCTATTTACATCATGTTTGTGACAATGTGTTGACAAGAATTCCAACTCAAAACCATACTTGAGATACTAATTACTTCAATTCATCAAAAGGCTTCTCAAGTCATCTCAAATTCCAACACACATAGCTCTGGCCCCGTCTTGCCTCGAGGTTTTATTTTCGAAATCATAGCCTCTTTGGCTCATGGGCTCGCACTACAAAGCTCTGGCCCCGTCTTGCCTCGAGGTTTTTATTTTCAAATACTAATCTTATCAAAACAATAGTCTCATCGAAGAAATCCCGAATGTGACGAATCACTCAAACCTCCTTTCAAATCGATTCGGAGAAAGCATACGAATATCCATGGTAAACCGTTCAAATACACATCAAAGTGATTTGTATAAAATCATACGGACAATCCTTTCGAACATGGAAAACCACATGATTTTATAGCAAATCACCGATGCTATTTAAATTAGTTTACCAAAGAATACAAATACAAATACCAATACATTTTTCTGACTTGAAATGGAATGGATAGTGGAGAATGACTTAATGATTTACCAAGGAACCATCACAATGCACATTTAACCTTTAAACACTGATTAATAAAGAATTGTTTGATGCCAATGAAAATCCATAATGTTTAAATGATAAAGTGCGCATTGAGACTCAAACGATTCCCGGGTAATTTCACATACACTCATTCTCACATCATTCCCATTTCACAAATTTCCAAGTAATACAAGTAGTCCAAAATCTCTTTAAAACAGGCCCATAGTTGGCCTCAATCCGAGTCCAAAATAATCCTTAATAACAATCCAAAACCAACCTTAACCAAGCCCACAAAACAAGTTTTAAAACGGTCCAAAACTAATCCTCGAATGTCCCACAAAGTATATCTTAAAACAGCCCTTGAAAACTAACTTTGAATGGCCCACAAAACTGATTTTTAGAACAACCCAAACTAGACCTTTAGTGGCCCACAAAACTGATTTTTAAAACAACCCAAACTAGACCTTTAGTGGCCCACCAAACTGATTTTTAAAACAACCCAAACTAACCTGAACAGGCCCACAAAATAGATTTTTAAACACAGCCCAAAACTAACCTGAACAGGCCCAAAAACAGGTCTTAAAACAGTCCAATATCAGGCCCTGAAATGGCCCAATATCAGGTCTTGAAATGGCCCAAAAATAGGTTGGGAATTGGCCTAAAAACATGCTGGAACAGGGCCTTAAACAGGCTGAAAACAGGCCTCAAAACAGGGCCTTAAACAGCCCAGAAATTGGGCCAGAAACAGCCCCTTCCAGAAGCCTGGCTCGCTATAGCGAGCTGGGCTTCTGTCCAGCCCGTGCAGGGAGGGTTTTCTCCCCTTTTTTTCCATCTTTTTCCATCCTTTTTGATCCTTTTTCATTCCCAATCTTTCATACAAATTTCCAACATCAATTGAGCCCTTTCTTGACCTCTTCATCTCATCAAATCACCAACCACAATCAAACCAATTAATCCAAACACCCTACTTTGAAATCAAAGTCTTCTTCCTTGGCTTTGAACCCAAACACTTAACATAAAAACTAACTTTCAAAATGATCAAAGTGAAAACAAACTTTCAACACATTGTAAAACAATGACATAAGAGGAAATCAAGCAAAACATTACTCCATTTGTCCAAAACAAATCTATGAAGCATAAAAAGATTTAAAGCCTAGCATGAAACAACATGATATGAACAAAATACATGCAACCATCATATTAATTGGAAATCCACTTGCCTCAAGCCACAATGAAAGCTAAGATGCTCTTCAAACCATGCTCTAGGGTCTCAAGCTCCCAAAATCACAAAACCCCCAAAATAGCTCATGAATAAACCCTAAAAAATCAATACATTGCAAATCTCAAAGAAAGTCTTTGCATATATAAGAAAAATACTCCAAATGGTTTGGAAAACCAAGACCTCATGAAAAGAAAACCATTGCTAACCTTTGGGTGCTCAAACCAAGAAGAAATGCATGGAAAGGTGGTCTCTCCTAGCTCAAATCTCTTGCAAATGGGTTCTTTAGGAAGCTTGAATGGAGAAGAAGGAGATGGGAAGATCAAATCTCCCTTTAGCATCAAAGAACAAGAGATACATGAGGAGAGAGAAAGGGCTGGGAGAGAAAACCCTAACTCCCCTTTTTGTTGCAGGAAAATGAAGAATGGGAGAGAAGAGAACCCAATGGTGGTTTTATAGAACAAATGGGCTGGGCCCCATGGGCCCCCAATCTTCACAAGGCTGAAACTCACATTTGCGGGCCCCGAACGAAAACGACGAAGAAGACAAAAATGATCAGCGAAATTTCTACTTTCCAAAAAGTATATTTTCCCCAATTTCTGAAATTTTCGAAATTCATGGGCAGATTTAGTGAAAATGTCATTTTTGCCCATTTTCCTCGAAAAACGTGATTTATGAGTATCAAATCAAAATGATCAAAACATGAAAGTTGTTAAACTTCATAAAATGAGTCAAAATACACCAAATCCAGAATTTTTAGAAATCAAAAGTAATTTCTCATAAAAATACATATCATATGGACCGGGTCAAACCAAAGTCAACGGTCTACGAAATCTCCAAGGCTAAGGAAAAATCCGGTCAAACTCAAAAACAAGGTCAAACTAAATCAAATCTCACTTAGAAAGCTAAACCACGATTAAAACAATACTAAACAAAAGAACTAGGGTCGGGATCTTACAAGATCAACTGGAGGTGGATGTAGTAGCTAATGGGTCAGGCGGATTGGAGGAGCAAGCGGTTGAAGAGAGTGAGCATGAGTGCATGGAGGTGAGAAAGGGTAAGAGATCCAGATGGAGGAAAACCCATAGCTATCGATGAATGTTAACATCTTATCATGGAATGAGAGAGGTTTGGGGATAAG
The DNA here is from genome assembly GCA_012931725.1 of Litsea cubeba. Lineage (NCBI taxonomy): Eukaryota > Viridiplantae > Streptophyta > Magnoliopsida > Laurales > Lauraceae > Litsea > Litsea cubeba. The sequence goes on along the minus strand of CM022952.1, from coordinate 33,288,222 downwards.
GGATAGGAGATTAGGTGGCAACAAGGTTTGTGACTCTTTGATCTATCGGTTGACTCTGTCGTTTTAACATCGCTTTCCTATCGACAAAAGACAACTTATGATGAGCATCTATTTCAGTCGATCATTTCCAAGATCTAATTCAAGTTTTTTCTTATGTAGTGGAAACGCCTCACAATCTGCAGTTTTACGCTTAAGGGAAGAAATGTTCTTGGTGGATGCAGGACCTGGGACCCCCAGAATTTGTATGCAAGATGAGCCTACAGGAGTGCCAATCAACCGAGCCACCAGGTTTGAGAATAAGGTGGGATCCCTGGATGTAGTTACTGGTGAATCACTGATCAAAGAGCAGATTTTGGAGAGATTCTTCATCGATCTAGTGGCCGGTGAATCACTGATCAAAGAGCGAGCAGCCGCAAGGTTTAATGATTTTGTGGGATCCACAGATGTAGTGGCTGGTGAACCGCTTCTTCTTCTTCCACGAAGATTCAGACAAAACCGAGCTTGGATGGAACTGAACAAGATTTGGCGAACGAATACAAAGGTAAAAGGGTTTCTTTTTGAAAAAGTAAAAGGAGGTTATTCAGTAGCAATCGCAGGTTTCATTACTTTTCTTCCATTCCGTCCTATCATAACAAAAAGGATAGCGAATGATCGATTCACCATTGAGAGCATTAACCCCAAAAGGACGAATATTGTGGTGTTCTAACAGCGGCAGATCAAACAAGAACTTGATGAGCGAAATCCGCTTACGAAAAAAAAAAACAAAAAATTTCTCAATTCCGAAGCCTAGCGTCTCCTGATAACACTCTATCACCTTAATCCATTCTTTTGTTGAGGGTCTGGCACTTATTCCGGCCCTCTATTTACATAGCGAAGAAAGGCTCTTACTCGAATGCGTGACTGCGGCGTGCCCATCACCCCGGCACTCTAAAATGCATGTTGGGTTGGTCCAACCAAGAAATGAATGGGAGTTCCAGTGAAGGGAAGTGGCCGCTCACTGAACTCGTTCTCGTTGGGAAATGAGGTTTTGCAAAACCTCGGGATACATGGCCCAACTAGACTTGTAGTACAAGTTGAGCAGGTGGAGGCAATGCAGTAGCATAGTTGAGTAGAGTAACGGTATACGCATTCCTCCGCTCAAGCTTCGCTATGAATAGAAGATTCCTGGTTGAATGAGTGTGACTGGACTAGCAAACTTGAGGACTTTTTAGATCCAATTCCTTCATCTATAGTAGCTGTAACAGAAAGAGGGCTACTCAAGCCGCAAAATAAGTGGTGCGTGTGTTGTGTTTTTATCGCACTACAGCAAGCACGGAGGTGTTTACTTATCGACACAAGCTTCTCGGAAGCCCAGTTTTCGATTTCGCATCTTTGCATCCAAAATCCTTGGGGATTCATCATAGCGGGTCGCGTGTTCAGTAGAAGTCACCTCTAAACCCTACTCCCGGTGATGCGAAGACTTGTTCCATTACCTCTTCTTGGTGAGAATCACCGGAGGCTTTACAGGACGGCTCGTTCACGAGTACGTAACCCAACAAGACAATCACTAGTCTAGTTAGAAAGCTCCGGCTAGGGTTGGTAGTCTCTGACTCCCTCCTACTTTTTTGTTTATTTCTCATCGAAATGGGGAGTCGGACTTAGTTCCGGGATCGGAAAGAGCCGGTCAGGGTAAAATAGAACTGCCTCTGTTGCTTGCGCCGAGCCCACGAGGAATCACTCCTTCGGAAGGGGACGTGACGTGGGCGTGACGTGAACGTCACGTGACGTCAAGGCCAGAAACATAAACACAACACGAGACGACACCCCCCACACAAGCACCACCCGAACTAGCCTTCCAAGCTAACGATGCGGGTTCGATTCCCGCTACCCGCTTCATATTCATTATGATGATACATGCATCATTGATTTGGATATGCATCTTTATTCCCTAAAAGTGTCTCACATAGAATCCGATTCTTTTATCCCAACAGGAGATAGGAAAGTCAAAATGTGAAAGAAGAAAATGAAAATCGGAATGAAAAGCGTCCATTGTCTAATGGATAGGACAGAGGTCTTCTAAACCTTTGGTATAGGTTCAAATCCTATTGGACGCAATTTATTTCCATCTATTTTTGTAGATTGCTATGCCAAGAAACATATTTTGAATGATTCGAATCAGAGACATTTCTCAATGATTCCTCTTGTACTAAGAGTGATCAATTTCTTTATGTTTGTTCCTGAAGTAGAAACAGTTCTATCTGTTCCGGCCTTCAAAAGGGCTTCTGCTTCCTCAGTGAATGTCTTGGTATAAGATATTCTTTTTTGGAACTGAGGTTTATTTGTTTTTAAGTAGTTACGTAACTGAGCGAGAAATTGATTTACCTGTCCCATTTCTAACGAATCAAGATACCCATTCGCTCCGGCATAAATAGTCATTATTGTTGGATATCGCGATCACTGAGAGGGGGGGGGGGTGAATCAGTGATTTCTAAAAACAGGTCCAATTCAACAACAAAACAAGTCAAACCACACAATGACACCAGATTTTAACGTGGTTCACCGAAAGGCTACGTCCACGGTTCAAAGACTGTCCGAACACCAATCCGGGACAGATCTGAATCTTATTTAGTCGCACCAACGACAAAGAGCACCAACCCTTAGTTTCAGATAGCACCAACTATCTAGGAAGCACCGACTCCCTTTACAATTTATCTGCACCCACAGATAGGATCACCAAACCCCAAACACCAAGCACCAACTTGATGTAAAAACAGAATAAGAGATAAACTCTGTCTACAGCCCTTCCCCTCTACAATTCTCTCTCTCTCAATCCCTTACAAATTGAAAATTAAACATTAACAGAGAGACACTTATCTTATGGACGAAATGCCATCTTCAAGAGCACATCCTCGTCCACACTTGCTGTAGAAAGATGCAGCACAACAGCACACAGCACCAGCACTTCTTTCTCTCAAGAACTCTCTCAATTTTCTCTCTAAAACTCTTCTCTTCTGGTGTATTTATTAACGACCCATACATGCCTTTTTATAGGTCTTAATAACCCTAGCAAGTCTCCAAATTCGGCTACAATTTGCTTAGAAAGAGTCCCAAACGAAATAATAAAGAATGCTGAATTTTCGTGCACAACTTCTAATTCTGCGCAACTCTGGTTCCCGTGCTCGGTCGACATCCTGTGTTGCTCGGTCGACATCATACACTGTCTGGAATCAGACAACTTTCGTGCTCGGTCGACATCCTGGGGTCCCGGTCGACCGAAGACACACTGTGTCACGAAAATAACTGGGAGCTACCTGAATCTGTTTCTGCAGGTTTCTTCTTGCTCGGTCGACCGCATGAGGTGCCCGGTCGACCGCATGCTCTGTTTCAGGAATTCTGAATTCCTGACTATTTCAATTCTGATTCTTCTTTTAAGCTCTATCAACACTAGCCTACTATTATCATGCTTGTGACAATGTGTTGACAATAATTCCAACTCAAATCAATACTTGAGATACTATCTTCTTCAATTCGTCAAAAGACTTTCAAGTCATCTCAAATTCCAACAATCTCCCCCTTTGGAATTGTTGGCAACACTATTGGAACTTCAACACTCACTTGGAACCAATTCTGAAATTCTGAAATAACAACCATGCACTGTCAACAATCTCTTCCTAGCTTTCATAGCATAACATCTCTCCTTGCTATCATAGCATAACATCTCTCCCCCTTTGACAACAAGTCCAAAGGGACCAAACCAAGGAGCGAATAGGATATTCAATGAATGCATTCCTCCCCCTTTCAAGCACAACTCCTACGGTTTAGGAGAGTGAGTAACTCCTAACTTTTTCCGGAGATACTCGAAGACTTCCTTTGGCAGAGGTTTCGTGAAAATATCAGCCACTTGCTCAGTTGTTGGAACATATTCCAACTTGACCTCTCCATCAGCAACTTTATCTTTAAGAAAATGATAACGAATTGCTACATGCTTTGTTCGAGAGTGCTGAACAGGATTCTTAGATATATGAATTGCACTCGTGTTGTCACATAGGATCGGCGTAGGATCCGTTGTAGGAACTCCTAGATCAGAGAGCATTTGCCGCATCCATAACACTTGCGTACAACAAGTTGCCGCTGCAATATATTCCGCTTCCGCTGTCGAAAGGGATACTGAGTCTTGCTTCTTACTATGCCAAGCAACTAATCTTTCTCCAAGATAAAATGCGCCGCCGCTAGTACTCTTGCGATCATCTACGCATCCAGCCCAATCGGCATCAGAATATGCAACAAGAGTGAAGGATTTGCCTTTGGGATACCAGATACCAAGCTCCATAGTACCTTTCAGATATCGAAAGATTCTTTTCACTGCTGTAAGGTGCGTTTCAGTTGGTGCTGCTTGAAAACGTGCAACCATACATACTGCTTGTAGAAGATCTGGTCTTGTAGCAGTCAAGTAGAGCAAGCTTCCTATCATAGAGCGATAGGTGGTATGATCAACGGACGAGGCCTTATCATCTTTGCTAAGCTTCGTGTTCGTTGACATTGGTGTGCTCACTGGCTTGCTGTCTTCCATATTGAACCGTTTCAGCATTTCCTTAATGTACTTCATTTGTGATATGAAGATACCATGTTTCAGCTGCTGCACTTGTAAACCAAGAAAGAACTTTAGTTCTCCAAGCATCGACATCTCAAATTCTTTCTTCATCTCTTCAGCAAAATTCCTGCACATCTCCTCATCATTGCCACCAAAGATTATGTCATCGACATAAACAATGACAACCAGCTGTTTGCTTAACTCAGTTTTGACATACAGATTGCTATCAACCATTCCTTTTCCAAAACCGATCTTGTGAAGATAGAGATCCAGCCTTGCATACCATGCCCTTGGCGCTTGTTTCAGTCCATAAAGAGCCTTTTTCAACTTGCACACTAGATCTGAGTTTTTGCTGATGAGAAAACCATCAGGTTGCTCGATGTAGACCTCTTCTTCAAGTAAACCATTCAAGAAAGCTGACTTTACGTCCATCTGAAATACCTTGAAGGTTTTGTATGCTGCCAATGCAAGAAACATACGAATAGCTTCCAGACGAGCCACCGGTGCAAAGGTCTCTTCAAAATCTATGCCTTCAACTGGAGCATAGCCTTTACAAACCAACCTTGCTTTGTTTCTAATGACTTGACCATCTTCATTCAGCTTATTTCGAAAGACCCATTTAGTACCAATAACATTCTTATCAGTAGGTCTAGGAACAAGTTCCCATGTGGAGTTCTTCTCAATTTGCTCCAACTCCTCATGCATAGATTTCAACCAACTTTCATCGAGACTGGCTTCAGCCACAGTCTTGGGTTCAATGGTGGACACAAGTGAGTAATTGCTAACTACACTTTGTCTAGTTTGAACGCCTGCCTTAGGATCTCAATGATTTGATCCTTAGGGTGTTGCTCTACCCAAGTGCTGTGCTTCTTAGGTGTAGTATCTTCTGAGTCATCCTTTGATTTCTCAGAATCATTAGATTCAGCCATCTCATCATCAATCTCACTCGAGTCCTCATAAACTGGACTGTCATTATGAGTTGCATTCTTTGGTTCAAAATTCTCATCTATTCTCACATCAGCACTTTCTATGATTTTTCTGGTTCTTTTGTTAAGACACCTATATGCCTTGCTAGTAGAGGAGTAACCCAGAAATATACCTTCGTCAGCTCTTTCTTCAAATTTGCCCGGATTCTGTTCGAGCCGCTTGATGTAACACTTGCTGCCGAAGACTTTGAAGTGCTTGACTGTTGCTTTTCTTCCAAACCATAGCTCATAGGGAGTTTTGACTTCATGTGGCCTGATCAAGCATCGATTTTGAATGTATACATCCGTATGGATTGCCTCTTTCCAATACTTGTCAGCCATCTTGCTTTCACTTAGCATCGTACGAGCCATCTCTTGTACGGTGCGATTCTTCCGTTCCACAACTCCATTTTGCTGTGGAGTTCTAGGGGCTGAGTACTGTCTTTGAATGCCATGATGTTCACAATATTTAGTGAACTCTTCAGATGTGAACTCGCCTCCACGATCAGACCTTAAAATCTTGATACGTTTTTCCAATTGATTTTCAACCTGTGCTTTAAACACTTTAAAACGATCAAGTGCTTGATGCTTATGCTTAAGAAACAATACCCATGTCATACGAGTATAATCATCAATGCATAACATGAAATACTTATCTCCATTGGTGCTTTGAGTTCGCATCGGTCCACAGAGATCAGTGTGCACTAGCTCAAGAGGTTTCTTGGAATGATGCTCCTTTGACTTGAACATAACCCTCGTTTGCTTTCCCTTTTGGCAAGAGTCGCAAATGGGATTGGAAGGCTTTTTCAACTTTAGACATGCCTCTTACAGCCTTTGAATTGCAAATCTTTGACATGTTATCAAAGCTTAGATGCCCAAGGCGTTTGTGCCACAACCAACTTTCCTCTGTCCGACTCATCAAGCAGGTCTTTTCAGCTCCATCTGACAATGTATAGAGATTTCCAGCAGTGCTTGATCCAGTTGCCACTGTTTTGCCGTTGCTACTCTTCTTGATGGCAAACCCATTCTTTGTGAAGATAACTTCGTGACCCTTATCACAGATCTGGCTCACACTAAGCAGGTTGTGTCTCAATCCAGACACATATAAGACTTCTTCCGATCTGATCTTGTTTGCCATAAGCTGAATAACACCTTTTCCGCAGATTTTGGCACCATCATTGTTGCCAAACTTCACTGAACCACCTTCATAGTGCTGTAATTTGATGAATTTCTCTTTATCACCAGTCATATGGCTTGAACAACCACTACCAAGGACCCATGGTGCTGCCTTCTTTTGTGCATTGAATGCCATTTGCACAATGAGAGATTCTTTGGGACTTTCTGCACTTTGCTTTGCTCTCCAAGCCTTGACTAACTTGGGTTTCTTTTCAACCTGAAATTGGTTAGCTATAGGCAACCTACAATCCCTAGCCAAGTGTCCATAATTATAGCACTTATGGCACTCAATTTTGTGGCTACTTAAGATTGAAAAAGGGTTCCTAGTCACAAGTGGGCTGTTTCTAACATAGAATCTACAATCAGCTCTTTTATGTCCAAACATATTACAATGAAAGCAATAACCATAGAATTTGTATCTTCTTTGTGGCTGGTTAGTCTTCATTACCTTTCTAACAGGAATGGACTCCTTCCTAGGTTGAGTGGGCTTCATAGAGTTAGAAGGTGCAGTGACTTGCTTCACAAACTCTTTCTTTTCAGGAGGTGCAATCTTAGAGGATTCACCTTTCTCAAATCCTAGACCAAATCTGAAGTGGGCAGGTCTTTGAACTTTCAGTAGTTCATCGAGTTTCATAGTCCCTTCAATCGCTTGGAGCGCTTTGAGTTTCTTGCTATTTTCCAAATTTTCAGCCTTTGCTCTAGCGATCTCAGTTTCAAGTTTCATAGCCTCTTCCTTTTTTATACTTATTTGGTTTTCAAGGATTTCTACCATTCTTTTATATTCTTCTACTTGAGTTTTCAAAGCAATAATAGAACTTTCAGATTCATGGAGAAGTTTCAGATTTTTCTTACTTGATTTGCGTTCCATGCTAAGCTCCTCAAGTGCGGCTATGAGTTCCTCTTCAAGATTGACTTCAGCCTCCTCTTCCTCTTCCGGATCTAGCTCTTCTTCTTCTTCAACAGTGACCATGAAGAGAGCTTCGGTTGATTCATCATCGTCTGAAGTTTCAGACGTGCTGTCATCTTGTTGACATAGAAAGTTTTTAGCTTTGCCTCTTTTTCTGAAATTTCTCTTTCCTTTACTCTTTTCAGCATAAGAGTCATTATCATTGTCTTCTTTTAGCGGACACTTCGCAGCAAAGTGACCAATACCTCCACAATTGAAGCATTTAAAGGGTAGCTTCCCTTTGTACTTGCCATTGCTTCCTTTCTTCAACTTTCTAACAAATTGAGCCTCAAGCTCATCATCATCAGAATCAACATCATGACCAGCAGTCTCTTTTGCCTTTTTCTGAACTTTGAAGGCCGCTTCTTTATCAGATGAAGACGTCTTTCCTATGCGCATCTCATAGGCAGTTAGAGAACCATGTAATTCATCCATGGAAAATGCATTCAGATCTTTGGCTTCTTCGATGGCTGAGACTTTTGAATCAAACCGGGGAAGAAGAGATCTTAGAACCTTTTTGACGATGACCGGCTCTTTAATCTCCTCCCCTAGTCCACGAATGTCATTCGTGACTTCATTCACTCGTTGCATATACGAGTCAGCATTCTCGCTTTCCTCCATGCGAAGAGACTCGAATTGAGATGGATGAGTTTGCAATTTGGCTTCTTTAATCTTCTCATCACCTTCATGTATGCTTTGCAACTTGTCCCAAATTTCCTTGGCTGTTTTGCATGCAATTACTTTGACAAGCTCGCTGTCCACAAGGCCACTACTGAGTGCATTCTGCGCCTTGGAGTCGTTGTCTGCCAACTTCTTCGATGCAGTATCATTGGGTACGGTGGCAGCATTGTAACCGGCTCTGACAGCCTCCCAAACATCATAGCCAAGAGATTTGATGAAGGCTTGCATCCTAATCTTCCAAAAAGAGTAATTAGAACCATCAAACAGAGGTGCTTTCATATTCCCTGTATTGACTGCCATGTGATTTGACAAGAGATCACCCTTAGCGTATTAAACTGATCAAGGGAACCTCGCTCTGATACCAATTGTTGGATATCGCGATCACTGAGAGGGGGGGGGGTGAATCAGTGATTTCTAAAAACAGGTCCAATTCAACAACAAAACAAGTCAAACCACACAATGACACCAGATTTTAACGTGGTTCACCGAAAGGCTACATCCACGGTTCAAAGACTGTCCGAACACCAATCCGGGACAGATCTGAATCTTATTTAGTCGCACCAACGACAAAGAGCACCAACCCTTAGTTTCAGATAGCACCAACTATCTAGGAAGCACCGACTCCCTTTACAATTTATCTGCACCCACAGATAGGATCACCAAACCCCAAACACCAAGCACCAACTTGATGTAAAAACAGAATAAGAGATAAACTCTGTCTACAGCCCTTCCCCTCTACAATTCTCTCTCTCTCAATCCCTTACAAATTAAAAATTAAACATTAACAGAGAGACACTTATCTTATGGACGAAATACCATCTTCAAGAGCACATCCTCGTCCACACTTGCTGTAGAAAGATGCAGCACAACAGCACACAGCACCAGCACTTCTTTCTCTCAAGAACTCTCTCAATTTTCTCTCTAAAACTCTTCTCTTCTGGTGTATTTATTAACGACCCATACATGCCTTTTTATAGGTCTTAATAACCCTAGCAAGTCTCCAAATCCGGCTACAATTTGCTTAGAAAGAGTCCCAAACGAAATAATAAAGAATGCTGAATTTTCGTGCACAACTTCTAATTCTGCGCAACTCTGGTTCCCGTGCTCGGTCGACATCCTATGTTGCTCGGTCGACATCATACACTGTCTGGAATCAGACAACTTTCGTGCTCGGTCGACATCCTGGGGTCCCGGTCGACCGAAGACACACTGTGTCACGAAAATAACTGGGAGCTACCTGAATCTGTTTCTGCAGGTTTCTTCTTGCTCGGTCGACCGCATGAGGTGCCCGGTCGACCGCATGCTCTGTTTCAGGAATTCTGAATTCCTGACTGTTTCAATTCTGATTCTTCTTTTAAGCTCTATCAACACTAGCCTACTATTATCATGCTTGTGACAATGTGTTGACAATAATTCCAACTCAAATCAATACTTGAGATACTATCTTCTTCAATTCGTCAAAAGACTTTCAAGTCATCTCAAATTCCAACAATTATATGTTCTTCCACCGTGAAAGGGGCTGATTGGGATTGTTTGAGCAACTCACGTAATCGTTGACCTCTTGCCAATTGACTCTGAGTGGCTTTATCGAGATCAGAAGCGATTTGTGCAAAGGCTTCTAACTCTGCGAATTGAGCCAGTTCCAATTTTGATTTGCCAGCTACTTGTTTCATGGCTTTCATTTGAGCCGCAGATCCTACTCTGGAAACAGAAATACCCAATTTAATAGCAGGACGGATTCCAGCATTGAATAGATCGGCGGATAAGAATATTTGTCCATCCGTAATTGAAATCACATTAGTAGGAATATAAGCCGAAACGTCCCCAGATTGAGTCTAAACTATGGGTAAAGCGGTCATACTTCCTTCACCTAAACGAGAACTTGATTTAGCGGCTCTTTCCAAAAGGCGCGAATGCAAATAAAAAACATCTCCTGGATAAGCTTCGCGACCGGGTGGTCTTTTTGGCGATAAGCTTGTGCTTGTTTGGAGGGATCATCATAAATTATTGAAGTATGTCGTTCACGGTACATAAAATATTCAGCCAGAGCCGCTCCTGTATAAGGAGCGAGGTATTGTAATGTAGCAGGTGAATCCGCCGTTTCGGCTACCACAATAGTGTATTCCATCGCCCCTCGTTCCTGGAAAGTAGTCACTACCTGGGCCACGGAAGATGCTTTTTGACCAATAGCTACATAAACACATAAACCATTTTGCCCTATTTGAGAATAGTATCTGTGGCTACTGCTGTTTTCCCGGTCTGTCTGTCCCCAATAATGAATTCTCGCTGACCGCGTCCTATAGGGATCATCGAATCAATAGCAATAAGACCCGTTTGAAGAGGCTCATATACGGAACGTCTCGAAAGAATACCTGGAGCGGGAGATTCAATTAACCGAGATTCAGAAGCTGAAATTGAACCTCTCCCATCAATAGGTTTAGCCAGAGCATTTATAACACGACCCAAATAAGCCTCACTCACTGGTATCTGAGCAATTCTTCCTGTTGCTTTTACAGAACTTCCCTCTTGTATCATCAAACCATCACCCATTAATACAACGCCAACATTATTGGATTCAAAATGAAGAGCGCAGCAAGCTACGGCAGCAAGCGTAGGCCCCCCCGGGCCGCAGCGCGCTTTGATTAAGGGGCGCTTGCGCGTTTATTAGTAGTGTCTTGCTTTCTTATCTGAGTTTTCTTCGCTTAACTTAGCCTTACTGATAGGGCTTTTCTTCGCTGGTTTGGCTCCAGGCTCCAACTCGATCTTGTGGTAGACTGCCCTCCTAGGGGGCACTTGGGCAACTCACTCGTGGGGCATGACATCCCCAAATTCCTCAAGTACTTGCTGCACTTCCTGAGAAAGAAGTAGTCTTGGTATTGGATCCGCTCTTCTGTTAGCATGAACATGAATTAGATTCTATTCTTCTTCTTTATTCTTAAAAAAGAGAACCTCCCACCCGAACCATTCTTAATACCACCAAGCCCTCTCGAATGAGTTCTACGATAGAAGCTTTCAACGTACACCCGGGGAAAAATCTTTCACTCACTGAGAAGTGAAAACCTGTGACTATATCGTCCTGAAGACGGATGCGACGGGAAGAAGTGGCATTTGGAAGTGTTGCTGACTTTACATTTAGGTTTCGGCATAACAAAGCTTGCACTGTCTTTTCGCACTTAGGCGCACAGCGTGCCGTTGGTAATGATTCTACTACGGTGCCACAAATTCGCAAGCTGATCCTAAGTAATCGTTGTTGTTCATTGGATTCCGGAGGAACTACTTCGTTAGGATTGGGGAATTGCTGCGATTCTTCCTGAATAGCCTCGATTCTCCCGTCGAGAGTCACTTTTAAAGTATTACCTAAACTATTCCGACTGAATATGATAAAGCCTATAAAACGACGAGCGACTATCATTTCTTCATTATAGATTGAGATCTTCTTCGGACTTGATGCACAAATAGATGGAATAGCAGCAAATAGCATATTTCGATCCTGCATATCCTTTGAACTCAATCTCATTTAGAAACGTTATCAGCATCTATCTTTCAGCAACTGAACGGGAAGTTGTTTAGGACAGGACTATAGAATCGGATGCGCTCGCCCAGCGAGAAAGGCCCTGCCCCTGCCAAGTAAAAAAAAAAAGAAGAGAACGAAACGAGAACAGAACTTCGTATTTGGTAACTCTCTAGTAGTCATGTTTAACCTTGAATGCAATTTATAGATTCTACAGCAATAGTCCCTCGGACTCGGAAAGTTATAACGAAAATGGCTGACCCAATAGCGGATTCCGCAGCTGCCACTGTTGGAACTAATGAAGCAAATGATTGACCCATCATATCATCCAAAGAAACGGAAAATACCAAAAAGTTCGAATTCACAGCTAATAACATTGATTCAATTGGCATTGACATAATAGGAATATTTCGTCTATTAAGGAGGATTCCCCAAATACCTGAAATAGAGATAATCATCGAAAATGTGAAATATTTGATAGGATCCGTTTCGGGAACGTGGAATTTAAGAGAAATTCAAATATTATGTCCAGTACGATAACGATAAAGTCCTGCGGCCTACACTATTCAATTCTAAAAAAAAGATTGGACAACGAGGGAGAAAAGGGCGGGGCCCGGCGAAAAAAAAAACATATCGCTGGAAGAGGAAGCATTTTTATTGCCCCCCTCTTCCCATCCATTCCCTCTGTAAAACTGCCTCCGTAGCGCGATTCCTCGTTAGCTCATCATAAATGAGCTTGGACCGTTTGTAAAAGGGACTCTCCAGGCCATTCTCGCGCAAATCCGCGAGAATGGCGGGAAGTTGATCCAACCCATGCTCCTCCTCGAGCGTTTCGACTATGTGTGTTAGTCGATAGGGAGCAGGGCTCCGCATATGCTCCAACCTTCGGAGCTGGCAAATAAGGTCACCGACTTCATTTTCCAGATCTGTAAGTCGGTCCCAATCGAAGGGGTGCGGCACCTGCTGATTCGCAGGAGGGATCGGTCCCTCATTAACGGGAACCCGCGCGTTTTGCCCGGGCTCTTGTAGAGGGTCTGGGGGGGCTGGTTCACCAGCCGCGGGAAGCCTGGCATCCGTCTGCTCGTGAGCCAGATGAGATGATGATGCTTGGGCGTCGTGGCTGGAACGGTTTCCGCCCAACGAAAACACCTCGTCGAAATCCAGCTCTCGTGGCGGACTGCTCCAATCCAAGAGGACTCCGATAGTAGAAGACGATGGTTCATCTGAACCAACCGACCAAATTAAGGGGGATTTGGAAAACAAAGTAAACCCCAACCACGATAAACCCGACGCAATAATGATATGTCGGAGCTCTTTGAGATAGAAAAGTCTTAAGAAATAAATAAGGAAATACAGAAACAGAAGAAGTCTCTTTTTTTTATTTCTCTGGAACTTTCTACATAGAAATCGATAAGTAAAGATTAAGAACCATATAAATATGAATAATGAGAAGAGTGACATAGAAAACATGGGTCCTGTTCAATCGAACGATGCCGGGTATTCCGTGCATCTATCACAAGGGGGGCTTGGGACTCGAACCCAAATCTTCCACGACCCCCCACGAATCAGCAAAAACGAGGCTACCAATACATAAATTCGACTCGGTTATGGAGCCAGTGAATTCCACTCTGCCTAACGCGAAGCTAATCCTTATATGTCTATCGCGTCAAAGCGGTACGTTATCCCACTTTCCCCCGTACGAGATCTAGATGACGACCTACGAACTTGGTGGTTGCCGTTGCAAAGCAAGGGCCTTTTTTCACTGCCGAGTCACCCATGCATCAAGCACCCGGAAATATATACGGTGTCGCTCGCAAGAGCCAGAGGGCGCAAGCGACCTTCGGTCTCAGTTCACTTAACAAACACAGATCCTTCTCAAATAAGAGTTTTCCTTTTTACCCGTAGGTGACCAAAGGCTTTACCGAAAGCGAAAAGCGAAATGACTTCCTTCTTTTCGTTACATTGGTCACCCCTTGGGTGGAGTATTCAAGAGTTGGGGTCCCGACTCCCCTCTCTCGAGCATAGCTGCCTCCTGCCCCTCTTTTTTTCTTTCCGGGGCCCGCAATCCGCCCATTACGTGCACCCTCCCATGATCCGCCGTATTCCGGGCAGCTTTCGTAATGGATCGTCACCGACGCATTGCGACAACGCATTCAATTGATATTGATAAACGCTGCCGACAGAATTGTGACTGTGTGAGCACATCATGTGTTCCGAGAGATCCGAGCCAAGTGAAAGCTAATTGGCTAATTATAAACTTTCACTTCGCCTTCGCAGTCCCCAGCGCCGTAGGAAATACCGTCGTTTAAGATTTCCCTTTGGTATCACCAAAGCCCACTGATGGACCGTGCTTCTGGAACGGTTCTACCGAGGTCGGCGGACGTGGGAGTCCATTGGGTACGACCTTTTCGTAACCGGGAGGCAGAGGCGTGCATCAACATTTTTTTTGTGTGGGTGTGCCAGATTTTCTATTTTACTTGGAATTACAAGTGGTGATCCGGAGATCGACCTTCTCAAGTAAAAAGGAAATCAACTTCTTTCAAGTTTTCCATTGCACATATATTTAAGAAAAGAGACATTTTCTTGATTTGCCGTGAAAGGCAATTTTTATGGCATTTATAGCCGACTTTGGCGTTTATAGCCGATTTTTGGCGTTTATAGCCGATTTACAATTCTTATCAATAATGAAAGACAAGAGTTGTGATTTTTGTCTCTTTTGAAAAAATACAAACTACAATGGAAAGCAAGAAAAGGAGGATCTAACTTCTCAGGAGATTGTGGGGGACCCGTTCAGATTGACGGTCGCAAGCCATATGTGGACTTTGCCATCATCCATGCAGATGAGAACAGAGGATGCTATTGATTCGCTTGGCTTGGCTATAACCTCATGTTTTTAGAGGACAAAGACCAAGAGGAGGTCCTATGTCCAATAAAAAACTAAGTAGACGGGCTGAAAAGCCACGTCTAAGCCATTGGAGGCAGAAGGAGAAGGCAAGGACACTGGGGGGGGTACCCCCCCAAGGGACTTTTGTCACCTTGTAGCGGTGGTCGGTGTAGAACTTCCACAGAGTTTTCTCTCTTTCTTTCTCTGAATTTCTGTGCTTTTTTTTTATCTAGGATCTGTCTTGTTTTTTTTCGATGATCTCTGTGATTTTTCCAATCTGGATTCCTTTGGAGTGCTCTCCTAGTTATAGGCTCTTGGTAGCCATTTAGGAGAGTTTATGGGCTTTTATTGTCATTAAGCCGCATAATGGGAGGAGTTACAGGATTTAATTCCTTTATTTTGTAACTCCTTTTTCTTGGCTTCTGATTGGCTGGAGGAGATTAAGGGCATTTAATCGCCTTTAATCGCCATGATGGGAGGAGTTTCATGGTTTAAATGTCATGAATCTCTTGACCTGTAACTCCCGGATGCTTGCTTCTGATTGGGCCGTCCAAAGAAATGGGTTAATGACTGCAATAAAGCCAGTCAATTAATCGCATTAAGTGGTCGCCGAGCAGTTGAAGAGTCACGGGCCGTGCCGCGTCTTTTGGGATTCTTTTGGCGATGATCAACGATGGATCTTCATGTAGATCGACATCAGATGACCACGTAACTTCAGGTATTGGTTGCCAATAGCGGGTCGGTGCCATCTATCCTGTCGATTTCTCGATCGGTCGGGTAGAAAGCACACTTTTTTTTGGTTGACCGATTGGCGATCAATGTTGATTTTGATACTCTTGATGATTGACCCATGATTTTGACGGATGTCAGAGGATTCTGTGTCTTAAAAGTATGAATTTTGGAAAATACCAGAGGCTGTATGCTTCGAATCGCGAAAAAACGGCCAAAAATGGGGTTTCTGGGGCCTTCGCTGCGATCCCGAGCCCCAGGGTCGCCGGCGACCCTGGGCCAGGGTCACAGGGGTCTGCGACCCTGAGGGGGGTTTTTCCCCCTTTTGTCCCGTTTTGTGTCCGTTTTTGCTGTTTTTTTTTTCTTTTTTCTTTTGTATTTTTCCTTGACATTTTTGATCATTTATTGGCCTGATTTCCCTGTAGGAAACCTGATGAGAATCCTTGCATTTTGTTTTGCAAAGTTTCTAATTTTTCGAGAAAGCCGAAGACTTTGTCGCGCACAGTTGCCGATTTTCCGTCAGAAGCTAAAACTAGGTCAAACGATGTTGGAATGACCTGAAATTTGGGGTGAAGCCTCCTGAGCAATAAATAAGACCAACCATAGGCTTTTGTTTGAGTATTGAAGTCGTTTGGGGTCCTATCACCAGTACAATTATTTTTGTTGTGATGAAGATGTCGCGGCTTGATGTGCGGTCAACCGATGTCCGATTGACTTGAAATTTGACAGGAAACCTATTGGAGTCATTTTAAGATTATCCACAGGCTCTGTCATGGAAACCATGGTCCCGGGGAGCTTTGCCGCCGAGAGGCCTGATTTGGCTTCCAAGCATCAAAGTATGGTCAAATGTTGTCGAAATGACTTGAAATTTGACGTGTAGCCCTTTGTAAGCATTTTGAAGCCGTCTATGTGCTCTATCTGATGAGTGATGGCCTCGGAGGTTCTCGCCGCCGAGAGGCTTGATGTCAGACCCTGACCTAGGTTTGGAATATTTAATTATATTTTTAATCGTGATTAGTTGATAAGTGGATTAGTGGACGATTAACTTATTTTCTTAAGCTAGATTAGAATGTTTGATTAGCTTTGGGAATCTTCGAGAGTCATTGACTTAGGTTTGACGCGGGCCGGGGCGCCCGTGTGTTGTGTGTGAATCTGTGGAGTTTAACTTTGATTTCGTAAAATCCCAATTTTATGCATTTTGACATTTCATTTAGATTATCAACATTCATGTTTTGACTGTCTTGATTTACTGATCAGAAATCACGTTTTTCGAGAAAAAGGGCAAAACTGACTTTCCACACAAAATCTGTACCCAAATTTCAAAAATCTCAAAAATTGACAAAAATATACTTTTTGGAAAGTAGAAATTTCGCTGATCGTTTTTGTCTTCTTCGTCGTTTTCATTCGGGGCCCGAAATGTCATTTTTAGTCTTGTGAAGATCGGGGCCCACAAAACCCATCTTATAAGAAGAGGAACTCTCTTCTTCTTCCTTCATTTCTTTTCCTGCATGGTTTGGAGCTAGGGCTTTTCCCTCTCTTCCAACACTTTCTCTCTCATCTGAAACACTAATCTCTTGGAGTTTTCTTAGAGGATTGATCTCCTAAAGTTTTTCCTCATCTTCCAAGCTTTCCAAAGACACCTTTTTCAAAGGTTTTGAGCTAGGGCAAGGTTCTCATTCAAGCTTCTCTTCTTCGTTTGAGCTTTTCAAAGTTAGCAATGGCTTTCCAAACTTGAGATCTTTGTCTTCCTCTTCATTTAGAGTGTTTTCATTGTTAGTTTAATGGACTCAATCCAGTAGATGATATAATAAATTGATTAAATTCTTTATTTATTCATATATTCATGCTTTCCCTTCATGAGATGAATGGTAATTTATTATATACTTGCACATAACCAATACGAATGACATGATGGTTCATGAGATGAACTGGAGTCCACAAGTATATTAGATGTAACACATGTATATGGATGAGATCCACATACGGGAGACATGTGTGAAAAATCTTATACTTAAATATTATCACAACCAGTGATGAGACTGGACATCTCATACTGACAAGGTTGCAGTACTTTGATCACTATGAGATAGTGTGATTTGTCTCGATCATCAGAATGGAAGATTTTGGATCATAGTGCTGGTACATTGGATGTATTAAAGGACCATGAGAAGCACCTTATAAACACTGTCTTTATTTTAAGGTCTGCTCTCATAATTCCCTAGCAATAGGCTCTCAATCCTGAGACATTAATGAACTCAAGTTTCTATCTATTCATTTGCTTTGAGTCACCAATGAGTGAGGCTAACTGTAGGTCAACACCTTGGTGATTTGGGTACATGGTAGTAGAGCTGTGGGAACATTCAATGGTCAAGATGGAATCTATCTCTAATATCCCCTTGTGCCAATTAATGGATTTATCATTGGTAAGTGCGCACCCATTCCGATTAAGAGTTAATTGGAAAGGTACCTATGATCATTATAAGTAAATGGGGCTCAAGGATAATAAGATATGGATCTAGTTTGGATGACAGGTCCAATTGATCCATGGATATTGATAGAGGGGTCTACTTGTGGTAATGTGGAAGTTTAGGGTCTTCTATGTAATATTCCTAAGACTGGAGTTCAATTGCATTTATATAGTGGAGTTATTTGCAATTAACTGTGGGCCCGGATTACACATGAGATGTGGGGTCGCGTGTCCTAGTTGGAGCCAGCTTTCTAAGGAATCCCTAGTGGTCCCCACGCTAGCCCAATTATTAGAAAGTATCTAATTCTAGTAGAACTCTAAAAGGAAAGTTACTATTTCTATTTGAAGTAAGACTTCTAATAGTGGTAATAGTAGACTTACTAATTTTAGTAGAAGTGAGACTTCTATTTTAATTAGAAAGGAATTAGAAAGATACTAATCATATTTGAAGTGAGACTTCTAATTATGATATGGTAAGTTACTAATTAATGGAAGTAAGACTTTTATTGTAATTAGTAAAGAGGAGGCAACTTGCAAAAGCTATAAATAAGAGGAGAAGAGGCCTTAGACGTCCATGCACTCTCCATACATTGGGATTCACGCCCAAGCCTCCCTAGTGCATGTGTTGCATGAGTTCTTCCTCCTTTCCCTCTTCTAGTTCTCTTTCTAGTTCCTCCCTAGAGTTCCTAGTAGTTTTCTCTTGGAGATCCCACCATCTTCTTGAGAAAAAGGAGAATCTAATATGGGTCATAGCGTGGAAGATCAAGAGGTCTTTGATGGACCACGCTCCTGCTCGGTTCTACCGAGGTCGGCGGACGTGGGAGTCTGTTGGGTCCGACCCTTTCGTAACCGGGGGGCAGAGGCGCGCATCAACATTTTTGTTGTGTGGGTGTGCCAGATTTTCAATTTTACTCAGAATTGCAAGTGGTGATCCGGAGATCAACCTTCGCAAGTAAAAAAGAAATCAACTTCTTTCAAGTTTTCCATTGCACATATATTTAAGAAAAGAGGCATTTTTCTTGGTTTGCCGTGAAAGGCGATTTTTTTGGCATTTATAGCCGATTTTGGCGTTTATAGCCGATTTCTGGCATTTATAGCCGATTTTGGCATTTATAGCCGATTTACAATCCTTATCAATAATGAAAGACAAGAGTTGTGATTTTTGTGTCTTTTGAAAAAATACAAACTACAATGAAAAGCAAGAAAAGGAGGATCTAACTTCTCAGAAGATTGTGGGGGACCCGTTCAGATTGACGGTCGCAAGCCATATGTGGGCTTCGCCATCATCCATGCAGATGAGAACAGAGGATGCTATTGATTCGCTTGGCTTGGCTATAACCTCAGGTTTTTAGAGAACAAAGACCAAAAGAAGGTCCTATGTCCAATAAAAAGCCGAGTAGACGGGCTTGAAAAGCCATGTCTAAGCCATTGGCGGCAGAAGGAGAAGGCAAGGACCTTCGGGGGGGGGGGGGGGGGGTACCCCCCAAGGGACTTTTGTCACCTTGTAGCGGTGGTCGGTGTAGGATTTCCGCAGAGTTTTCTCTCTTAGATTTCTGATGCCTCTTTCTGTCTGAGTTTCCAGATTTTCTGCAGTCTATTGTCTGTGTGTCTGCTGTTTTTTCTTCTTGGAGGGCTCTCCTATTTATAGGCTTTTAGGTAGCCATTTAGGAGGGTTTATGAGCCTTGATCGTCATAAAGCTACATAAAGGGAGGAGTTACAAAATTGAATTCTTTATTTTTGTAACTCCTTTTTCTTGGCTTCTGATTGGCCGGAGGAGATTGAGGGCATTTAATCGCCTTTAATCGCCATGATGGGAGGAGTTTCATGGGTTAAATGCCATGAATCTTTTGACTTGTAACTCCCGGATGCTTGCTTCTAATTGGTCCGTCCAAAGAAATGGATTAATGACTGTAATAAAGCTAGTCAATTAATCGCATTAAGTGGTCGCCGAGCATCTGAAGAGTCGCGGGCCGTGCCGTGTCTTTTGGGTTCTTCTGGCGATGATCATCGATGGATCTTCATGTAGATCGACATCGGATGACCATGTAATTATAGGTGTTTGTTGCCAACAGCAGGCCGGTGCCATCTGTCCTGTCGATTTCTCGATTGGTTGGGTAGAAAGCACACTTTTTTTAGTTGACCGGGTGGCGATCAATATTGTTTTCGATACTCTTGATGATTGACCGGTGTCTCAAAAGTATGAATTTTGGAAAATACCAGAGGCTGGGCGCTTTGAATCGCGAAAAAAACGGCGAAAACTGGGGTTTCCGGGGCCTTCCCGGCTACCCCGGGCTCCAGGGTCGCAGGGGTCTGCGACCCCAGGGGGGTTTTCCCCCTTTTTGTCCCGTTTTGTGTCCATTTTTGCTGTTTTTCGATTCTTTTTTCCTCTGTATTTTTCCTTGACATTTTGACCATTTATTGGCTTGATTTCCCTATAGGAAACCTGATGAGAATCCTTGCATTTTACTTTGTCGCGTAGAGCTGCCGATTTTCCGTCAGAAGCTGAAACTGGGTCAAACGATGTCGGAATGACCTGAAATTTGGTGTGAAGCCTCTTGAGCAATAAATAAGACCAACATAAGCTTTTGTTTGAGTTTTGAAGCCGTTTGGGGTCCTATCACCAGTAGACTCGCTTTTGTCGCGATGAAGATGTCACGGTTTGATGTGCTGTCAACCGATGTCCGATTGACTTGAAATTTGACAGGGAACCTATTGGAGTCATTTTAAGATGATCCATAGGCTCTGTCTTGGAAACCATGGTCCCAGAGAGCTTTGCCGCCGAGAGGCCTGATTTGGCTTCCGAGCGTCAAAGTATGGTCAAATGTTGTCGAAATGACCTTAAATTTGACGTGTAGCCCTTTATAAGCATTTTGAAGCCGTCCATGTGCTCTATCTGATGAGTAATGGTCTCGGTGGTTCTCACCGCCGAGAGGCTTGATTTAGTTGTTCGAGGGTTGATGTAGGGTCAAACATTGTCGGTTTGACTCGGAACTTGACGTGGAGCCTTTTGGAAGTATTTTGAGACCATCCATCGGCTCTGATCGAAGATTTGGTGTCTCCGATGCTTTTGCCGCCGAGAGCTCCTTTTCGGCTGTCGGAGAAGCGAAGTTAGGCCAAATGATTTTGAAATGGCCCGAAACTTCTTGTGTACTCCTCTTTTGGCTGTCTTGAAGGATCTTGCAGTTTTTGTTTGATTCTGACAAGATTTGATTTTTTGGAAGTAGCATTGCCTATTTGTGGCAGGTTGCGACTTCATGTAGCTCTTTCGATCTTGAAGAGGCAAAGTGACATTTTTGGTGTCGACAGGTGCCCCCTTGAGGTACAGCGACGAGTTGCTTATCATTGGTAGTCGATGTGCCTCGAAGAAATTTTTGAAGGAGAGCGTCTGACTGGACCAAGAGTCTTTGAGCAGTCCCTTCTTTTTTTTTTTTTGTATTTGTAGCCTTTTGAGCTTCCAGGGGAATTTTATGGTAGTGAAAAGGATCACGTACCATCTCGAGGCAAAGTTTTGAAGATGACATCAAGGATGTGGATTTGGGTTTTGACCTTGTGACCTAACAGGCTGTATGTGGCAGGTTAGGGGGTCGGGTTTGGTTTTGATCATGTGACCCAACAAGCTGTATGTGGAATGTTGGGGGATCAATTTTGGTTTTGATCTTGTAACCTAACAGGCTGTATGTGGCAAGTTAGGGGATCAGGTTTTGGTTTTTGGTTTTGGTCTTGTGACCTAACAAGCTGTATGTGGCAAGTTAGGGGACCAGGTTTTGGTTTGGATTTTTGTGGAATGTCAATTTCAAGATTTTGGCTCAATTTGGTATATGAGGCTGGATGGTTTGATTTTTGGAAGCTCATGGGGCTTGGAATTTTCTTTGTATGGTCCAATCAACTCAAAAGAGGCATGGAACCATTTTTGTATGCTCTTGGTAAGAGGGATTTCTCTTTGACTAAAAGCCCAAAATTTTTTTTTAAGTGCCTAGGTGGTCAAACCTGGCTCATATGGGCTAACCCATGGGACCTTAAGCTTTTGAAATGGCTTAGATCTCATATGGTGTCATTTTTGTAAAGAATATCCAAAAATATCTCATTTGGATAGAGAATATCTAAGAATATCTTTACTTGGAGAGAATATCTCATATTCCCTTTATTTTGGGATAGGATATCTCAAGATATCTTTCTTTTGGGAAAGAATCCTTCATTGATCCTATCTTTTGGGAAAAAATCTCTCATTGATTTCTTTTTTGGAGAAAATCTCTCAAGATATCTTTCTTTTGGGAAAGAATCTTTCTAATCTCTTTCTTTTGGTAAGGTTACTAATTAGTAACACTTACCTCTTTCTTCTTTCCTTCTTTGGTTTGCTCTCTTCTATAAAAGCAAGGAGGAGGTTGGATCTCTTGCTCTCATTGCTTTCTTTTGCAACAATCTCAAGAGGGCTTCAAGACCAAGCGTTCTTCTTCTTCAAGATCTTCAAGACTTTTCTTCTTCTTCTTCATCAATGGCTTCAAGTAAGTTCCCCTTTTTCAAGAAAACTCCATTGTAGGAAAAATAAAAAGTTCTTTCTCTCTTTTTTTGTTTCTTTCTTTTTCTTTTCTTTTTTTTTTCTCCACGTGTTTTCCTTTTTTTTTTACACGTGTTTCCTTTTTGCTTTCTTTTCTTTTTTTTTCCATTTTTTTTTGTTTCTTTTGTGGGCCGTACGGACAGATCCGTACGGCCACGTGGCCTGTGGGCCATCCCCTTTTTTTTGTTTTCTTTCCCTCTTTTTTTTTTGAGAAAGTTTCTTTTCTTTTTTTTTCCTTTTTTTTTGTTTTCTTTTGCTCATCATGATAATGCCCCTTTTTTTTTGGCAAACCTAGATGTTCATGCATGCATTTAATTGTAAATTAAATTTGTAGCATGATGTGATAGCATACCGGAAAGTTTTCGCAAATTTGGGAATTTGCAGCTCGCAGCGATGTTGAGCCCTTCCTGATTTTGCGGAGACTTTGAGGTTTCAAAAGTTTGGAGTTTCGGAGCTCGCAGCGATTTTGAGCCCATCTTCAAGCTTTCTATTTCTTTCGGGATAGTTCCTTTTCTTCGGAATTGCCCCGTCATCATGTCAAAATTTCGCCAGATTTTTTTTAGCGAGATTCTGTCATTTTGATGTTTGATCTTTTTCTTTTCCATCCTTTTTAGGTGGTTCCTCCAGAACGAACAAGGGTAAAGAGCCTGCAACAAGCGTACCTCGTCGATCTTCTAGATCTTCTAATCCGGCCGTTCAGCAGGCCTTTGAGAAGGTCCAGTATGTTGAGAGAAATCTGGAAGAATGCAACTCCCTCAACAGAGATGAGATGAGGCAGCGACTGATCGCTCTCAAGGGAGAGGAATTCTATAAGATCATGCGTGATGGAAGATCAGAGCGTTTTGCCCAAGCCTACCTTCTTCTTTGGTGACGCAGTCCCTGATGACATGACATACCAGAGGAGGTGTTTTAAGTTTTCTTTCACAGCAGATGGTGAGAAGAAGACTGTTGTTACCCAGTCGAAGTTTGATCGCACTGTCTCGATTCTGAGCCTTGCCCCCACGTGCTCTAAGAGGGAAGATCCTCCAAGCTGGGTGAGAAGGACAAATGTAATCAAGACCGGGGTTTTTGTTGGCGGTTCTCCTGGATATACGGAGAAGTTGCCTGTTGACATGGACCTGTTGATGCCATCCAGCGGCTACCAGGGTTCTGATTATCCGTCGGTGGATTTGAGACCGGTGGGCCTTGGTATTTTCAGCGGTGACGGCAGCAATTGGATCAAGCCTTTTCGACTTCGTGGCCGTTTCAATGCTGACTCCGAGTGGAAGTCGTGGACTGATCGCGTCCTGCTGATTGGTAGTGCCGTTTTGAAGAAAGCCGGGATTTTTTATGCGGTCCGCGCCTTTAGGGAGACCGTGATCTTTTCCGACGAGGCCTTCATGGCTATGCTGGAATCATTCCTCCCACAAACCAATACCTTCGTTGTGACGAATGGTGAGATTGGTTTTTCTTTGAAGGAGCTGAGCGTCATTACTGGATTGCCCATCCTCGGCAAACTCTATGAGGAGTTTATGCCGATTGACTGCGTCCTCGAGGGGCAGTCTGAGGAGTTCAGGTTTCTGTACTTTCAGCTCGTCGCCTTCTATGATTTTTTGAAGGAGAATGAGGGTTTGAAAGTTAGATCCAGCAGTTGGAAGAGTTCTAGCTCTTCATTCCCCAACTTTTTTGATAGCAGGGAGTCTTCTGATAGCGTGACCCAAGAAGCCAGAGCTCAGGATCCAAGTTCAAAGAAGATCTTGGCCATGCAAGAAGAGTTGAGAGATTTCTGTGCCAGTACAAACGCCATATGTCCTGACATTGCACTGCGGAGAGATCTCGCTGTTTACCTCACTTATTGGCTTGGTGAGGCTATTTTTGCTGGCGGAGATGGAACGCACATCAGGCCGCATTGTATTTTTCCGGCTTGTCAGATGGCGTTTGGAGAGCAGCTTGCTTTGGTGCCAGCTCTTTACTCCTACCTGTGTACCGAACTGCAGGCTGCTGTTTTTTTGGTTCGGCTTGGGCTTCCCATGAATAGGGTATTTTCAGCCCACATCTTTTATTCGTGGTATGTATACCACTGTCCTGGCTTCCACCGGCTGGGTGCTGCACAGGATGATGATCCTCTGATGATTCGACTGGCTAAGGGCAAAGCCGTGTCCGAATCACTTTTGTTTGCCCGCATGAGGATCCGACGGTTCAGGGACGTCGAGATGGGGCAGTCTTCAGTGAAGCTTTCTCCGGAGTTGCGGAAGAAGGCTTTTGATTTTGGTGCCTCCCGAGACTCTAACAGGGCGGGGTCGGGAAGGCATTATTCCTTGACGAATGCAGAGAGAGAGTGGCTTTTCAGCATACGTGTCGGCACGATGGTGTACCGTAGACATCTTTTCGTCGACATCCAGCCGTATGTACCCTCTCGCTTTGCTTTGCAGCTGGGCTTTTCTCAAGGCGTTGTTGGAGCGCCTTCAAGCATGGTGAAGCGCTTTGGAGGCTTACAGGACGGGCGAAATGCATGGGCTTTCTATAGTGCTGGAGACACTACAGCCATGATTTCTTATCCTGTGTTGCTGACTTCCCGGCTTTGGGAAGTGGTTCGCGGAAAGCTTTTCGGCATATCGGGGGCTTTCCAAGAAGGAGCTTGATGTGAAGCTGGCATCTGGAAAGGGCCTTGGAAAGTTGGATGGCGTCCGGCGAGAGGAAGTTTGGGCCTTCCTTTCTGGAGAGAAGCAAAAGATAGGCTTTCTCGGTGACCAGGGCATCATTGGTTCTGAAGCTGTTCGAGAAATACCTGATGAGGCTTTAGAGCAGCTAGAACAGGAGGAAGCCGAACTTGGCGCTTGGATGCAAGCGGCACAGAGGCAAGCTTCCGTGGAGTCTACTGGCAAGAGTAGACCATCCAGTGAGGAGTCAAGTGGGAAACCTGACTCTGACAGCGGGGCAGGTTCTTCCAAGAAGCGAGCCCGCAGGAGTAAGAGAAGGAGGAGTCATCATCGCAGCAAGGGGCATCATGAGGACTCTCCTGACTTGGAAGTTCCTCTTACTATCAATGAGGATGTGCCAGTGGATGCTGACGAGCCTCCAAAGAAGAGAAGCCAAGAAGAAGAGACCGTCGGTGAAGGTATGATTCTTCCTTTTTCTCTTTCCATTTCTTTTCATGGGATTTTTCCATGTTCTGATTTGCTTCTTGTTTCTGCTTTTCTTTTTTTTCTTTTTTTTAGCAGAGGAAGACTTGGCGATGCCTGAGGTTCCAGTCGATGAGGTGGTGACGGATCCTGTCGAGGCACCTGAAGAAGAACCGAGGGACTCTGGAGTGAATCCAGAATCTCCAATTGGTACGACTTCCCTTTTTTTTTTCTTTTTTTTTGGTCTGTGACTTGGTTTGCTAACACATTTCTTGCCAGCTGACTTGCCACAGGATTCCGATGACTTTGAACCCTCGATGGACGCAAATGTTGATGATGCTTCCAATGAGTTCATGGAGGAGGAAAGTGTTCTGCCAGTCGTCGAAGAAGGTATTTTGTAGTTATAACCCTGATAATGGTTTTCAAATAGGATCATATTCATACCTTTTTGTGTTTCTTTGGCAGGTTTTGAAGTGACAGAGGAGGGTCCATCGCTTCCTTCAGAACCAGAGCAAGGGATGCCAGAGGTTGATCCAGAGGTAGAGACTTCTGGGACCAGTTTTGACAATGTTGAGGAGATACCTCGTGCTGAGATTCCTTCCCGAGCAGGAGCAGCTTCAACTGGAAAGAGTTCTTTTGTTACTCTTCCAATAGATGATGATATGAACGGCCGACCAACGGAGTTGGGCGAATCTTCAGCTAGGCCATCTCTTCTTTTTGCGAAGAAGGTGGTGGTGCGAGTTCTGAGCTCTTGGATTAAGACTCTGCTTTCTGGGCACTTAGATGCCGGATTTGGGATGATCCAGCATGTGCGTGAGATTTTCGGTGATGCTGAAGAGGCAGGTCTAGATGTCATAAGTGCCAGGGCGATCGTTGATAGGATCATTGAGCTGGGTGACAAGTGGTTTGAGACCATTGGTTTTCCTGATGATCAGTTCTTCAAGGAGATGTTC
The DNA here is from genome assembly GCA_012931725.1 of Litsea cubeba. Classification (NCBI taxonomy): domain Eukaryota; kingdom Viridiplantae; phylum Streptophyta; class Magnoliopsida; order Laurales; family Lauraceae; genus Litsea; species Litsea cubeba. Next base: position 33,261,683 of record CM022952.1, on the reverse strand, counting down.
CTGGACCGTGCGAATATGGCTCAGTCTAACCTGAATGAGGCTACAGAAAGCAGGAAGTAGGTAGTCCGAGAGAAGAACTTAGAAGAGCTAAACATCAATGGGCTGACACATGACCTGAACATCCTTGATAGGGAGGTCGATGAGGCCAGGCGACGTCTTGAGCATCTGCAAGCACAAGTCGCTGCCAGGTGGACTGCAATAACAGAGGCTCGTGAAAGGGAGACTGCTCTGATTCACCGGGTTGCAGATGCCGATCGGGTTCTCAAAAGGAAGTCTGATGAGAACAAACAATGGCGAACTGCTCGAGATAAGCTTCTTGGTGCGAAAGAAGGGGTACAGCCCACTCCAGCATCTCATGGCAAATTCCTGAAGAAGCGTGCCTTGGAATCCTTGACGGCTGAGGCTAAAAGTTTGCTTGAGGAGCTGAACTCTTGGCTTGAGACCATTTTTTATTGAGCTCTTGTATTTTCTTTTTTAACAGAAACCATCCTTCTCTCTTTTTTGGTACCACTTGTAATTTTTGGTACTTATTTTTTTTGTAGTGCTTGTGAACACTTTCTTTTTTTTTTTGGTACCACATGTATATTTTTTTCTTGGTACTCTTTTTTTGTTATCCCTACGCTCACTTGAATCTTTTTGTGATAAAAGTAATTGCTAAATGGGATGCTCTTCTTTTTTTGTTTTGTTATCCCTACGCTCACTTGAATCTTTTTGTGATAAAAGTAATTGCTAAATGGGATTTGATCAAAAGGTTGTCATTTTGTGAAAATCTTTTGTCAAATGATTGTTTTGGCATGGAAGCCAGGTTTTTGTTTGTGGCATGGAAGCCAATTTGGCATGAGAGCCAGCTTTTCTTGTGGCATTGATAGCCGAGTTTTTATTTTTGTGGCATCTATAGCCAGTTTTGGTGGCATTGATAGCCGGTTTGTTTTGTGGCATCTATAGCCGGTTTTTGGTGGCATTGATAGCCTGTTTTGTTTTGGTGGCATTGATAGCCGGTTTTTTGAAATCCAAGTTTTTGTTTGTGGCATTGATAGCCGGTTTTGTTTTGGTGGCATTGATAGCCGGGTTTTTTTTTTAAATCCAAGTTTTTTTGTTTGTGGCATTGATAGCCGGTTTTGTTTTGGTGGCATTGATAGCCGGTTTGTGGCATTTATAGCCTGTTTTGTTTTGGTGGCATTGATTGCCGGTTTGTGGCATTTATAGCCTGTTTTGATGGCATTTATAGCCGGTTTGGTTTTCAAAAATGCAAGTATCGACTAAAAGTCGCCTCCCTACTGAATGTTCTTACAAGTATCGATGGAATGTCGCATCCTTGCTCATTCGGTTGCGAGTATCGATGGAATGTCGCATCCTCGCGGATTTGGGTGCAAGTATCGATGGAATGTCGCATCCTTGCTTTTAAAAAATTTTGGTTTTGCGGGTACTGACTTGATGTCGTTTCCCCATGATTTTTGAAATTTGTGATTTTCTCGAACCTTTGGGTTATGGATATCAACTGAAATGTTGCGTCTCCATGGTTCATATGCTTCCGATTTGTGCGAGTATCGACTAAGCGTCGCTTCCTCGCGGTTTTTTGAAAAAACCATTTTTTTTTTGTTTAAAGACACGAGGGTCATAAGCTTTGACCTAAAACCATTTTGGCGGTAAAAGGCATGGTCGACTAGGGCAGAAATCCCTGAATCCGGATTTGGTTTCAAACCATGAATTTTGGGTTCAAGGGTTGAAAATTTTGGTGAAGTTAGGGAAAGGTTCCTAAACTTGGGTTTTTTTTAACAATGAAACAATGGAAGTAAGCATTATTTAAATTTCTAGAAATTTCAACATTTGGCATGAAAATTTTAAAAAAGGGTGGGTTTAGCGAGCGTGTACCTGGAAACCGGTTTTGGCCGTACAGGCATTGCTCTTACCCAGTTGGGTAAGTCTTCAAGGGTAGTTCCGCTTTAAGAACTTGCTGTTGATGGGCAGCATACATCTGTCGCCTTCCATGTTTAGGAGTGCGTATGCGCCGTTGGAGAAAACCTTGTCGATGACGTAGGGTCCCTCCCATTTTGGCTCAAATTTGCCTTTGGGCTTGTGAGCGAAGACCATTGGTCTTTTTACCGCAAGAACCAAGTCACCCTTTTTGTAGGCGCATTGCCTGACCTTTTTATCGAAAGATCCTGCCATGCGTGCTTGGTAAAGTTCAATGCTTTGTTGAGCTTCGAGCCGTCTCTCATCGAGATTGTCCAGCTCATGGAGTCGCAATTTGACATTGCTTTCTTGAGTCATGTCATTTTGCAAGGATACCCTCAAGGAAGGAATTTGTACTTCCAAGGGCACGACAGCTTCGCATCCATAGACCAAGGAGAATGGTGTGCTATGGGTTGGTCCTCAAACGGTGGTTCGATAGGCCCACAAAGCTTCAGACAGTTTGTCACTCTAGTCTCTTTTATGACTAGAGACCATTTTTTTGAGGATTTTGCAGAGTGTCTTGTTGAAAGCTTCTGCTAACCCGTTTGCTGCCGGATTGTATGGAGTCGAAGGACAGCTTTGGATTTTGTATTTGTCGCAGAACCTGTAGAATCGATGATCCCGGAACTGTGGTCCGTTATCATGGACTAATCTTTTGGGTATGCCAAAATGACAAATGATGTTGGTGCGCAGGAATTGAAGGACTGATGAGGTCTTCATTTCGTTAAACGCAAATGCTTCTGACCACTTGGAGAAATAATCCGTAGCGGCGAAGATGAAGCGATGACCTTTGCTCGAAGGGGGAGAAATAGGACCTATGATGTCCATACCCCAGGCTTTGAAAGGCCATGAGATCGCTGTAGGATGCAGCCATTCTGGAGGCATGTGAATGTAATCTCGATGAACTTGGCATTGTTGGCAGCGCTTAGCAAATTGCATTGCGTCGGCTACCATGGTAGGCCAGTAATATCCTAACCTTTTTATCTGATCATAGAGCTTAGGTCCAGCCTGATGAGCTCCACAAAGACCAGCATGAACTTCTTTGAGTGTTTCTTCAGCCTCTTGTTGTGACAAGCAACGTAGAAGTACTCCGTTGAAGGATTTCCTGTAAAGGATTTTTGAAGGAATATCCAAATGAAAGCTTGGGGTTCGCATTTGGGTGCTTACCCGTTCTTTTGGATCTTCAGGTAGGATTCCGAACATAATGTAATCAATGAACGGATCCCTCCAGTTGCCGATTGAAGTTTGAAGGATTGAAATCCGACTTCCGACCACTTGGTGGCATTCAGCCACTTCTTGGTGTGTGTTAAGAGGAGGAAGGATTCTTCTTTCGCACACTGAGATTTGCATGTTTTCCCCTTCCTGGATTGCCATGGATGCGGCAAGTCCGGCTAGGGCATCTGCACGTATGTTTTCACCTCTACGAAGTTAGTCCGAGTATGATGCCTCCTGCATGGCTTCTTTGAATTGAGGTGGCATGAAATCACTGAGAGTGAGTTTCCTTACCCCCTTTGAAGTCTCTGGAAGGGTTGTTTTTGTTGCCTCCAGTGAAGCGGTAGAGGAAGCCTCTGCCTTTTCTTTGACCTCTAGTTTTGGCTGGGTCTTCTCTTGCCGTTTGAGCTTGAGGAGATGTTTCCTAGCCTGCCTTCGCTGTTGAGCTGTAGGCTTTGTTTTCACGACCTCCCAATTTTCATCTTCCAGGAGATCGGGATGTACCCATATCGGTTGTCCGTCTGGTGTCGGGTAAGGAACCAGTTCCTCGGACGCTTGGATTGAGTTTATCACCTTGAAGGAAGTAGTGGTCTTTTTCTTCGGTGATTTTGATGTTTGTCCACATGTCACCATGTTGACGGAGGCAGGCCCATAGTTTTTGTCAAAGGTGATGACTCCGTTTTTCCACATCTCGTTTATTTTCTCCCTCACAACGAAGCATTGATTGAGAGGATGTGAGATCATCTGGTGGTATGGACAATACCGAGGATCGTTGGTTTTGCCAACATCACCCGATCTTTTTGGTTCAGGCATGGTGAGCTTGCCGTTTGCCATAAGAGCCCCGAAGATTTCATCAACGTCTTCATCAAACGGGTATTTCTTCTCTACTCGTTCTTTGAAGGCATCTGAGAGTTCAGGTCTCTTACCAGCAACTTTATTTTCAGCTTTCTTTCGTGGCTGAGGAGCTGACTTGGTCTGCACATTGAGGACCTCTTTTCTCTTTGGTTTAGAGGTTGCAATGGCGGTTGGCTCTTTTCTTGATGATTTCTGACTGTTGAGGTCTTTAATCACTGTTTCAGCTTCCATGGAAGCTTCTAAGAGTTCTCCCAGGTTTTTTGATTTGTTGCCGATGATCATGGAGCGGATTCTGGCTCTCATGTTTGTTTCGGCAAATGTCGACTAGCGACGCTTGTGGCAATACATCAGAGCATTTGTATGCCATTGCTTTCCACTTGTGAATGAAGTCATATGTTGATTCATTCTCCCCCTGTTTTAGGCTGTACAACTGAGCCATAGTAGCGGGATGATCTTCACCTTTGAAGTGAGTCAGGAAGCGTGTCTCTAGCATGGCCCAGTTTTGGATTGAGTCCTCCGGCAGAGTGGAGTACCAATCGAAGGCCGTACCTTTTAGGGTACTTGCAAAGAGGCGGATCTTGAGTGCATCTTGATCCGCGATAGCTCCCGTCAGGATCTTGAAGTGGATGACGTGCTGTCTGGCTGATCCTTTCCCCGTATATGTTTGGAGAGTAGGATGCTTGAATTTGGTGGGGAACGGGACCGAGTCCATCCATAAGGGATATGGTGGCTTGATCCCATGCTCCTTGAGTATATCCTCTTCTTTTGCTTTGGCGAGGATACTGTCTACGTCCTTTTTGGTAAGGGCGCGTGACTCATTTTCTTCTCCATTTACCCTCGTCGTTTTGATGATTCGGAGGAGGTTCATTGTTCGCCTCATTTTGGAAGGCGAGGAGAAGGTTTTCCATCAGAGTTTCAATCCTCTGCTGGCCCTGTTCCAACTGCTGGATGCGGGTGATCGCATCTTCTGGAGGTGGATTGCGGGGTGGTGGCTCAGAATTTGTAGCCAAGACATTCATCCTTCGTGATTCGAACGAAGAAAACTGTCCTGGTGACTGAGCTGGGGCTCATTCTTTTTGAAGAAGAGCTTAAGGAAGGATCACTCCGCTGTCCTTTGCTTGAAGGAGCAGGGGATTCTTCTGAATGTCTTCTTGTCCTTGGAGACGCCGGGGTCCATCGGACGTCGGACATGGATTTTTGTTGCTGATTTTTGGCGCCTTCTGGTTTTTTCCAACCCTATGGACGGCAGCAACTTGGTTGGGTCTTTCTTTTTCGACCCATTTGGGAGAGACTTGGAGTGTAGGATGCTGGGTCCTGTGCTTTTCTAGTCTCTTTTGCCGGTATGACGCGCAGCGGCGTATGCGACGGGCAATTTGAGCTTCGGTCAGCTCTGGCTGGGCTTTGACGATGAAGGATGTGCTTCCTCAGGCGCAGCAGCCGAGCCTGTCTTCTTTGCAGCTGGGCAAGGATAGGATGCGAACCCGGTCCTTCGCCTGTTGCAGCGAAGCTTTGAATTTTTGGAGTTCGGCCCCTGTAGAGATGAAGGGTCGAACTGCAGGTTTGTAGGCCTTAGCGGGTGCTTGCAATGGCCTTGTGATGCATGATTTGATTTTGGGCTTGTAGGAACAAGCCGGCTCATGCTGGGATGACTTGGAAGTCAGGTTGGAGATGGGTCTCTCCTCTTTCATGTAGGCAAGAGGGTAGAACTGGTTCTCCTTGAGTGGGGCCAGGAATGCTAGCTTAGTGGATGTTTGGGACCTTCTTTGTTTTGGTGAAGGTCTTGGGGACCAAGTCTTAGGATAGACCTGGTCGTTTGCAGGTCGAGGCTTCGTGGGGGTGCCACGGGCTTCAGGCCTGCTGGTGCTCGCCTTTGGTGTCACGGTAGTGACACGTTGAGAGGCGAGTTTCTGCTTCTTCGAGGGAGCAGTTTGTTCCTCAGGAAGTGGGAATGGTCCCCAGCGTCCCAAAGACGATAGTCCGGGGAGTCGAGGTCGACCCGGAGTTCAGAGAATTCCGAGGGAGTTGATGCTTCGGCAGCTGATGGGGCGCTTTGTAAAGTGCGCGTGGTTTGCTTCTGTTGAAGCATGAGTTGGTGCTTGTTTTCATCGAAAGTAATGGTTAGTGAAGCTGCCATTGTTAGTTTTCGAAAATTTCTGAAACAAGACCACATCCATTAGTAATCACAAGAATATAATGATCATAAATGGGAAGTTCTATGGTTTCGTCTTTTCAAATTGCTAGAGGAAGATGACCCAAGCAACATAAAGAAGGCAAAACGCCATAGAGGGTACAATTGTTCTGATCGCAGGCATGGTAAGCCCAGAATGAGCGTCCCAGTGACTGCTAGAAGCAATTGTGAACTTAAATTTCGACTTATCGAGAAGCAAAGCTTGCTCGAGATAGAAGAATATAAAGTTTGGAGTTACAGATGTGCCTGGTCGCATACAGTAGACCCTGAAAGGGCGTACTAGTACCGCTAGACACAAATGTTTTGAGACCGCATCCATGAGATGAGATTCTCCTATTTGAAGGTCAAGATTGGATTCATCAAAGAGAGCAGATGGTATTCCAATCTGAACACGGCTCAGCGATTTCCGCGAGCGCCAGTGCTCAGAAAGAAATGAACCATAATTTCTCGAATCTGAATCTAAAAATGACGAGTTTTTTTTTTTTGAAAGGCCTATATCGGGTTCATCAAAGTGAGCAAAAGGCACTCCAATCTGAACATGGGCTCAGCGATTTCCACGAGCGCCAGTGCTAAGAAAGGAGAAGACCAAGATTTCTCCAATCTAAACCCAAAATGACGGAAGTTTTTTTTTTTTTTGAAGATTTTGAGATTTTTTTTAAAAAAATATTTTTTTTTTTATTTTTTTTATTTTTTTTATTTTTTTTATTTATTTTTTATTTTTTATTTTTATTTTAAATTTTTTATTTTAAAAAAAAAAAATATTTTTTTTAAAAATTTATTTAAAAGACGAGAGAGTACACATAGGCCTCCTAACCCGGTCTTATGAAATCTTGATTGATAGAATTGCCCCCAGGTAAGGATAGGATTACTTAATGAACCCATTTGGTGGACCCTTGCCTAGAACAGTCAAGCTGTCTCCACACTCTGGACAAGGCTTTTCTTTGAATCAACCATGATCAAAGAACACAGTTGGTTTAACCTTAATGGTTTATGTCTTTTTTTTATTTTTTATATATATATATATTTTTTATTTTTAATGAACTCATCGAAGAGAAACGATGGCCCAAAACCTTAGTCGAACAGGCTCAACATTTCTGCAAACGCGATGAACGATAGGAACGGATCAAGGTTTCTCAATTTTGAATCCAAAATGAAAAAATCTAATTTATATATATTTTTTTATTTTTATTTTTAATGAACTCATCGAAAAGAAACGATGGCCCAAAACCTTAGTCGAACAGGATCAACATTTCTGCAAGCGCGATGAACGATAGGAACGGATCAAGGTTTCTCAATTTTGAATCCAAAATGAGAGATCTAAATTTTTTTTATATTTTTTTTAGATCTTTAATGAACTCATCGAAGAGAAACGATGGCCCAAAACCTTAGTCGAACAGGCTCAACATTTCTGCAAGCGCGATAAACGATAGGAAAGGATCAAGGTTTCTCAATTGTGAATTCAAAATGAGAAATCTAATTTTTTTTTGTTTTTTTTTTTTTTGAAAAGAGAAAGAGTGGAAATAAATTCAAAGAATTAGAAATTTCCAAAAAATCTCATCTCATTTTTTTAGATGCGGAATCCAACATAGGCCACCTATTATAAAGTAGCCAAGGAATCGAGAAAAGAAATATAAGCATAGAGCAAAATATATGATATGCAAATATTTCATTTCTAGCATCGTGTTCTCAAATGAACGTGTCCCACCGGGTGTGCCAGCTTGATGGACCGCGCTCCTGCTCGGTTCTACCGAGGTCGGCGGACGTGGGAGTCCGTTGGGTCCGACCTTTTCGTAACCGGGGGGCAGAGGCGCGCATCAACATTTTTGTTGTGTGGGTGTGCCAGATTTTCTATTTTACTCGGAATTGCAAGTGGTGATCCGAAGATCAACCTTCGCAAGTAAAAAAGAAATCAAATTCTTTCAAGTTTTCCATTGCACATATATTTAAGAAAAGAGACATTTTTCTTGGTTTGCCGTGAAAGGCGATTTTTTTGGCATTTATAGCCGATTTTGGCATTTATAGCCGATTTCTGGCGTTATAGCCGATTTTGGCGTTTATAGCCGATTTACAATCCTTATCAATAATGAAAGACAAGAGTTGTGATTTTTGCCTCTTTTGAAAAAATACAAACTATAATGAAAAGCAAGAAAAGGAGGAGGATCTAACTTCTCAGGAGATTGTGGGGGGCCCGTTCAGATTGACGGTCGCAAGCCATATGTGGGCTTCGCCATCATCCATGCAGATTGAGAACAGAGGATGCTATTGATTCGCTTGGCTTGGCTATAACCTCAGGTTTTAGAGAACAAAGACCAAAAGAAGGTCCTATGTCCAATAAAAAGCAGAGTAGACGGGCTTGAAAAGCCATGTCTAAGCCATTGGCGACAGAAGGAGAAGGCAAGGACCTTGGGGGGGGGGTACCCCCCAAGGGACTTTTGTCACCTTGTAGCGGTGGTCGGTGTAGGATTTCCGCAGAGTTTTCTCTCTTAGATTTCTGATGCCTCTTTCTGTCTGAGTTTCTGGATTTTCTGCAGTCTATTGTCAGTGTGTCTGCTGTTTTTTCTTCTTGGAGAGCTCTCCTATTTGTAGGCTTTTAGGTAGCCATTTAGGAGGGTTTATGAGCCTTGATTGTCATAAAGCTACATAAAAGGAGGAGTTACAAAATTGAATTCTTTATTTTGTAACTCCTTTTTCTTGGCTTCTGATTGGCCGGAGGAGATTGAGGGCATTTAATCGCCTTTAATCGCCATGATGGGAGGAGTTTCATGGGTTAAATGCCATGAATCTCTTGACTTGTAACTCCCGGATGCTTGCTTCTGATTGGTCCGTCCAAAGAAATGGATTAATGACTGTAATAAAGCTAGTCAATTAATCGCATTAAGTGGTCGCCGAGCATCTGAAGAGTCGCGGGCCGTGCCGTGTCTTTTGGGATTCTTCTGGCGATGATCATCGATGGATCTTCATGTAGATCGACATCGGATGACCATGTAATTTCAGGTGTTTGTTGCCAACAGCAGGTCGAGTGCCATCTGTCCTGTCGATTTCTCGATCGGTTGGGTAGAAAGCACACTTTTTTTGGTTGACCGGGTGGCGATCAATATTGTTTTCGATACTCTTGATGATTGACCCGTGTTTTGGACGGATGTCAGAGGATTTGGTGTCTCAAAAGTACGAATTTTGGAAAATACCAGAGGCTGGGCGCTTCGAATCGCGAAAAAAAGGGCGAAAACCGGGGTTTCCGGGGCCTTCCCGGCGACCCCGGGCTCCTGGGTCGCAGGGGCCTGCGACCCTGGGGGGTTTTCCCCCTTTTTGTCCCGTTTTGTGTCCGTTTTTGCTGTTTTTCGATTCTTTTTTCCTCTGTATTTTTCCTTGACATTTTGACCATTTATTGGCTTGACTTCCCTGTAGGAAACCTGATGAGAATCCTTGCATTTTATTTTGCAAAGTTTCCAATTTCTTGAGAAAGCCGAAGACTTTGTCGTGCAGAGCTGCCGATTTTCCGTCAGAAGCTGAAACTGGGTCAAACGATGTCGGAATGACCTGAAATTTGGTGTGAAGCCTCTTGAGCAATAAATAACACCAACATAGGCTTTTGTTTGAGTTTTGAAGCCGTTTGGGGTCCTATCACCAGTAGACTCGCTTTTGTCGCGATGAAGATGTCGCGGTTTGATGTGCGGTCAACCGATTTGACTTGAAATTTGACAGGGAACCTATTGGAGTCATTTTAAGATGATCCATAGGCTCTGTCTTGGAAACCATGGTCCCGGAGTGCTTTGCCGCCGAGAGGCCTGATTTGGCTTCCGAGGTCAAAGTATGGTCAAATGTTGTCGAAATGACCTGAAATTTGACGTGTAGCCCTTTATAAGCATTTTGAATCCGTCCATGTGCTCTATCTGATGAGTAATGGCCTCGGTGGTTCTCGCCGCCGAGAGGCTTGATTTAGCTGTTCGAGGGTTGATGTAGGGTCAAACGTTGTCGGTTTGACTCGGAACTTGATGTGGAGCCTTTTGGAAGTATTTTGAGACCATCCATCGGCTCTGATCGAAGATTTGGTGTCTCCGATGCTTTCGCCGCCGAGAGCTCCTTTTCGGCTGTCAGAGAAGCGAAGTTAGGCCAAATGATTTTGAAATGGCCTGAAACTTCTTGTGTACTACTCTTTTGGCTGTCTTGAAGGATCTTGCAGTTTTTGTTTGATTCTGACAAGATTTGATTTTTTGGAAGTAGCATTGCCTATTTATGGCAGGTTGCGACTTCATGTAGCTCTTTCGATCTTAAAGAGGCAAAGTGACATTTTTGGTGTCAACAGTCTTGGAGATTCCTATTTGATTAGTGAAAGCGTTTCATCATCAAAGAAAGACGCAACCTCTCCATTAGAGCACAACCGAGCTCCAAAGGTATAATCTACTTCCTTGCATGTTGTAGATTTATTTGTAGCTTATATGTTGCTGGTTCTATCTTCTAGATAGATTGTCTTACTGATCAAAGATGGCTGAGATTGAGGACTTGAATCTTGGATTGGGTTTTATAGCCTTCTGGATAGTTGATCCCTGCGTCAAGTGGTTCAAAAGTTTTTGAAACCTATCCTAGAGGCCCACCCTATTTCCAACATTCATCACTCATACAAGAGTTTTCCTTGGAGATTTACAAATATTGATTTTTAGGGTTCTCTTTGTGAAAATTTTGGGGTTTTTGTAGTTTGGGAGCTTGAGACCCTAGAGCTTTGTTTGAGGAGTATTATTTCTCTCATCTTGGCTTAAGGCAAGTAGATTTTACAATTAATATGATGATTCCATGCTATAGTTCCATTTCATGTTTTTCTCTCTATGTTATAATCTCTTCATGACTCATAGATTTGTCAAGGAAGAATACTTTGATTTCAAAGTATTATGTTTGGTTAATTGGATCATTAATGAATGGTGATTTGATGAGTTTGGGAGGTCAAGGAAGGGTCCAACTAATCTTGGAAATTTGTATGAAAGTAAAGGAAACAAAAAGAATAAAAAAAAATGGAAAAAAAGGGGAAAACCCCCCAGTCGAGCCGGACTGGACAGGGCCCAGTCCGCTCGAGCGACCCACAGGGCCACTCGAGCAACCCAGGCTCTGTCTGGGCTCCGCTCGAGCAGACCTTGGGTCGCTCGAGTGAGCCCAGCTCAGCCTGGGGGCCTGGTTCAGGCCCGAATTTGGGTCTATTTTCAAGGATCTTTTGAGCCCATTTGGAGACTGTTTTGGGCCTGTTTCAAGGTCAGTTATTGGGCCATTTCAAGGGCTGATTTGGGCCAGTTTTGAGACCTAATTTCTGGGCTCATCTCAAGGTCTGTATGGACCTGTTTTAGGGACTGTTTGGGCAATATTTAAAGGCTATTTTGGGCTTGGTTCTGATGGACCGCGCTCCTGCTTGGTTCTACCGAGGTCGGCGGACGTGGGAGTCCGTTTGGTTCCGACCCTTTCGTAACCGGGGGGCAGGGGCGTGCATCAACATTTCTTTTTTTTTTTTTTGGGTGTGCCAGATTTTCTATTTTACTTGGAATTGCAAGTGGTGATCCGGAGATCAACCTTCGCAAGTAAAAAGGAAATCAACTTCTTTCAAGTTTTCCATTGCACATATATTTAAGAAAAGAGACATTTTCTTGATTTGCCGTGAAAAGGCGATTTTTTGGCATTTTATAGCCGATTTTGGCGTTTATAGCCGATTTTTGGCGTTTATAGCCGATTTTGGCGTTTATAGCCGATTTACAACCCTTATCAATAATGAAAGACAAGAATTGTGATTTTGTCTCTTTTGAAAAAATACAAACTACAATGAAAAGCAATAAAAGGAGGATCTAACTTCTCAGGAGATTGTGGGGGAACTCGTTTAGATTGACGGTCGCAAGCCATATGTGGGCTTCGCCATCATCCATGCAGATGAGAACAGAGGATGCTATTTGATTCGCTTGGCTTGGCTATAACCTCGGGTTTTTAGAAGACAAAGACCAAAGGAAGGTCCTTATGTCCAATAAAAAACCGAGTAGACGGGCTGAAAAGCCATATCTAAGCCATTGGAGGCAGGAGGAGAAGGCAAGGACCTTGGGGGGGGTACCCCCCAAGGGACTTTTGTCACCTTGTTGTGGTGGCCGGTGTAGAACTTCCGCAGAGTTTTCTCTCTTGTTCCTTTTCTCTGGATTTCTGTGCTTTTTTCTCTGATTTTCTGATGCTTTCTGATTGTTTTTTCTTCTTGAGAGCCCTCCTATTTATAGGCTTTTAGGTAGCCTTTTAGGTGGGTTTATGGGCTTTTATTGTCATTAAGCCGCATAATGGGAGGAGTTACAAAATTGAATTGTTTATTTTGTAACTCCTTTTTCTTGGCTTCTGATTGGCCGGAGGAGATTGAGGGCATTTAATCGCCTTTAATCGCCATGATGGGAGGAGTTTCATGGTTTAAATGCCATGAATCTCTTGACTTGTAACTCCCGAATGCTTGCTTCTGATTGGGCCGTCCAAAGAAATGGATTAATGACTGTAATAAAGCTAGTCAATTAATCGCATTAAGTGGTCGCCGGGCAGCTGAAGAGTCGCGGGCCGTGCCACGTCTTTTGGAATTCTTCTGTTGATGATCATCGATGGATCTTCATGTAGATCGACATCAGATGACCATGTAATTTCAGGTGCTTTGTTGCCAACAGCGGGTCGGTGCCATCTGTCCTGTCGATTTCTCGATCGGTCGGGTGGAAAGCACACTTTTTTTGGTTGACCGGGTGGCGATCAATACTGTCTTTGATACTCTTGATGATTTACCCATGTTTTGGACGGATATCAGAGGACTTGGTGTCCCAAAAGCATGAATTTTGGAAAGTACCAGAGGCTGGGCCCTTCGAATCGCGAAAAAAAAACGGCGAAAACCGGGGTTTTCCGGGGCTTTCCCGGCGACCCCGGGGTCCATGGTCGCCGGCGACCCTGGCCCAGGGTCGCAGGGGTGGGGGGGTTTTCCCCCTTTCGTGTCCCGTTTTGCGTCCGTTTTTGCTTTTTTCTGATTCTTTTTTCTTCTGTACTTTTCCTTGACATTTTGACCATTTATTGGCCTGATTTCTTTATAGGAAACCTGATGAGAATCCTTGCATTTTATTTTGCAAAGTTTTCAATTTCCTGAGAAAGCCGAAGACTTTGTCGCGCAGAGTTGCCGATTTCCCGTCAGAAGCTGAAACTAGGTCAAACGATGTCGGAATGACCTGAAATTTGGTGTGAAGTATCCTGAACAATAAATAAGACCAACCATAGGCTTTTGTTTGAGTTTCGAAGCCGTTTGGGGTCCTATCACCTGCAGACTTGCTTTTTGTCGCGATGAAGATGTCGCGGTTTGATGTGTGGTCAACCGATGTCCGATTGACTTGAAATTTGACAGGGAACCTATTGGAGTCATTTTAAGATGATCCATAGGTTCTGTCTTGGAAACCATGGTCCCGGAGAGCTTTTGTCGCCGAGAGCTCCTTTTCGGCTGTCGGAGAAGTGAAGTTAGGCCAAATGATTTTGAAATGGCCCGAAACTTCTTGTGTACTCCTCTTTTGGCTGTCTGGAAGAATCTTGCAGTTTTTGTTTGATTCTGACAAGATTTTATTTTTGGAAGCAGTATTGCCTATTTATGGCAGGTTGCGACTTCATGTAGCTCTTTGGATCTTGAAAAGGCAAAGTGACATTTTTGGTGTCAACAAATGCCCCCTCGAGGTACAGCGGCGAGTTGCTTAACTTTTGTAGTCGATGTGCCTCGAAGAGATTTTTGAAGGAGAGCCTGTGACTTGACCAAGAGTCTTTGAGTAATCTTTCTTTTGGTATTTGTAGCCTTTTGAGCTTCCAGGGGAAATTTTATGATAGTGAAAGGGATCACGTACCATCTCGAGGCAAAGTTTTGAAGATGACATCAGGGATGTGGATTTGGGTTTTGACCTTGTGACCTAACAGGCTATATATGGCAGTTTAGGGGGTCGGGTTTGGTTTTGATCGTGTGACCCAACAAGCTGTATGTGGAATGTTGGGGGATCAATTTTGGTTTTGATCTTGTGACCTAACAGGCTGTATGTGGCAAGTTAGGGGATCAGGTTTTGGTTTTTGGTTTTGGTCTTGTGACCTAACAGGCTGTATGTGGCAAGTTAGGGGACCAGGATTTGGTTTGATGGAATGTCAATTTCAAGAATTTGGCTCAATTTGGTAGATGAGGCTGGATGGTTTGATTTTTGGAAGCTCATGGGGCTTGGAATTTTCTTTGTATGGTCCAATCAACTCAAAAGAGGCATGGAACCATTTTTGTATGCTCTTGGTAAGAGGGATTTCTCTTTGACTAAAAGCCCAAAATTTATTTCTCTTTTTTTTTTTTTTTTTTTTGTGTGTGCCTAGGTGGTCAACCTGGCTCATGTGGGCTAACCCATGGGACCTTAAGCTTTTGAAATGGCTTAGATCTCATATGGTGGCATTTTTGTAAAGAATATCCAAAAATATCTCATTTGGATAGAGAATATCTAAGAATATCTTTACTTGGAGAGAATCTCTCATGATCCCTTTATTTTTGGGATAGAATATCTCAAGATATCTTTCTTTTGGGAAAGAATCCGTCATAGATTGATTTTTGGGAGAAAATCTCTCAAGATCCCTTTATTTTGGGATAGGATATCTCAAGATATCTTTCTTTTGGGAAAGAATCCGTCATAGATTGATTTTTGGGAGAAAATCTCTCAAGATCCCTTTATTTTGGGATAGGATATCTCAAGATATCTTTCTTTTGGGAAAGAATCCGTCATAGATTGATTTTTGGGAGAAAATCTCTCAAGATCCCTTTATTTTGGGATAGGATATCTCAAGATATCTTTCTTTTGGGAAAGAATCTTTCTAATTTCTTTCTTTTGGTAAGGTTACTAATTAGTAACACTTACCTCTTTCTTCTTTCCTTCTTTGGTTTGCTCTCCTCTATAAAAGCAAGGAGAAGGTTGGATCTCTTGCTCTTATTACTTTCTTTTGCAATAATCTCAAGAGGGCTTCAAGACCAAGAGCTTTTCTTCTTCAAGATCTTCAAGAGTTTTCTTCTTCTTCTCCATCAATGGCTTCAAGTAAGTTCTCCTTTTTTTTCAAGAAAACTTCATTGTAGGAAAAAAAGTTCTTTCTCTTTTTTGTTTCTTTCTTTTTCTTTTCTTCTCTTTCTTTTTCTTTTTTTTTTCTTTCCACGTGTTTTCCCCTTTTTTTTTTTTTACACGTGTTGTTTTTTTTTTTTTTGCTTTCTTTTCTTTTTTTTTTTCATGTTTTTTTTTTTTATTGTGTGGGCCGTACGGACAGATCCGTACAGATCTGGCCGTACGGCCACGTGGCCTGTGGGCCACGGCCTGTGGGCCAGCCCCTCTTCCCTTTTTTTTTTCTTTTTTTTTTCTTTTTTTTTTCTTTCCCTCCCCTTTTTTTTTTTGAGAGAGTTTCTTTTCTTTTCTTTTTTTTTGTTTCTCATCATGATAATGCATTTTTTTTCGCAAATATAGATGTTCATGCATGCCTTTAATTTGTAAATTAAATTTGTAGCATGATGTGATTGCATACCTGAAAGTGTTTGCAAATTTGGGAACTTGGAGCTCGCAGTGATGTTGAGCCCTTCCTGATTTGCGGAGACTTTTAGGTTTCGAAAGTTTGGAGTTTCGGAGCTTGCAGCGATGTTGAGCCCATCTTCAAGCTTTCTATTTCTTTCGGGATAGTTCCTTTTCTTCGGAATTGCCCCGTCATCATGTCAAAATTTCGCCAGATTTTTTTTAGCGAGATTCTGTCATTTTGATGTTGATCTTTTTCTTTTCCATCCTTTTCAGGTGGTTCCTCTAGAGCGAACAAGGGTAAAGAGCCTGCTACAAGCGTACCTCGTCGATCTTCTAGGTCCTCTAATCCGGCCGTTCAGCAGGCTTTCGAGAAGGTCCAGTATGTTGAGAGAAATCTGGAAGAGTGCGACTCCCTCAACAGAGATGAGATGAGGGCAGCGACTGATCACTCTCAAGGGAGAGGAATTCTATAAGATCATGGTAAGCAGTCGTCCATGGGTGATGGAAGATCAGAGCGTTTTGCCCAAGCCTACCTTCTTCTTTGGTGATGCAGTCCCTGATGACATTACATACCAGAGGAGATCTTTTCAGTTTTCCTTCACAGCAGATGGTGAGAAGAAGACTGTTACTACCCGGTCGATGTTTGATCGCACCGTCTCGATTCTGAGCCTTGCCCCACGTGCCCTAAGAGGGAAGATCCTCCAAGTTGGGTGAGAAGGACAAATGTAATCAAGACCGGGGTTTTTGTTGGCGGTTCTCCTGGATATACGGAGAGGTCGCCTGTTGACATGGACTTGTTGATGCCATCAAGCGGTTACCAGGGCTCTGATTATCCGTCGGTCGATTTGAGACCGGTGGGCCTTGGTATTTTCAGCGGTGACGGCAGCAATTGGATCAGCCTTTTCGACTTCGAGGTCGTTTCAACGTTTGACTCCGAGTGGAAGTCGTGGACTGATCGCGTCCTGCTGATTGGTGGCGCCGTTTTGAAGGAAGCCGGGATTTTTGATGCGGTCCGCGCTTTTAGGGAGACCGTGATCTTTTCCGACGAGGCCTTCATGGCTATGCTGGAGTCGTTCCTCCCTCAAACCAATACCTTCGTTGTGACGAATGGTGAGATTGGTTTTTCTTTGAAGGAGCTGAGCGCTATTACCGGATTGTGTTGGAATTTGAGATGACTTGAGTAGTTTTTGATGATTTGAAGAATCAGTATCTCAAGTATTGATTTGAGTTGGAATTCTTGTCAACACATTGTCACAAACATGATGTTAATAAGCTGGTATTGATAGAGCTGAAAAGAAGAAAACAGAATTGAAACAGTTCAGGAATAAGAATTCCTGATGCAGAGCACGCGGTCGACCGGGCTCTTCATGCGGTCGACCGAGCAAGAAGAAACCTGCAAAAAGGCACCTCTCAGTTATTTTCGTGACACAGTGTGTCTTCCGGTCGACCGAGCCCTCAGGATGTCGACCGAGCTCGATAAGTGACTATTTCCAGATAGTGTATGATGTCGACCGAGCACAGTATGATGTCGACCGAGCACGGGAACCAGAGTTGCGCAGAATTAGAAGTTTTGCACGAAAATTCAGCACAGTTATCTATTTCGTTTGGGAATCTTTCTAAACGAATTGTAGCCCGTTTTGAATACAATTAAGGGTTATTAAAACCTATATAAAGGCATGCTTGGGTCGTTCAATAAACACATCAGAAGAGAAGAGAAAAGAGAGAAGAGAAGAGTGTGCTGTGTGCTGGTGCTGTTGCTGTGTTGCTGTTGTGCTACATCTTTCTACAGCAATTGTGGACGAAGATATGCTCTTGAAGATGGTGATTCGTCCATGAGTTAAGTGTCTCTCTGTTTATGCTTTAATTTCAATTTGTAAGGGATTGAGAGAGAGAGAATTGTAGAGGGGAAGGGCTGTAGACAGAGTTTATTTCTATTCTGTTTTTACATCAAGTTGGTGCTTGGTGTTTGGGGTTTGGTGATCCTATCTGTGGGTGCAGATAAATTGTAAAGGGAGTCGGTGCTTCCTAGATAGTTGGTGCTATCTGAAACTCAAGGGAGTAGGTGCTTCCTAGATAGTTGGTGCTATCTGAAACTAAGGGTTGGTGCTCTTTGTCGTTGTAGCGACTAAATAAGATTCAGATCTGTCCCGGATTGGTGTTCGGACAGTCTTTGAACCGTGGACGTAGCCTTTCGGTGAACCACGTTAAATCTGGTGTCATTGTGTGGTTTGACTTGTTTTGTTGTTGAATTGGACCTGTTTTTAGAAATCACTGATTCACCCCCCCCCCCTCTCAGTGATCGCGGTATCCAACAATTGGTATCAGAGCGAGGTTCCCTTGATCAGTTTAATACGCTAAGGGTGATCTCTTGTCAATCACATGGCAGTCAATACAGGGAATATGAAAGCACCTCTGTTTGATGGTTCTAATTACTCCTTTTGGAAGATTAGGATGCAAGCCTTCATCAAATCTCTTGGCTATGATGTTTGGGAGGCTGTCAGAGCCGGTTACAATGCTGCCCACCGTACCCAATGATACAGCATCGAAGAAGTTGGCAGACAACGACTCCAAGGCGCAGAATGCACTCTTTAGTGGCCTTGTGGACAGCGAGCTTGTCAAAGTAATTGCATGCAAAACAGCCAAGGAAATTTGGGACAAGTTGCAAAGCATACATGAAGGTGATGAGAAGATTAAAGAAGCCAAATTGCAAACTCATCGCTCTCAATTTGAATCTCTTCGCATGGAGGAAAGCGAGAATGTTGACTCGTATATGCAACGAGTGAATGAAGTCACGAATGACATTCGTGGACTAGGGGAGGAGATTAAAGAGCCGGTCATCGTCAAAAAAGGTTCTAAGATCTCTTCTTCCCCGGTTTGATTCAAAAGTCTCAGCCATTGAAGAAGCCAAAGATCTGAATGCATTTTCCATGGATGAATTACATGGTTCTCTAACTGCCTATGAGATGCGCATAGGAAAGACGTCTTCATCTGATAAAGAAGCCGCCTTCAAAGTTCAGAAAAAGGCAAAAGAGACTGCTGGTCATGATGTTGATTCTGATGATGATGAGCTTGAGGCTCAATTTGTTAGAAAGTTGAAGAAAGGAAGCATTGGCAAGTACAAAGGGAAGCTACCCTTTAAATGCTTCAATTGTGGCGGTGTTGGTCACTTTGCTGCGAAGTGTCCCCTAAAAGAAGACAATGATAATGACTCTTATGCTGAAAAGAGTAAAGGAAAGAGAAATTTCAGAAAAAGGGGCAAAGCTAAAAACTTTCTATGTCAACAAGATGACAGCACGTCTGAAACTTCAGACGATGATGAATCAACCGAAGCTCTCTTCATGGTCACTGTTGAAGAAGAAGAAGAGCTAGATCCGGAAGAGGATGAGGAGGCTGAAGTCAATCTTGAAGAGGAACTCATAGCCGCACTTGAGGAGCTAAGCATGGAACGCAAATCAAGTAAGAAAAATCTGAAACTTCTCCATGAATCTGAAAGTTCTATTATTTCTTTGAAAACTCAAGTAGAAGAATATAAAAGAATGGTAGAAGTCCTTGAAAACCAAATAAGTATCAAAAAGGAAGAGGCTATGAAACTTGAAACTGAGATCGCTAGAGCAAAGGCTGAAAATTTGGAAAATAGCAAAAAACTCAAAGCGCTCCAAGCGATTGAAGGGACTATGAAACTCAATGAACTACTGAAAGTTCAAAGACCAGCCCACTTCAGATTTGGTCTAGGATTTGAGAAAGGTGAATCCTCTAAGATTGCACCTCCTAAAAGGAAAGAGTTTGTGAAGCAAGTCACTGCACCCTCTAACTCCATGAAGCCCACTCAACCTAGAAAGGAGTCCATTCCTGTTAGAAAGGTAATGAAGACTAACCAGCCACAAAGAAGATACAAATTCTATGGTTATTGCTTTCATTGTAATATGTTTGGACATAAAAGAGCTGATTGTAAATTCTATGTAAGAAACAGTCCATTTGTGACTAGGAATCCTTTTTCAATCCTAAGTAGCCACAAAATTGAGTGCTATATGTGTCATAATTATGGACACTTGGCTAGGGATTGTAGGTTGCCTATTGCTAACAAATTTCAGGTTGAAAAGAAACCCAAGTTAGTCAAGGCTTGGAGAGCAAAGAAAGTGCAGAAAGTTCCAAAGAATCTCTCATTGTGCAAACGGCATTCAATGCACAAAAGAAGACAGCACCATGGGTCCTTGATAGTGGTTGTTCAAGCCATATGACTGGTGATAAAGAGAAATTCATCAAATTACAGCACTATGAAGGCGGTTCAGTGAAGTTTGGCAACAATGATGGTGCCAAAATCTGCGGAAAAGGTGTTATTCAGCTTATGGCAAACAAGATCAGATCTGAAGAAGTCTTATATGTGTCTGGATTGAGACACAACCTGCTTAGTGTGAGCCAGATCTGTGACAAGGGTCATGAAGTTATCTTCACAAAGAATGGGTTTGCCATCAAGAAGAGTAGCAACGGAAAAACAGTGGCAACTGGATCAAGAACTGCTGGAAATCTCTATACACTGTCAGATGGAGCTGAAAAGACCTGCTTGATGAGTCGGACAGAGGAAAGTTGGTTGTGGCACAAACGCCTTGGGCATCTAAGCTTTGACAACATGTCAAAGATTTGCAATTCAAAGGCTATGAGAGGCATGTCTAAAGTTGAAAAGCCTTCCAATCCCATTTGCGACTCTTGCCAAAAGGGAAAGCAAACGAGGGTTATGTTCAAGTCAAAGGAGCATCATTCCAAGAAACCTCTTGAGCTAGTGCACACTGATCTCTGTGGACCGATGCGAACTCAAAGCACCAATGGAGATAAGTATTTCATGTTATGCATTGATGATTATACTCGTATGACATGGGTATTGTTTCTTAAGCATAAGCATCAAGCACTTGATCGTTTTAAAGTGTTTAAAGCACAGGTTGAAAATCAATTGGAAAAAACGTATCAAGATTTTAAGGTCTGATCGTGGAGGCGAGTTCACATCTGAAGAGTTCACTAAATATTGTGAACATCATGGCATTCAAAGACAGTACTCAGCCCCTAGAACTCCACAGCAAAATGGAGTTGTGGAACGGAAGAATCGCACCGTACAAGAGATGGCTCGTACGATGCTAAGTGAAAGCAAGATGGCTGACAAGTATTGGAAAGAGGCAATTCATACGGCTGTATACATTCAAAATCGATGCTTGATCAGGCCACATGAAGTCAAAACTCCCTATGAGCTATGGTTTGGAAGAAAAGCAACAGTCAAGCACTTCAGAGTCTTCGGCAGCAAGTGTTACATCAGCGGCTCGAACAAAATCCGGGCAAATTTGAAGAAAGAGCTGACGAAGGTATATTTCTGGGTTACTCCTCTACTAGCAAGGCATATAGGTGTCTTAACAAAAGAACCAGAAAAATCATAGAAAGTGCTGATGTGAGAATTGATGAAAACTATTGAATCCAAGAATGAACTCATTATGACAGTCCAGTTTATGAGGACTCGAGTGAGATTGATGATGAGATGGCTGAATCTAATGATTCTGAGAAATCAAAGGATGACTCAGAAGATACTTCACCTAAGAAGCACAGCACTTGGGTAGAGCAACACCCTAAGGATCAAATCATTGGAGATCCTAAGGCAGGCGTTCAAACTAGACAAAGTGTAGTTAGTAATTACTCACTTGTGTCCACCATTGAACCCAAGACTGTGGCTGAAGCCAGTCTCGATGATAGTTGGTTTAAAAGCTATGCATGAGGAGTTGGAGCAAATTGAGAAGAACTCCACATGGGAACTTGTTCCTAGACCTACTGATAAGAATGTTATTGGTACTAAATGGGTCTTTCGGAATAAGCTGAATGAAGATGGTCAAGTCATTAGAAACAAAGCAAGGTTGGTTTGTAAAGGCTATGCTCAAGTTGAAGGCATAGATTTTGAAGAGACCTTTGCACCGGTGGCTCGTCTGGAAGCTATTCGTATGTTCCTTGCATTGGCAGCATACAAAACCTTCAAGGTATTTCAGATGGACGTAAAGTCAGCTTTCTTGAATGGTTTACTTGAAGAAGAGGTCTACATTGAGCAACCTGATGGTTTTCTCATCAGCAAAAATTCAGATCTAGTATGCAAGTTGAAAAAGGCTCTTTATGGACTGAAACAAGCGCCAAGGGCGTGGTATGCAAGGCTGGACATATATCTCCGCAAGATCGGTTTTGGAAAAGGACTTGTTGATAGCAATCTATATGTCAAAACTGAGTTAAGCAAACAGCTGGTTGTCATTGTTTATGTTGATGACATAATCTTTGGTGGCAATGATGAGGAGATGTGCAGGAATTTTGCAGAAGAGATGAAGAAAGAATTTGAGATGTCGATGCTTGGAGAACTTAAGTTCTTTCTTGGTTTACAAGTTCAGCAGCTGAAACATGGCATCTTCATATCACAATTGAAGTACATTAAGGAAATGCTGAAACGGTTCAATATGGAAGACAGCAAGCCAGTGAGCACACCAATGTCAACGAACACGAAGCTTAGCAAAGATGATAAGGCCTCGTCCGTTGATCATACCACCTATCGCTCTATGATAGGAAGCTTGCTCTACTTGACTGCTACAAGACCAGATCTTCTACAAGCAGTATGTATGGTTGCACGTTTTCAAGCAGCACCAACTGAAACGCACCTTACAGCAGTGAAAAGAATCTTTCGATATCTGAAAGGTACTATGGAGCTTGGTATCTGGTATCCCAAAGGCAAATCCTTCACTCTAGTTGCATATTCTGATGCCGATTGGGCTGGATGCGTAGATGATCGCAAGAGTACTAGCGGCGGCACATTTTATCTTGGAGAAAGATTAGTTGCTTGGCATAGTAAGAAGCAAGACTCAGTATCCCTTTCGACAGCGGAAGCGGAATATATTGCAGCGGCAACTTGTTGTACGCAAGTGTTATGGATGCGGCAAATGCTCTCTGATCTAGGAGTTCCTACAACGGATCCTACGCCGATCCTATGTGACAACACGAGTGCAATTCATATATCTAAGAATCCTGTTCAGCACTCTCGAACAAAGCATGTAGCAATTCGTTATCATTTTCTTAAAGATAAAGTTGCTGATGGAGAGGTCAAGTTGGAATATGTTCCAACAACTGAGCAAGTGGCTGATATTTTCACGAAACCTCTGCCAAAGGAAGTCTTCGAGTATCTCCGGAAAAAGTTAGGAGTTACTCACTCTCCTAAACCGTAGGAGTTGTGCTTGAAAGGGGGAGCAATGCATTCATTGAATATCCTATTCGCTCCTCGGTTTGGTCCCTTTGGACTTGTTGTCAAAGGGGGAGAGATGTTATGCTATGATAGCAAGTAGAGATGTTATGCTATGAAAGCTAGGGGCAGAATGTTGACAGTGCATGGTTGATATTTCCGAATTTCAGAATTGGTTCCAAGTGAGTATTGAAAAGAACTTGGAAGAGCTGCAAGCTGGAGTTGAAAGTGTTGAAGTTCCAATAGTGTTGCCAACAATTCCAAAGGGGGAGATTGTTGGAATTTGAGATGACTTGAGTAGTTTTTGATGATTTGAAGAATCAGTATCTCAAGTATTGATTTGAGTTGGAATTCTTGTCAACACATTGTCACAAACATGATGTTAATAAGCTGGTATTGATAGAGCTGAAAAGAAGAAACAGAATTGAAAAGTCAGGAATTAAGAATTCCTGATGCAGAGCACGCGGTCGACCGGGCTCTTCATGCGGTCGACCGAGCAAGAAGAAACCTGCAAAAAAGGCACCTCTCAGTTATTTTCGTGACACAGTGTGTCTTCGGTCGACCGAGCCCTCAGGATGTCGACCGAGCTCGATAAGTGACTATTTCCAGATAGTGTATGATGTCGACCGAGCACAGTATGATGTCGACCGAGCACGGGAACCAGAGTTGCGCAGAATTAGAAGTTTTGCACGAAAATTCAGCACAGTTATCTATTTCGTTTGGGAATCTTTCTAAACGAATTGTAGCCCGTTTTGAATACAATTAAGGGTTATTAAAACCTATATAAAGGCATGCTTGGGTCGTTCATAAACACATCAGAAGAGAAGAGAAAAGAGAGAAGAGAAGAGAGAAGAGTGTGCTGTGTGCTGGTGCTGTTGCTGTGTTGCTGTTGTGCTACATCTTTCTACAGCAATTGTGGACGAAGATATGCTCTTGAAGATGGTGATTCGTCCATGAGTTAAGTGTCTCTCTGTTTATGCTTTAATTTCAATTTGTAAGGGATTGAGAGAGAGAGAATTGTAGAGGGGAAGGGCTGTAGACAGAGTTTATTTCTATTCTGTTTTTACATCAAGTTGGTGCTTGGTGTTTGGGGTTTGGTGATCCTATCTGTGGGTGCAGATAAATTGTAAAGGGAGTCGGTTGCTTCCTAGATAGTTGGTGCTATCTGAACTCAAGGAGTAGGTGCTTCCTAGATAGTTGGTGCTATTTGAAACTAAGGGTTGGTGCTCTTTGTCGTTGTAGACGACTAAATAAGATTCAGATCTGTCCCGGATTGGTGTTCGGGACAGTCTTTGAACCGTGGACGTAGCCTTCGGTGAACCACGTTAATCTGGTGTCATTGTGTGGTTTGACTTGTTTTTGTTGTTGAATTGGACCTGTTTTTAGAAATCACTGATTCACCCCCCCTCTCAGTGATCGCGGTATCCAACAGATTGCCCATCCTCGGCAAACTCTATGAGGAGTTTATGCCGATTGACAGCGTCCTCGAGGGGCAGTCTGAGGAGTTCAGGCTTTTATACTTTCAGCTCGTCGCCTTCTATGATTTTTTGAAGGAGAAGGGGGGTTCGAAAGTTAGATCCAGCAGTTGGAAGAGTTTTGCTCTTCATTCCCCAACTTTTTTGATAGTAGGGAGCCTTCTGATAGCATGACCCAGGAAGCTGGAGCTCAGGATCCAAATTCAAAGAAGATCTTGGCCATGCAAGAAGAGTTGAGAGATTTCTGTGCAAGCACAAACGCCATATGTCCTGACATTGCACTGCTGGAGAGATCTCGCTGTTTACCTCACTTATTGGCTTGGTGAGGCTGTTTTTGCTGGAGGAGATGGAACGCACATCAGGCCGCATTGTATTTTCCCGGCTTGTCAGATGGCGTTTGGAGAGCAGCTTGCTTTGGTGCCTGCTCTTTACTCCTACCTGTGTACCGAACTGCAGGCTGCTGCTTTTCTGGTTCGGCTTGGGCTTCCCATGAATAGGGTATTTTCAGCCCATATCTTTTATTCGTGGTATGTATACCACTGTCCTGGCTTCCATCGGCTGGGTGCTGCGCAGGATGATGATCCTCTGATGATTCGACTGGCTAAGGGCAAAGCCGTGTCCGAATCACTTTTGTTTGCCCGCATGAGGATCCGACGGTTTAGGGACGTCGAGATGGGGCAATCTTCAGTAAAGCTTTCTCCGGAGTTGCGGAAGAAGGCTTTTGATTTTGGTGCCTCCCGAGACTCTACCAGGGCGGGGTCGGGAAGGCATTATTCCTTGACAAATGCAGAGAGAGAGTGGCTTTTTCAGCATACGTGTCGGCACGATGGTGTACCGTAGACATCTTTTCGTCGACATCCAGCCGTATGTACCTTCTCGCTTTGCTTTGCAGCTTGGCTTTTCTCAAGGCATTGTTGGAGCGCCTTCAAGTATGGTGAAGCGCTTTGGAGGCTTACAGGACGGGAGAAATGCATGGGCTTTCTATAGTGCTGAAGACACTACAGCCATGATTTCTTATCCTGTGTTGCTGACTTCCCGTACTGCCGGCTTTGCGAAGTGGTTCGCGGAGAGCTTCTCGCATATCGGGGACTTTCCAGTAAGGAGCTTGATGTGAAGCTGGTATCTGGAAAGGGCCTTGGAAAGTCGGATGGCATCCGGCGAGAGGAAGTTTGGGCCTTCCTTTCTGGAGAGAAGCACAAGATAGGCTTTCTCGGTGACCAGGGCGTCATCGGTTCTGAAGCTGTTCGAGAAATACCTGACGAGGCTTTGGAGCAGCTAGAACAAGGAGGAAGCCGAACTTGGCGCTTGGATGCAGGCGGCACAGAGGCAAGCTTCCGTGAGTCTACTGGCAAGAGCAGACCATCCAGTGATGAGTCAAGTGGGAAACCTGACTCTGACGGCGGGGCAGGTTCCTCTAAGAAGCGAGCCCGCAGAAGTAAGAGGAGGAGGAGTCATCATCGTAGCAAGGGGCAGCATGAGGACTCTCCTAACTTGGAAGTTCCTCTTACTATCAATGAGGATGTGCCAGTGGATGCTGACGAGCCTCCGGAGAAGAGAAGCCGAGAAGAAGAGACCGTCGGTGAAGGTATGATTCTTCCTTTTTCTCTTTCCATTTCTTTTCATGGGATTTTTCCATGTTATGATTTGCTTCTTGTTTCTGCTTTTCTTCTCTCTTTTTTTTTTAGCAGAGGAAGACTTGGTGATGCCTGAGGTCCCAACCGATGAGGTGGTGATGGATCCTGTTGAGGCACCTGAAGAAGAACCGAGGGACTCTGGAGTAGATCCAGAATCTCCAATTGGTACGACTTCTTTTGCTCTTTTTTTTTTTGTTTGTGACTTGGCTTCTAACACATTTTTTTTTTTTTTTTTGCCAGCTGACTTGCCACAGGGTTCTGATGACTTTGAACCATCGATGGACGCAATGTTGATGATGCTTTCGATGAGTTCATGGAGGAAGAAAGTGTTCCGCCAGTCGTCGAAGAAGGTATTTTGTAGTTATAACTCTGATAATGATTTTCAAACAGGGTCATATTCATACCTTTTTGTGTTTCCTTTGCAGGTTTTGAAGTGGCAGAGGAGGATCCGTTGCTTCCAGAGCAAGAGATGCCAGAGGTTGATCCAGAGGTAGAGATTCTTGGGACCAGCTCTGACAATATTGAGGAGATTCCTCGCGCTGAGATTCCTTCCCGAGCAGGAGCAGCTTCAGCTGGAAAGAGTTCTTTTGTTACTCTTTCAACAGATGATGACATGAGTAGCCGACCAACGGAGTTGGGCGAATCCTCAGCTGGGCCATCTCTTCTTTTTTGCGAAGAAGGTGGTGTTGCGAGTCGTGAGCTCTTGGATTGAGACTCTCCTTTTCTGGGCACTTGGAAGTCGGATTTGGCATGATCCAGCATGTGCAGGAGATTCTCAGTGATGCTGAAGAGGCTGGTCTGGATGTCACAGGTGCCAGGGCGATCGTTGATAGGTATCATTGCACTGGTGACAAGTGGTTTGAGACCGTGAGTTTTGGCTGATGACCAGTTCTTCAAGGAGATGTTCCTGGACCCTGCTGATAAGGCTAAGTCTGACCTGGATGAGGCTACAGAAAGCAGGAAGGTGGCAGTCCGAAAGAGGAATAGAGAAGAGCTAAACCATCATCGGGCTGACACATGACCTTAACATCCTTGATAGGGAGGTCGATGAGGCCAGGAAACGTCTTGAGCATTTGCAGGCACAAGTCGCTGCCAAGTGGACTGCCATAATAGAAGCTCGCGACAGGGAGAGTGCCCTGATTCACCAGGTTGCAGATGCCGAACGGGTTCTCAAAAGGAAGTCTGATGAGGATGAACAATGGCAAGCTGCTCGAGGTAAGCTTCCTGGTGTGAGAGAAGGGGTACAGCCCACTCCAGCATCTCATGGCAAGTTCCTGAAGAAGCGTGCCTTGGAATCCTTGACAGCTGAAGCTAAAAGTCTGCTTGGGGAGCTGAACTCTTGGCTGGAGACCATTTTGATTGAGCTCCTGTATACAGAAAACCATCCTTCTCTCTTTTCTTTTTTTTTTTGGTACCACTTGTATTTTTTGGTACTTATTTTTTTGTAGTGCTTGTGAACACTTTTTTTTTGGTACCACATGTATTTTTTTGGTACTCTTTTTTTTGTATTTTTTTTTGTAGTGCTTGTGAACACTTTCTTTTTTTTTTTGTTATCCCTACGCTCACTCTAATCTTTTTGTGATAAAAGTAATTGCTAAATGGGATGCTTTTCTTTTTTTTTGTTATCCCTACGCTTCACTTGAATCTTTTTGTGATAAAAGTATTGCTAAATGGGATGCTTTTCTTTTTTTTTGTTATCCCTACGCTCACTTGAATCTTTTTGTGATAAAAGTAATTGCTAAATGGGATTGATTTTTTTGTTATCCCTACGCTCACTTGAATCTTTTGTGATAAAAGTAATTGCTAAATGGGAGTGATCAAAAGGTTGTCATTTTGTGATAATCTTTTGTCAAGTGATTGTTTTGGCATGAAAACCAGGTTTTTTTGTTTGTTGCATGGAAAGCCAATTTTTGGCATGAGAGCCAGCTTTTCCTTGTGGCATTGATAGCCGAGTTTTTTTTGTGGCATCTATAGCCAGTTTTGGTGGCATTGTTAGCCGGTTTGTGGCATTGATCCTGTTTTGTTTTGGTGGCATTGATAGCCGGGTTTTTTTTTTTTTTTTTTTTGGTGGCATTGATAGCCGGGTTTTTTTTGAAATCCAAGTTTTTTTTTTTTGTTTGTGGCATTGATAGCCGGTTTTGATTTGGTGGCATTGATAGCCAGTTTTGATGGCATTTATAGCCGGTTTTGATGCATTTATCCGGTTTGGTTTTAAAAAAATGCAAGTATCGACTAAAAGTCGCCCTCCCTGCTGAATGTTCTTGCAAGTATCGATGGAATGTCGCATCCTTGCTCATTCGTTGCGAGTATCGATGGAATGTCGCATCCTCGCGGATTTGGGTGCAAGTATCGATGGAATGTCGCATCCTTGCTTTTCAAAAATTTTGGTTTTGTCGGGTACTGACTTGATGTCGTTTCCCACGATTTTTGAAATTTGTGGTTTTCTCGAACCTTTGGTTATGGATATCAACTGAAATGTTTGCGTTGCCATAGTTTTTTAGGTTTTTTCGAATTTTTGAAATTTGGGTTGTGGATATCAACTGACATGTTGCATCTCCACAGTTTTTTTAGGTTTTTTCGAACCTTTGAAATCTGGGTTGTGGATATCACTGAAATGTTGCGTCTCCACATTTTTTAGGTTTTTTCGAACCTTTGAAATTTGGGTTGTGGATATCAACTGAAATGTTGCGTCTCCACAGTTTTGGATTTTGCAAGTATCGACGCAATGTCGCTTCCTGCGATTTTGGAAGTGTCGAACGTGGTTAGCTTGCTTCCGATTTGTGCAAGTATCGACTAAGCGTCGCTTCCTCGCGGTTTTGAAAAACCATTTTTTTTTTTTGTTTAAAGACACGAGGTCATAAGTTTGACCTAAAACCATTTTGACGGTAAAAGGCAGGGTGGACTAGGGTGGAAATCCCTGAATCCGGATTTTGTTTCAAAACCATGAATTTTGGGTTCAAGGGTTGAAAATTTTGGTCAAGTTAGGAAAGGTTCCTGAACTTGGATATATATATATTTTTTTTTGAACAATTGAACGATAAAAGTAAGCATTGTTTTAGATTTCTAGAAATTTCAACATTTGATATGAAAATTCTAAAAAATGGTGGGTTTAGCGAGCGTGTACCTGGAAACCGTTTTGGCCGTACAGGCATTGCTCTTACCAGTTGGGTAAGTCTTCAAGGGTAGTACCAGCTTTAAGAACTTGCCATTGAATGGGCAGCATACATCTGTCACCTTCCATGTTAGGAGTGCGTATGCGCCATTGGAGAAAACTTTGTCGATGACGTAGGGTCCCTCCCATTTTGGCTCAAATTTGCCTTTGGACTTGTGAGCAAAGACCAATGGTCTTTTTACCGCAAGAACCAAGTCACACTTTTGTAGGCCGTTGCCTGACCTTTTTGTCGAAAGAACCTGCCATGCGTGCTTGGTAAAATTCAATGCTTTGTTGAGCTTCGAGCCGTCTCTCATCATCGATTGTCCAGCTCATGGAGTCGCAATTTGACATTGCTTTCTTGAGTCATGTCATTTGCAAGGATACCCTCAGGAAGGAATTTGTACTTCCAAAGGCATGACAGCTTCGCATCCATAGACCAAGGAGAATGGTGTGCTATGGGTTGGTCCTCGAACGGTGGTGTTCGATAGGCCCACATAGCTTCAGACAGT
>CM022952.1:33131042-33231830 GCA_012931725.1 Litsea cubeba | reverse complement strand
TTTTGTTTTGCCTTCTTCACTTTAGTTGTGATGACCAAAGGCTTTGAAGATTTGAGGGAGATGATGAAGGGAGTTTGCATGCTCTCTTCAGATTTACCGGATGGTTTGTTTTCTTCCGGTGATTGTTGAGGCTTTGCCTTTATCTTTCTGGAGATTTTCGGCAAGGATGCTGTATGCTTCTCCTCTTCTTCTTTTTCACCTTCATACATCTGTGAGTCTGCGAAGTGGATTTCTTTACCTTTGAAGGGTTTTCTGTCCGCAAAAGACTCGATGTATCATGCCGTTCGGTCGCCAACAAACTTGATTGCATTGATGTTTGAGTTGAAGGGACAACACCATTCTCATGGATCCAAGGGCGTCCGAGAAGGATGTTGTAGCATGAAGGGGTCTTTATTGCATACACTGTGACCTCAGAGATAAGATCACCGATCTGCAATTTGAACCTGATTTTGCCGATAGGCCTTTGAGTATTCCCATCGTATCCAAAGATAGATACAGATGTGTGGCTCAGTTTGCTGGGTGGGATGCCCAACTCTTCAAGAGCCGATGTGGAGATAAGGTTGAGTGCAGAACCTGGGTCGATCTGAACTCTATGCATAGGCATTTCCTTGATATACCCTGTGAAGTATAGGGGTCGGTTATGCCTGGTTTCGCCAAGTAGGAGGTCATCCTTTGTGAAGGCGATGGTTGCACTGGCTGCTCTTTTTTAACCGAGAGGCATTCAATGCATGATCCCTCAGTTTTCTTCTTTTCTCCCTTGAGGAGGCTTCTGAATTTTTGACCCGGTAATCCATTTCAATTTGGAGGACTTGCGGGCATGTTTGTCGACATCCTCATTCAGCTTTTGTAATTCCGAAATGAGATTATCACGAGTGTGCGGAGACATTCGCAACAAATCTAGGATGTGCAGACGTGCAGGTATGTGCTTGAAGTGTTCAATCAAGTCATACTTGAACGCCTCCTTAGGGCCTGCATGTTCATCATTGTTGCCACTAGGGGCGCTACAACATCTTTTCCCGAAGGATTTACATATGTAAAGAAGATTGGTTGTAATTTTTGTGGTAGTCCCGGCCAGAGCGGGGCCTCTACCAACTTCGAGAGCTTCTTGAGAAGGGTCTTCGTTGGAAGATTGTCTTCAGGATCAAGAGGCTGTCGTTTTTCATTTGCTGAGGATGCATCAGCAGCAGAGTTACCATCCTCAGTGATTGTGTTGCATGGAAGCATTTTCCGGGGAACAAGTCCTGAACAGCATCCAGCAATCTTTCTTCTTCGTTGACTAATTCATTGTCCCAAGCATCAATGGCTGGGAATTCTTTCAGTCAGGAAGGGTGTGAACTTTGAAGTCACAGTCTCAGGAGAAGAAACCTGAGAGGGTGTCATCTCAGTGAAAGTCACGTGAGATGAGGTGGCTCCAGAAGATACATTGCTAGGCGTCGCCGGAGTGTAAGTGCTCTCATCAGACGATGCTTCGGAAGAGCTATAATCCCGAATTATCACATTACAGGAAGCTCTGACGGGAGACGTTGCCTGATCGGAGTCAGACTCATCCTCGGATGTGAGAGGATCGTCTATCCAGCAATTTTCTCCATTTTCAGGAGTTAAGGGAGGATGTACCTGATGGTCTTCAGGGACTTCAGGCTCTGGATTGCGAGGAGGCTCGTTGACGCGTTCTTGCTCTTGTTCTAGAGCGAGTCGCTGCAAGATCCTTGCATATTCTTCAAGATCAGGCATGGGAGCCGGATCTTCTTCTTCATCATCTCTTTGTGCTCAACATTGTTGATTTCCACTGGAGTGATGAGAGGTGCTGGGTCAGCAGCATTTTCTTGTACAGCCTCTTGGTCTTCTTCATCATCAGACCAGGATCCTTGTGGCTGTAGGGGGTTATACCAGATTACTGGCATAAGATGAGACTCAGGAACCCATTCTTCATCGGAGAGATATTCTCCTGTTTCAAGGGACTCCTCCCACTCATCTGTGTAGTTGGATTCAATCCATCATCGGTGTCGCTGGACTCGTATCCATAATGGAGAATCCAACTACCGAATTGCAAGAGTATGATGTCTCCTGCATGGCTTCTCTGAATTGAGGTGGCATGAAATCACTGAGAGTGAATTTCCTTACCCCCTTTGAAGTCTCTGGAAGGGATGTTTTTGTTACCTCCAGTGAAGCGGTAGAGGAAGCCTCTGCCTTTTCTTTGACCTCTAGTTTTGGCTGGGTCTTCTCTTGCCGTTTGAGCTTGAGGAGATGTTTCCTAGCCTGCCTTCGCTGTTGAGCTGTAGGCTTTATTTTCACGACCTCCCAATTTTCATCTTCCAGGAGATCGGGATGTACCCATATCGGTTGTCCGTCTGGTGTCGGGTAAGGAACCAGTTCCTCGGACGCTTCGATTGAGTTTATCACCTTGAAGGAAGTAGTGATCTTCTTCTTCGGTGATCTTGATGTTTGTCCACATGTCACCACGTTGACGGAGGCAGACCCATAGTTTTTATCAAAGGTGATGACTCCGTTTTTCCACATCTCATTTATTTTCTCTCTCACAACGAAGCATTGATTGAGAGGATGCGAGATCATCTGGTGGTATGGACAGTACCGAGGATCGTTGGTTTTGCCAACATCACCCGGTCTTTTTGGTTCAGGCAAGGTGAGCTTGCCGTTTGCCACAAGAGCCCCGAAGATTTCATCAACATCTTCATCAAACGGGTATTTCTTCTCTACTCGTTCTTTGAAGGCATCAGAGAGTTCAGGTTTCTTACCAGCAGCTTTGTTTTCAGCTTTCTTTGGTGGCTGAGGAGCTGGCTTGGTCTGCACATTGAGGACCTCTTTCTTCTTTGGTTTAGAGGTTGCAATGGCGGTTGGCTCTTTCTTTGATGATTTCTGACTGTTGAGGTCTTTAATCACCGTTTCAGCTTCCATGGAAGCTTCTAGGAGTTCTCCCAGGTTTTTTGATTTGTTGCCGATGATCATGGAGCGGATTCTGGCTCTCATGTTGTTTCGGCAGATGTCGACTAGCGACGCTTGTGGCAATACATCAGAGCATTTGTATGCCATTGCTTTCCACTTGTGAATGAAGTCATATGTTGATTCATTCTCCCCCTGTTTTAGGCTGCACAGCTGAGCCATAGTAGCGGGGTGATCCTCACCTTTGAAGTGAGTTAGGAAGCGTGTCTCTAGCATGGCCCAATTTTGGATTGAGTCCTCCGGCAGAGTGGAGTACCAATCGAAGGCCGTACCTTTTAGGGTACTTGCAAAGAGGCGGATCTTGAGTGCATCTTGATCCGCGATAGCTCCCGTCAGGATCTTGAAGTGGATGACGTGCTGTCTGGCTGATCCTTTCCCCGTATATGTTTGGAGAGTAGGATGCTTGAATTTGGTGGGGAACGGGACCGAGTCCATCCATAAGGGATATGGTGGCTTGATCCCATGCTCTTTGAGTATATCCTCTTCTTTTGCTTTGGCGAGGATACCGTCTACGTCCTTTTTGGTAAGGGCGCGTGACTCATTTTCTTCTCTATTTACCTCGTCGTCTTGATGATTCGGAGGAGGTTCATTGTTCGCCTGATTTTGGAAGGCGAGGAGAAGGTTTTCCATCAGAGTTTCAATCCTCTGCTGGCCCTGTTCCAACTGCTGGATGCGGGTGATCGCATCTTCTGGAGGTGGATTGCGGGGTGGTGGCTCAGAATTTGTAGCCAAGACATTCATCCTTCGTGATTCGAACGAAGAAACTGTCCTGGTGACTGAGCTGGGGCTCATTCTTCTTGAAGAAGAGCTTGAGGAAGGATCACTCTGCTGTCCTTTGCTTGAAGGAGCAGGGGATTCTTCTGAATGTCTTCTTGTCCTTGAGACGCTGCGGGTCATTGGACGTCGGACATGGATTTTTGTTGCTGATTTTTGGCGTCTTCTGGTTTTTCCAACCATATGGACGACAGCAACTTGGTTGGGCCTTTCTTTTTCGACCCATTTGGGAGAGACTTGAAGTGTGGGAAGCTGGGTCCTTTGCTTTTGTAGTCTCTTTTGTCGGTACGACGCGCGGCGGCGTATACGACGAGCAATTTGAGCTTCGGTCAGCTCTAACTGGGCTCTGACGATGAAGGATGTGCTCCCTCGGGCGCAGCAGCCGAGTCTGTCTTCTTTGTAGCTGGGCAAGGACAGGATGCGAACCCTATCCTTCGCCAGTTGCAGCGAAGCTTTGAATTTGTGAAGTTCGGCCCCTGTAGATATAAAGGGTCGAACTGCAGATTTGCAGGCCTTAGCAGATGCTTGTGGAGGCCTTGTGATGCATGACTTGATTTTGGGCTTGTAGGAACAAGCCGGCTCATGCTGGGATGACTTGGAAGTCAGGTTGGAGATGGGTCTCTCCTCTTTCATGTAAGCAAGAGGATAGAACTGGTTCTCCTTGAGTGGGGCCAGGAATGCTGGCTTAGTGGATGTCTGGGACCTTCTCTGTTTTGGTGAAGGTCTTGGGGACCAAGTCTTGGGGTAGACCTGGTTGTTTGCAGGTTGAGGCTTCGTGGCGCTGCCACGGGCTTCAGGTCTTCTGGTGCTCGCCTTTGGTGTCACGGTAGTGACACGTTGAGAGGCGAGTTTCTGCTTCTTGGAGGGAGCAGCTTGTTCCTCAGGAAGTGGGAATGGTCCCAGCGTCCCGAAGACGATAGTCCGGGGAGTCGAGGTCGACCCGGAGTTCACAGAGTTGCCGAGGGAGTTGACGCTTCGGCAGCTGATGGGGCGCTTGTAGGTGCGCGTGGTTTGCTTCTGTTGAAGCATGAGTTGGTGCTTGCTTTCGTCGAAAGTAATGGTTAGTGAAGCTGCCATTGTTAGTTTTTTCGAAAATTTCTGAAACAAGACCACATCCATTAGTAATCACAAGAATATAATGATCATAAATGGGAAGTTCTATGGTTTCGTCTTTTCAAATTGCTCGAGGTAGATGACCCAAGCAATATGAGGAAGGCAAAATGCCATAGAAGGTACAATTGTTCTGATCGCAGGTATGGTAAGCCCAGAATGGGCATCCCAGTGACTGCTAGAAGCAATTGTGAACTTAAATTCGACTTATCGAGAAGCAGAGCTTGCTCGAGGTAAGAAGAATATAAAGTTGGAGTTACAAATGTGCCGGTCGCAATACAGTAGACCCTGAAAGGGCGTACTAGTACCGCTAGACACAAATGTTTTGAGACCGCATCTATGAGATGAGATTCTCTGTTTTGAAAGGTCAAGATTGGATTCATCAAAGAGAGCAGATGGTATTCCAATCTGAACACGGTCTCGGCGATTTCCGCGAGCGCCAGTGCTCAGAAAGAAATGAACCATGATTTCTCGGATCTGAATCTAAAAATGACGAGTTTTTTTTTGAAAAGCCAATATCGGGTTTATCAAAGAGAGCAAAAGGCACTCCAATCTGAACACGGTCTCGGCGATTTCCGCGAGCGCCAGTGCCCAGAAAGGAGAAGACCAAGATTTCTCCAATCTAAACCCAAAATGACGGAAGTTTTTTTTTTTTTTTGAAGATTTTTGAAGATTTTTTTAAAAAAAAAAAATCCTTTTTTTATTTTTTTTTTATTTATTTTTTTTATTATTTTTTTTTAAGATTTTTTTTTTGAAAATTTTTTTTATTTTTTATTTTTTATTTTAAAATTTTTATTTTAAAAATTTTATTTTTGAAAAAAAAATTATTTAAAAGACGAGAGAGTACACATAGGCCTCCTAACCCGGTCTTATGAAACCTTGATTGATAGAATTGCCCCCAGGTAAGGGTAGGATTACTTAATGAACCCGTTTGGAGGACCCTTGCCTAGAACAGTCAAGCTGTCTCCACACTCTGGACAAGGCTTTTCTTTGAATCAACCATGATCAAAGAACACAGTTGGTTTAACCTTAGTGGTCTATGTCTTTTTTTTATTTTTATATTTTTTTTATTTTATTTTTTATTTTTATGAATTCATCGAAGAGAAACCATGGCCCAAAACCTTAGTCGAACAGGCTCAACATTTCTGCAAGCGCGATGAACGATAGGAACAGATCAAGGTTTCTCAATTTTGAATCCAAATTAAGAAATCTAAATTTTTTTTTTATATATATATATATTTTTGATTTTTAATGAACTCATCGAAGAGAAACCATGGCCCAAAACCTTAGTCGAATAGGCTCAACATTTCTGCAAGCGCGATGAACGATAGGAACGGATCAAGGTTTCTCAATTTTGAATCCAAATTAAGAAATCTAAAATTTTTTTATATATATATATATATATTTTTTTTTATTTTTAATGAACTCATCGAAGAGAAACCATGGCCCAAAACCTTAGTCGAACAGGCTCAACATTTCTGCAAGCGCGATGAACGATAGGAACGGATCAAGGTTTCTCAATTTTGAATCCAAATTGAGAAATCTGATTTTTTTGTTTTTTTTTTTTTTTTGAAAAGAGAAAGGTGGAAATAAATTCAAAGAATTAGAAATTTCCAAACAAAAAATCTCATCTCATTTTTTTTTATTATGCGGAATTCAACATAGGCCACCAATTATAAAGTAGCCAAGGAATCGAGAAAAGAAATATAAGCATAGAGCAAAATATATGATATGCAAATATTTCATTTCTAGCATCGTGTTCTCAAATAAACGAGTCCCACCGGGTGTGCCAGCTTGATGGACCGCGCTCCCGATGCCCGGGTTCCTACCGAGGTCGGCGGACGTGGGAGTCCGTTTGGTTCCGACCCTTTCGTAACCGGGGGGCAAAAGGGCGTGCATCAACATTTCTTTTTTTTTTTGTGGGTGTGCCAGATTTTCTATTTTACTTGGAATTGCAAGTGGTGATCCGGAGATCAACCTTCGCAAGTAAAAAGGAAATCAACTTCTTTCAAGTTTTCCATTGCACATATATTTAAGAAAAGAGACATTTTCTTGATTTGCCGTGAAAGGCGATTTTTTTTGGCATTTATAGCCGATTTTGGCGTTTATAGCCGATTTTTGGCGTTTATAGCCAACTTTGGCGTTTATAGCCGATTTTGGCGTTTATAGCCGATTTACAATCCTTATCAACAATGAAAGACAAGAATTGTGATTTTTGTCTCTTTTGAAAAAAACACAAACTACAATGAAAAGCAAGAAAAGGAGGATCTAACTTCTCAGGAGATTGTGGGGGGACTCGTTTAGATTGACGGTCGCAAGCCATATGTGGGCTTCGCCATCATCCATGCAGATGAGAACAGAGGATGCTATTGATTCGCTTGGCTTGGCTATAACCTCAGGTTTTTAGAAGACAAAGACCAAAGGAAGGTCCTATGTCCAATAAAAAACCAAGTAGACGGGCTGAAAAGCCATATCTAAGCCATTGGAGGCAGGAGGAGAAGGCAAGGACCTTGGGGGGGGGGGGTACCCCCCAAGGGACTTTTGTCACCTTGTTGCGGTGGCCGGTGTAGAACTTCCGCAGAGTTTTCTCTCTTTTTCTTTTCTCTGGATTTCTGACTGCTGTCTGATGTTTGTTGTGTGTTTTTCCGATCTCAATTCCTTTGGAGTGCTCTCCTATTTATAGGCTCTTGGTAGCCATTTAGGAGAGCTTATGGGCTTTTAATGTCATTAAGCCACATAATGGGAGGAGTTACAAAATTAAATTGTTTATTTTGTAACTCCTTTTTCTTGGCTTCTGATTGGCCGGAGGAGATTGAGGGCATTTAATCGCCTTTAATCGCCATGATGGGAGGAGTTTCATGGGTTAAATGCCATGAATCTCTTGACTTGTAACTCCCAAATGCTTGCTTCTGATTGGGCCGTCCAAAGAAATGGATTAATGACTGTAATAAAGCTAGTCAATTAATCGCATTAAGTGGTCGCCGAGCAGCTGAAGAGTCGCGGGCCGTGCCACGTCTTTTGGAATTCTTCTGTCGATGATCATCGATGGATCTTCATGTAGATCGACATCAGATGACCATGTAATTTCAGGTGTTTGTTGCCAACAGCAGGTCGGTGCCATCTGTCTTGTCGATTTCTCGATCGGTCGGGTGGAAAGCACACTTTTTTTTGGTTGACCGGGTGGCGATCAATACTGTCTTCGATACTCTTGATGTTTTACCCGTGTTTTGGACGGATATCAGAGGACTTGGTGTCTCAAAAGCATGAATTTTGGAAAGTACCAGAGGCTGGGCTCCTCGAATTGTGAAAAAACGGCGAAAACCGGGGTTTCCGGGGCTTTCCCGGCGACCCCGGGGTCCATGGTCGCCGGCGACCCTGGCCCAGGGTCGCAGGGGTCTGCGACCCTGGGGGGTTTTTCCCCCTTTCTGGTCCCGTTTTGCGTCCGTTTTTGCTCTTTTTTGATTCTTTTTTCTTCTGTACTTTTCTTTGACATTTTGATCATTTATTGGCCTGATTTCTTTGTAGGAAACCTGATGAGAATCCTTGCATTTTATTTTGCAAAGTTTCCAATTTCCTGAGAAAGCCGAAGACTTTGTCGCGCAGAGCTGCCGATTTTCTGTCAAAAGCTGAAACTGGGTCAAACGATGTCGGAATGACCTGAAATTTGGTGTGAAGCCTGCTGAGCAATAAATAAGACCAACCATAGGCTTTTGTTTGAGTTTTGAAGCCGTTTGGGGTCCTATCACCTGTAGACTTGCTTTTTGTCGCGATGAAGATGTCGCGGTTTGATGTGCGGTCAACCGATGTCCGATTGACTTGAAATTTGACAGGGAACCTATTGGAGTCATTTTAAGATGATCCATAGGTTCTGTCTTGGAAACCATGGTCCCGGAGAGCTTTACCGCCGAGAGGCTAGATTTGGCTGTTGGAGAAGCGAAGTTAGGCCAAATGATCTTGAAATGGCTTGAAACTTCTTGTGTACTCCTCTTTTGGCTGTCTGGATGAATCTTGCAGTTTTTGTTTGATTCTGACAAGATTTGATTTTTGGAAGCAGCATTGCCTATTTATGGCAGGTTGCGACTTCATGTAGCTCTTTGGATCTTGAAAAGGCAAAGTGACATTTTTGGTGTCAACAGAGACGCTGCGGGTCATCGGACGTCGGACATGGATTTTTGTTGCTGATTTTTGGCGCCTTCTGGTTTTTCCAACCATATGGACGGCAGCAACTTGGTTGGGTCTTTCTTTTTCGACCCATTTGGGAGAGACTTGAAGTGTGGGAGGCTGGGTCCTTTGCTTCTCTAGTCTCTTTTGTCGGTATGACGCGCGGCGGCGTATACGACGAGCAATTTGAGCTTCGGTCAGCTCTGACTGGGCTTTGACAATGAAGGATGTGCTCCCTCGGGCGCAGCAGCCGAGCCTGTCTTCTTTGTAGCTGGGCAAGGACAGGATGCGAACCCTATCCTTCGCCAGTTGCAGCGAAGCTTTGAATTTTTGAAGTTCGGCCCCTGTAGATATGAAGGGTCGAACTGCAGATTTGTAGGCCTTAGCAGGTGCTTGTGGAGGCCTTGTGATGCATGACTTGATTTTGGGCTTGTAGGAACAAGCCGGCTCATGCTGGGTTGACTTGGAAGTCGAGTTGGAGATGGGTCTCTCCTCTTTCATGTAGGCAAGAGGATAGAACTGGTTCTCCTTGAGTGGGGCCAGGAATGCTGGCTTAGTGGATGTTTGGGACCTTCTCTGTTTTGGTGAAGGTTTTGGGGACCAAGTCTTGGAGTAGACCTGGTTGTTTGTAGGTTGAGGCTTCGTGGGGCTGCCACGGGCTTCAGGCCTTCTGGTGCTTGCCTTTGGTGTCACGGTAGTGACACGTTGAGAGGCGAGTTTTTGCTTCTTGGAGGGAGCAGTTTGTTCTTCGGGAAGTGGGAATGGTCCCAGCGTCCCAAAGACGATAGTCCGGGGAGTCGAGGTCGACCCGGAGTTCAGAGAGTTGCCGAGGGAGTTGACACTTCGGCAGTTGATGGGGCGCTTGTAGGTGCGCGTGGTTTGCTTCTGTTGAAGCATGAGTTGGTGCTTGTTTTCGTCGAAAGTAATGGTTAGTGAAGCTGCCATTGTTAGTTTTCGAAAATTTCTGAAACAAGACCACATCCATTAGTAATCACAAGAATATAATGATCATAAATGGGAAGTTCTATGGTTTCGTCTTTTCAAATTGCTCGAAGTAGATGACCCAAGCAATATGAGGAAGGCAAAATGCCATAGAGGATACAATTGTTCTGATCGCAGGTATGGTAAGCCCGGAATGGGCATCCCAGTGACTGCTAGAAGCAATTGTGAACTTAAATTCGACTTATCGAGAAGCAGAGCTTGCTCGAGGTAAGAAGAATATAAAGTTGGAGTTACAGATGTGCCGGTCGCAATACAGTAGACCCTGAAAGGGCGTACTAGTACCGCTAGACACAAATGTTTTGAGACCGCATCTATGAGATGAGATTCTCTGTTTTGAAAGGTCAAGATTGGATTCATCAAAGAGAGCAGATGGTATTCCAATCTGAACACGGGCTCAGCGATTTCCGCGAGCGCCAGTGCTCAGAAAGAAATGAACCATGATTTCTCGGATCTGAATCTAAAAATGACGAGTTTTTTTTTTTGAAAGGCCAATATCGGGTTCATCAAAGAGAGCAAAAGGCACTCCAATCTGAACACGGGCTCAGCGATTTCCGCGAGCGCCAGTGCTCAGAAAGGAGAAGACCAAGATTTCTCTAATCTAAACCCAAAATGACGGAAGTTTTTTTTTTTTTTTTTTGAAGATTTTGAAGATTTTTTTTTTTTTTAAAAAAAATCTTTTTTTTTATTTTATTTTTTTATTTATTTTTTATTATTATTTTTTAAGATTTTTTTTTGAAATTTTTTTTTATTTTTTATTTTTTATTTTAAATTTTTATTTTTAAAAATTTTATTTTTGAAAAAAATTTATTTAAAAGACGAGAGAGTACACATAGGCCTCCTAACCCGGTCTTATGAAATCTTGATTGATAGAATTGCCCCCAGGTAAGGGTAGGATTACTTAATGAACCCGTTTGGAGGACCCTTGCCTAGAACAGTCAAGCTGTCTCCACACTCTGGACAAGGCTTTTCTTTGAATCAACCATGATCAAAGAACACAGTTGGTTTAACCTTAGTGGTCTATGTCTTTTTTTTTATATGTTTTTTTTTTTATTTTTATGAATTCATCGAAGAGAAACAATGGCCCAAAACCTTAGTCGAACAGGCTCAACATTTCTGCAAGCGCGATGAACGATAGGAACGGATCAAGGTTTCTCAATTTTGAATCCAAATTGAGAAATCTAAATTTATATATATATATATATATTTTTAGATTTTTAATGAACTCATCGAAGAGAAACAATGGCCCAACCCCCGATCCGAACACGGTCTCAGCGATTTCCGCGAGCGCCAGTGCCCAGAAGGGAAAGGATCAAAGTTTCTCAATTTTGAATCCAAAAATGAAAAATCTGATTTTTTTGTTTTTTTTTTTTTTGAAAAGAGAAAGAGTGGAAATAAATTCAAAGAATTAGAAATTTCCAAACAAAAAATCTCATCTCATTTTTTTTATGCGGAATTCAACATAGGCCACCAATTATAAAGTAGCCAAGGAATCGAGAAAAGAAATATAAGCATAGAGCAAAATATATGATATGCAAATATTTCATTTCTAGCATCGTGTTCTCAAATAAACGAGTCCCACCGGGTGATGCCAGCTTGATGGACCGCGCTCCCGGATGCCCGGGTTCCTACCGAGGTCGGCGGACGTGGGAGTCCGTTTGGTTCCGACCCTTTCGTAACCGGGGGGCAAGGGGGGCGTGCATCAACATTTCTTTTTTTGTGGGTGTGCCAGATTTTCTATTTTTACTTGGAATTGCAAGTGGTGATCCGGAGATCAACCTTCGCAAGTAAAAAGGAAATCAACTTCTTTCAAGTTTTCCATTGCACATATATTTAAGAAAAGAGACATTTTTCTTAGTTTGCCGTGAAAGGCGATTTTTTTGGCATTTATAGCCGATTTTGGCGTTTATAGCCGATTTTTGGCGTTTATAGCCGATTTTGGCGTTTATAGCCGATTTACAATCCTTATCAACAATGAAAGACAAGAATTGTGATTTTTGTCTCTTTTCAAAAAATACAAACTACAATGAAAAGCAAGAAAAGGAGGATCTAACTTCTCAGGAGATTGTGGGGGACTCGTTTAGATTGACGGTCGCAAGCCATATGTGGGCTTCGCCATCATCCATGCAGATGAGAACAGAGGATGCTATTGATTCGCTTGGCTTGGCTATAACCTCAGGTTTTTAGAGGACAAAGACCAAAGGAAGGTCCTATGTCCAATAAAAAGCCGAGTAGACGGGCTGAAAAGCCATATCTAAGCCATTGGAAGCAGGAGGAGAAGGCAAGGACCTTGGGGGGGGGGGGGTACCCCCCAAGGGACTTTTGTCACCTTGTTGCGGTGGCCGGTGTAGAACTTCCGCAGAGTTTTCTCTCTTTTTCCTTTCTCTGGATTTCTGTCTGTGTGCTTGTGCTTTTTTCTCTGATGTTTCTGATACTCTGTGATTTTTTTTCTTCTTGGAGAGCCCTCCTATTTATAGGTTTTTAGGTAGCCTTTTAGGTGGGTTTATGGGCTTTTATTGTCATTAAGCCGCATAATGGGAGGAGTTACAAAATTGAATTGTTTATTTTGTAACTCCTTTTTCTTGGCTTCTGATTGGCCGGAGGAGATTGAGGGCATTTATCGCCTTTAATCGCCATGACGGGAGGAGTTTCATGGGTTAAATGCCATGAATCTCTTGACTTGTAACTCCCGAATGCTTGCTTCTGATTGGGCCGTCCAAAGAAATGGATTAATGACTGTAATAAAGCTAGTCAATTAATCGCATTAAGTGGTCGCCGAGCAGCTGAAGAGTCGCGGGCCGTGCCATGTCTTTTGGGATTCTTCTGTTGATGATCATCGATGGATCTTCATGTAGATCGACATCAGATGATCATGTAATTTCAGGTGTTTGTTGCCAACAGCGGGTCGGTGCCATCTGTCCTGTCGATTTCTCGATCGGTCGGGTAGAAAGCACACTTTTTTTTGGTTGACCGGGTGGCGATCAATGTTGTTTTCGATACTCTTGATGATTGACCCGTGTTTTGGACGGATGTCAGAGGACTTGGTGTCTCAAAAGCATGAATTTTGGAAAGTACCAGAGGTTGGGCTCCTCGAATCGCGAAAAAAACGGCGAAAACCGGGGTTTCCGGGGCTTTCCCGGCGACCCCGGGTTCCAAGGTCGCCGGCGACCCTGGCCCAGGGTCGCAGGGGTCTGCGACCCTGGGGGGGTTTTCCCCCTTTCGTGTCCCGTTTTGCGTCCGTTTTTGCTGTTTTTCGATTCTTTTTTCTTCTGTACTTTTCCTTGACATTTTGACCATTTATTGGCCTAATTTCTTTGTAGGAAACCTGATGAGAATCCTTGCATTTTATTTTGCAAAGTTTCCAATTTCCTGAGAAAGCCGAAGACTTTATCGCGCAGAGCTGCCGATTTTCCGTCAGAAGCTGAAACTGGGTCAAACGATGTCGGAATGACCTGAAATTTGGTGTGAAGCCTCCTGAGCAATAAATAAGACCAACCATAGGCTTTTTTTTTGAGTTTTGAAGCCATTTGGGGTCCTATCACCTGTAGACTTGCTTTTTGTCGCGATGAAGATGTCGCGGTTTGATGTGCGGTCAACCGATGTCCGATTGACTTGAAATTTGACAGGGAACCTATTGGAGTCATTTTAAGATGATCCATAGGCTCTGTCTTGGAAACCATGGTCCCGGAGAGCTTTGCCGCCGAGAGCTCCTTTTCAGCTGTCGGAGAAGCGAAGTTAGGCCAAATGATTTTGAAATGGCCTGAAACTTCTTGTGTACTCCTCTTTTGGCTGTCTGGAAGAATCTTGCAGTTTTTGTTTGATTCTGACAAGATTTGATTTTTGGAAGCAGCATTGCCTATTTATGGCAGGTTGCGACTTCATGTAGCTCTTTGGATCTTGAAAAGGCAAAGTGACATTTTTGGTGTCAACAGATATGATACCAATTGGATATAGATACTAATTGAAAATTATACCAATTGATTACCAATTGAATAGGAAACATGATTAAGAGCAAGCATGTGACAAACACAAAATTCCAACAAGCATCATAAAATCATATTCATCCCTTAGAATAATATAACTAGTGAGCATAGTGAT
Source organism: Litsea cubeba (assembly GCA_012931725.1). Taxonomy (NCBI): domain Eukaryota; kingdom Viridiplantae; phylum Streptophyta; class Magnoliopsida; order Laurales; family Lauraceae; genus Litsea; species Litsea cubeba. The sequence continues at coordinate 33,217,730 of CM022952.1, read as the reverse complement.
GAATAAGAAAAATTATATAAAAAGATATAACTTAGTATAACATGTAATTTTCAAAGTGTCAAGATCATAAGAATTCAACATCTAAGAAATCCATCAAACAATAGATATAACTAAGAAATACAAGTAATGGATTTCAACGAGGTTCATATGATCAAGCACACTACTATGAACTTGAAACATGTATAAAGAATGATACCAATAAGAAAAATACACATGAATCAACAACATAACCATCCATTAAAAAATAAAATGACTAGTAAGTATAAGGGATGGATTTGAGAGATCTAGTATGGTTTTTACAAATGTAAATAAGATCACAACCATACAAGAAACTAAAAGACATTTGCATATAAAAATAATGAAACTAAAAGATGCAAATAGCCTATAACAACATTCATTTCCATTTAAGTTGATATAACCATATGCATAAGGAAATGAGAATATGGAACATGCTTTTATGAATACAACTAAAAAGGTTTTAAAGCATTTCCATTCAATCAATCTTCAAATCATAAACAAAATCCAACAATATATGAATTTGAAGAAAACACATTATCAATTATCAATTTGTATTCTAAACAATATAACTACAAAGACTCATACAAATTGATTTAAAGCATGACTTGATATCAATTGGAAAATACACTCAAATGAAAAATATAACTATTAAGTTCTAACCAATTGAAACTCAAGTATAACAAGGAATTGAATTTTCATTACAAAATTCTAACAAAGTAAGCGTAGAATGAAAATCAATTTCGATCCTCATGTCTCATCAAGGAATGTAACAATGAGGCATAAATCATTTTTCAACTTGCATTTTAAATTGTATAACTTATTTGGAAACACATACAAGTTGGTTTTTCAAAAGAATAGTTTTTCATATGAAGGTATAACTTAGAGATCTATGGAAAATCCAAATTGTTTCAAATCATTTGTTTTTCAAAACACATCTTACTAAGACATCTAAACAAATGATTTTACAATATCGATCGATTATGAAAAATCTAGCTATAAAAGCTTTTGAAATCATAATTAATTGAACATGTAGAAATGCAATACAAATGATATAACTTAATGAGATCAAAAAGCAAATCTAACATGATGAAAATATAATCAAAAGATTTTGAAAACCATGATGTTTAACTAGTATGGTACATGAAGACAAAATCAATTGATCATAAGTAAACAATGCATTTAAAGTAATGTAACTAAGAAATAACAAAATGCAAATGCAACATGACCAACAAAAAGATTTACCTATAAAGGATAGGTTGGTCAATAAGGTCCAAGGCCTTAAGGTTTATCTAAGTATATAACTTTAGGAATCCACCTAAGGTCTTGGTAGGGTTGGTCTTTGAGGTCTATCTTAAATGTCTCACCAACTATGGGAGATTTGATTTGATAAATTTTTAACTTAGTCTTATCACCTTGATATTTAGATTTGACTAAATTTAGCTTAGATTGGTGATTAGTCTTTTGGGGTTGGTGAGTTTTCTTCTTAGGGGATTGGTTTCCTTTTCTTTTCTTCTTATTTCCTCCATTTATTTGACTTTTGAATTTGAGATTTAACTTTGCAACTTTCTTCAAAAGTTCTTTCATTTGTTGAGTTATGGGAGGAAGATTGAGAAGCTTTTTGTTAATAGATTCTTTTAGAGTTGGTTTAACTTGTTTAACCTTTTTAGAATCTATTTTAGGAGACTCCTTTTTAATAGGTTTTACTTGTTTGTTCTTCTTGGAGTCTTCCTTGGTTTTTAGTGTCTTAACCATCATAGAATTTGATTCTACTGTCTTTGGTTCAAAGATGGGTTTAGACACATTGCTTCTCCTTTGTTTGCACTCAAACCTAAAATGTCCTTCAATGCCACAATAATTACATTTAGATATGGGCAAGGAAGTGTGAGTGCTAGAGAATGAGGACTCACCTTTCACAAATGTGTTGGTGAATTTAAGGTCATGTGACATATTCCTATCAAAACCAAGACCCGTCATATCTCTTTTAGATTTACCCAATTTCAATAACTTTTCAAATCTTTTTTCACTTTGGGTAAATTTGCACTCATACTTTTGTTTGTAGGTTTCAAGTTGAGTGACTTGGTTTTTAAGGGTTGAATTTTCATTTTTAACTTTTGTTAGTTCATTTTCAATTCCCTTAAATTTGTTTAGCTCTTCATGGGCAAGTTTTAATTCAAATTTAATTTCACTGATAGCATTAGATCCAAGTTCTAGAGTTTTTATCTTAATTTGTGCATTAGATAAATTTTTCATAGAAATGGTTAACTTGGATTCTAAATTGTTAATGTTTTCATCTTGCCTTTTTAATTAATCTCTTAGCTTCAAATTTTCCTTTTTAAGATTATCACAACCTAACTTTAATTCAATTAATTCATCTTGAGCATTTTGTAGGTTATGCAAAGAGATCATAAACTTAGAGTCTACACAATTTATTAATTCTTCTTTTTCTCTAAGTTCATCTTTAGAGACTAATTCTTTCTCTCTAAGTTCATCTTAGGGTTGTTGTTTAGCCTAGAAAAACATCATTGTAAGGTTATTGCTTATCCTTGGAAAGCATATTGTAGAGGTTATTGCTTAGCCTTTTGAAAAGCATAATAGTGGAAATCCGGTGGGGTGTTGGATACACAAGCCGGTAGTGGATGTAGGCATTGAGGCCGAACCACTATAAATCCTTGTGTAGTGGTGATTGATTTGTGGTGATTGTTTTGTTTAACCTTCCGCATTTTGTATGTTAATCATCACATGTGACTAGTTACTTGTAAAGAAATTAAAATTGGCCATAATTAGTCATTAAGTGTAGATTACCCTATTCACCCCCCCTCTAGGGTAGGATCCCTTGGACTTTCAGGAATTTCTCCACCACTTTCTTCCTTGCCTTTTCATCACCATGACCAATTCTTACCAAATAAGTGTCATACCAAAACTCCACATATTGCATTTTATATCGGGTATCCAAAACTATTTCAACAAAGAGTTTCAAACTTGCAACACTTATCAAACTTCAAATTCATTTTCCTTGCCATCTCATGAAAAAACACATCATCACTAGCTAAATGATCCGTGATTAGGTCTTTGACTTGTGTTAACTCATCAAAATATGTGTTAGAAGTAATATATTTGGAACCGAAAACACGTTTTGTTAGATCATAAAATTCTTCCAAAAAAGTGTGCAAAGCTTTTAGTTTCATCCAATCAATATCCCCCATTACACCCTGATTATTCACATTACAACAAACCTATAGTTTGGCTCACACTCATCAAACTTATCAAAAACCTTCTCAAAATCCAACGCGGCATCTATCATTAAATAGGTCGAGTTCCATCTAGTTTTGACATCTAAACACAAAGACTTCTTAGAAGTAATCATCTCATCCAAACATCATTGTTTAAACACTTGCAAATTGAAGGACTACTCCTCACATACTTGACACTTTGACGAAGGCGTTTGATTGTATCTTTAACCTCGTCAATTCCATCATTAACGATAATATTAATAACATGCGCAAAACATCTCACATGAAAGAACTCACCACCAAACAACAACCCATTTCTCTTGTTCAATCTTCTTTTCAAGTCTTCAACACATGTATCATTATTTTTTGCATTATCAAGTGTAATAGTCATTAAATTTTTTATTCCCCACTCTGATAGACACCCCTCTATAGCCTTGGCAATGGCTTCACCACTGTGTGGGTGTGGAAGCACTCGAAAATTGATAATCCTTTTGTGAAGCTTCCACTCCTTGTCGATAAAGTGAGCGGTTAGGACCATATACCCCATATTTTGGATTGAAGTCCACAAATCTATTGTGATGCATACTCTAGAAGGCACCAACTTCACACACTCTTTTAACTTGTTACCTTCCTCATAAAATAACTTTAAGCAATCCTTAGTAATAGTTGTTCTACCAACCACATGAAACTTAGGTTGAGCTTCTTCACAAAACAACCTAAAACCTTCATATTCTACAAAGCTAAAAGGGAGTTCATCGGTAATCACCATTATTGCAAGGGCTTTGCGACACTTTTCTTGGTCAAACCTCCAAGTAGAAGGTTGACCTTGTTTAAAAGAAAGTGTTGTTTGAGTTTTGTCTCCATCATAACCAGGAAACTCTCTACATTTCTTTAAATGATTCCATACTTTGTTAGTTCCATGAGATGAAGGTGTTGTAACCAGTTTATGACAATAGTTGCAAATACCCGTGCCACTATATTTGTTGGTTCCCTCTAATAGCTGTTTAGCAAAGTGATTCCATACAGCAGAAGCTCCATGGTGTTCAACTAACTCGGAATTCGGACCTGTTTTCTGCTTCTTCTGACTTATAACTTCATCGCTACTACCAACTCGACCTGGGTTTTGCTTCTTAAGGCTAACGACATCAGCACTACTAGCGAGGGGAGTATTGTTCTCACCCATAGCTGACATATATACCTGCAAAAGCATAAATTCCGACAAAGAATCAACAATCGTTCATTCGTCTGTTTTTCATAAAAGAAAGCAAAAGAAAACGAAACATGAAAAACAATAGCTTGCCTACCAAATAAGAATATATTAATTAAAAATATTGCTTGTACCTTGGAATTCCTAGCTTCACTTTGTGGCTGGTGGTAAGGAACGTGAGGGAGAAAAGAACTTGAAAGGGAGAGAAGGACTTGAGAGGGGTGGGAGAGAAGGGCTTGAAAGGGAGAGGGAGAAGGAATGATGGCTAGTTAGGTTGTATTGTTTTTTGTTTTGGTATATATGATTATATGAACGGTTAAGATCAAATTTAATGAAGCGTGGAGATTAGTTAGGTTATAAACATTCCTCATAAGTGTATATTTTCAGAATAATTCGGCAAAAATATCGGCAATTTCAAATCGGCTATACTTCAGAATTGTCAGATCGGATATCAGATCGGATCGGTTTTTAGAGTTATATCCGAATCCGATCTGATTGTTTTTCGAAATTTTTGGAAATCGGAAAATCGAATATCGGACCACGAAAACTGCACCCATAGCCAAACCAATTTCGGGTCGGATTTCGAAAAAATTGGAAATTCGGCAAAAAGAGACACCCCTAGTTACTGGTACCCCGGGAGGTGGCTTGGACATCCTCAGAGTCTCCATCTTGTTTCTTATTTTGCATTGCATGGATAGTGATTATTGCTCGGATTCCTTTTATTATTTCTATTGATTATTATTCTCGCTTTATGCCTTATCTTCGCTTTCCTTGTATTCTTATGATCATGTACTTGTCATTATTCTATATTTGATATATGTCATGTTTATTATGCTTTGCTTATCTATTGCTCAACATGTGTTGACCATGTTCCTTGGTGTGCAGACACCTCAGGTGGTTACTACTACTACGAGGAGCGGCCGGTGAGCAGATCCCTTATTGGCCTTGTTTATTTGGTTGGCCAATGTAATAATTAACTTGATTAGTTAGTTTTGTTTATTTATCTTTCTTGTAACTTTAATATTTAATGAGAAGTATTATTCACTGTTGATATTCCATATGCCTAGAGTTGTATGAACTCAACAATTATTGCATTACAGGAGGCTTGAAATATATTATTCCCATAGCGGACTTACGATCCGTGAGCCCAAAGGACAAAATTTTAATTTGTCCTAAATTTCACTCTCCGGATCCGGTTTATTCTTTAATTGGGTTCGGAGGACGTGACACCAACTACTTATTTGGCTATCCAAGATGGACTTCAGAGGTGTACCCCACGTATTGGATGTTTTAGATGGGCCCCCATTGAAATAGGATACACAAAAATAATGAGAAAGGCTTGTGAAGTAAATTCATGACTGAATGTATGGTTGAGATTTGATACACATGAACTGTTAGAAATATAATGGTGTGCTAAAATCAATTTGACTCCTAGCAATAAAAATATAAGGGGCGGATTTGGAAATATAATAGGCCATAAATGACATTTTAAGACCCCATGAAAATCTTAGTTGTATCTTCTCAAGAGAGGGTTATTATGGGACCTAATATTTTGGGGAGAAAAAAAGGGATAATTAGCCAAAGGTCCCTCATCACGGTCTTGTAAAGCCGCTAGTCCACCAACTTTTTCTCTAAGGACTGTAGTCCATACAGCTGGACATATTTTGGTGAGAGGTCCACATCAGAAATTTCCATGACTGATTTGCCCTTTCAACAAATTAGGCATAAAATTTTAAATTTTCAAATTTCAAATCTTCCATTCCCCCTCCTCATTCCTAGGTAGAGATTCTCTAAAATCCTCAGAATTTTTGAACCCCTTTCTGGAGTTGTTGTGACCAGAGATACATCTTCGCTGAGAAAGAAAAGTGGAAGAGAAGACTCCTACGACCGTCGTCGGAGAAGGAGAAGCGAAGAGGGGAAGAAGACCAGAATCATTTACTGTTGCATATTGATCTGAAGGAGGAGACTCCTACGCCCGTCGTCGAAGAAAGAAAAGCGAAGAGCGGAAGAAGACCGGAATCATTTATGATATTCCAATTGTTGTTGTAGATCGATCTAAAGGAGGAGACTCCTGTGCCCATCGCTGGAGTTTGCTCCGCCTAGATTGGAGACAGAGGTACATCTATCCTCCATCGCGGTGCTGCCCGTCATTGGAGAAGAGAAGAATTCTCATCTCCGTTCGCAGGAAATGCAGGGAAGAAGACGTTTTGATACCAGAGTGGCCTGATCTATTACGGGCCATCGTAGTGCTCGAAGAAATAAGAGTTGCAGGGCAGGGAGTTGCCCCTTGCTGTGACCGGAGATATATCTTCACCGAGAAAGAAGACCGCAAGAGAGAGCAGAGCTCTCGGCTTTATTGATCGAAGAAGTGTTGCCGGATGCTGCACAGGGCTGATGTCATCCTCACGCCAGCAGAATAGTCAACCGTCTGAGTTGACCAGATTCAACAATCGAAATTTTTTAGGATTTTCGGGGCCAGACGGACTCCAATTCTATCTGTATTTTTGACAAATCTATCTGTATTTTTGGTAAATTTATATGAGTTTTTTTTTTTATAAATTTAGCTGAGTTTTCGAAAAAATTATATGAGTTTCAGTCAAATTTATTCGAGTTTTTTATTTTTTGTCAAATGTATGTGAGTTTTGCGCAAATTTATTTGACTTCTAAAATAAATTTATCTGAGTTCTGGACAAATCTATCTGAGTTTTTGGCTAATTTATCTGATTTTTTGAAAAATATAGCTGAGTTTCTGACAAATCTATCTGTGTTTTTGGCAAATTTATTTGCATTTTTTTAGATTTATTTGTGTTTTTGAATTTTATTTGTGTCCTTTGAAATTTATTTTTATTTTTTGAAATAAATTTAACGGAGTTTTGGAAAAAATGCTTGAGTTTTTGTAAATTTTTTATGAAATTTGAAAAATTAGTTTATCTTAGTTTTGGCAAATGTGTTTGCATTTTTTTAAATTTATTTGTATTTTTAAATTTTATTTACGTCTTTTGAAATTTATTTGCGTCTTTTGAAATTCATTTACATTTTTTAAAATTTATTTGGATCTTTTGAAATTTATTTGGACCTTTTAAAATTGATTTGCATCTTTTGAAATTTATTTATATTTTTTTAAATTTATTTGGATCTTTTGAAATTTATTTACGTCTTTTTAAATTTCTTTGCATTCTTTTGAAATTTATTTGCGTTCTTTTGAGTTTATTTGCATTTTTTTGATTTTTTTTGTGTTTTTTTAGAATTTATTTGAAAATCTCATTAATGGGATTTCATTAATCGTGGCCAATTAAATGGTAGTTGACTATTATTAATGGCATATCCCACTAATCATGTGATATGATTTAAAGAAAGGGTAAATTAGACATTTTAGGTCTACAAATTTGGAAAAAAAACCTAGCACACTATGAAAAAATATTGTGGATCTAAGGCCATAAAGTGAAATGTTCAGGGACCCGTAGTCGAATGCCCCATAAAAAAAAGGGATGGACAAGTTTGATTTTTTGGAATTCAAAAGATGTCAGCTGCTATTATGGGGCCTTTTTTGTCCTTATTTTTTTGGGCCTAAAGCAAAGGCTTTGTTGGCCTTATGGTACAGCCGACCCTGTTGTTAACAGGTGTTGGACCGGGAGCAAATTCTTTGTTGGCCTTATGGTACAGCCGGCCCTGTTGTTAACAAGTGTTGGACACGGGGGGGGGGGGGGGTGTTCCTCACCCAAGCACCCTTATATGAACACCATCCCGGAGCACACCCTCCTCCTTTTTAGCATATGAGACCCACTATGATAAATCCAACCCTCTCACACTCCACTACGCCACCTATGAAATCCAAATTTCATACTCATCCAACGATTACTCACTATTGGATCAAAATCAAAATAAAATGATGCATTCTAAACCATTGAACTTAGAGAGCCATAAATTAAAGGGATAGGATGGTCTAATGGGGTTGGTATTATGTATACCCCTAGGTCTCATATCAATGTAGAAAGATCAATGGCAGGTCCGGGTAGTTTTAGTATCGTCCAAGCTTGGCCCTAAAAAATAGTGGGCTTGCAAAATTTTATTTCACGCTCGACCCTAGAGCTTTTGAAAAAAAAAAACACACACCCTCATTTTAGGGGCCTTTTGAGGGTCGGACCAGAGCAAGCCCCCTAGTCAAAGGCTTGGATCGACAAGCATACAACTAGAAATAGTATGCAGTATGCTCGCAGGTGAAAATTTTTTCCTTGGAAATGAACATCTACAAAAATAGAAGTGCCGGTTTATGTGTTCAAGTCCTTCATTGTATGAGATTTTATATTTCTATATTTTAATAAAATAATAAAAATAAAACCCAATATTAAGTCTAACTTGATTTATGGTATCACAAATCATATTTCATTAAGTAAAAATAACCAGTCAAATCCAACTAAACCTGTACATTTCACGATGTAGATTTGTTATCATAAATTATAAAGCCATCGCAAGTTGAGGAAGACCGGACATGTAGGAGGGGTTCAAGTTTTAGGCTGGTCCATTACCATCCCTAAGTCTATATATCTTTATTGATTTGAAAATCTAATATACTTTAGTGTAAGTGGATAAACATTTTTTATTTAACTTACCTTGATTTTGATTAAGTTGACAGTTGTTATGCTGGTGAAATTCAATCATATATCATGGCCTTTTTGCATTAATGACTCAAGGTTATTTGTCATGAAGGCTAAATTGAATGTACTTCTGGCCCCTTCAGGAAAATATAGTGTGTATTTCATAAATTGATCTAGAATCAACTACTTAGTAAAAAGTAGTTACTTACAGGATACTTAAGAGAAAATGGATGTCAGTTAAAGAGTTAGATTAAGGGGTGAGTAAAGTTTTGTAACTATATGGAGAAAAGTGAAAGAGTGAAAAATAAAATGCAGTAATTCAACTCTAAATGCATTAATTTTGAGAATGTGATATTGTTTAGCAGTATCATATGTTAGGAATTAGGATATGATAAGAGATTTTCTCTTTTCTCATTTTTAACCCACTTGAGTGTTAGAAACCTTGCTTCCTATTATAAAATATAAGTAGATTTTGTGCCAACATACTCATGGTTGAGTGGTGTCGGCACCACAATATCATACATACCCTAGGAATTGATCTCTGAGTCGTCAAATTGATTGTATCACTCGTAACCAGAGGGCCAACTTAGCAAAAAAAATAAAACATATAGAAAGTGGATCCTGTGGTGTTTACTTCACTGGACACCCCAAATAAAGGTACAAGGCCTATACCTTTCTGGGCCTCTTGGCTAAAAAGGTATAAGGCCTTCTTTTTTATTTCTTTCTTTTTGCTTTTATTTTTTTAACTAGATTGGAAGAGTAGTATAAAGTGAGGAATAGGGATGGATCTCTAGTTGCAACTTGCAAGCATAGGAGTATAGGACTTAGTGTCTTGTTGATTATAACAATGAGTGGTAGTTCTTTGTAAGAACTAAAAAATGAGATAGGTAGTTTATTGTAATTCAGAAAAACTCTAGAGGTTATAGCTAAAAACTCTTTAGATTCTGTTTAGGTGAGATGGGAATCTCTTCCTTTAATACTGATTTATGCACATGTGGGCCCTCTTTTGGCTACCCAGAATCAGTCTTTTATTGGCCCACCTTGGATGTGTTAATGGGATAAGAATCTCCTCCTTGAAGGGCTTCAAAGTAGTTGAATAATTGGTCAATTAGTTTGTTGGGGGAGGTTTTTTTTTTTTCCTTTAGTGTATAGATGTTTGGGACTGCCCCCTCGTGGCTTCTGAAGTTGATACTTGCTTTTTTTCCCTTTTAGATTAGATTCAGTTTGGGCCCATTGACACTGGATCATCTTAGAATTGCATATATTCTCATATATTTGGGAATTTCTGGTAGCTTTGTTGGCCCACAGATGGAGTGGATTTTGTCTCTGCTTTAAGGCCTCTGTGCTGGCGTATTACAAGGCTAAACAACTGGAGGGGGAGGGCCCGGACCCATGTTTGGATTTCAGGCTAATAGCTTAAAAGCCTTCTTTATCTTAAAAGGACCATAATCGGGCCCAGGTCCAGAAAGGTCCTGAAAGAAAGGAGGATCCGTAATAGCAAAGATTGTAAATATCATCCCCGCTCTTGCGTCCATCTATTGACAAAGGCAGAGGGACGGAAGCAAGGAGAGTAAAGGGGGGACACGTGCCAAGAAGCTTATAAATAGAAGGACGCCGATTCCAAGAAGGGCGGCTGTGAGAGAGAGAGAGAGAGAGAGAGAGAGATGTCATGTAAGAAGACCTCGTCTAGGGGAGGAAAAAAGATTAGAGCAAAGGCTTTGTTTATCTTCTTCTCCCACAGAAAGGTCCATACTCTGTGATTTCTCTGTAAAAAAAGGGTACTGGCAGTCCGAGAGTCGGACAGACCAGAAGCTTAGTGTAAAGCCCTGAATCTCTAGTTTGTTGAGATAGAATTGCCATACGCACGCACATTTATTCTTTATTACCTGTTTACACACACCACAATTTTAATTTCTAGTTACACATTTGGCGACTCCACTGGGGATTTCGGGGCTATAATTGTTAGCTAGCTCTAACACTACAGAAGAATCACAGAGTATGAGTGTGATAAATTATCCTCCTCATAGGCATAGAAAAGGGCTATGTCCTTTAGATGGAACCCGATACCAAACGACGGCTCGACCAATGCCCTCTGGCACTCAGGCAACAATGCTGATTGCTAAGGGGACATCGGTCGAGGCATCGCGCGGGAGGGGAATATCTGTCCTCCAGACGAGACAAGGTTCTAGTCGTCCCCATTATCAAACGACACTTCATCCGAGTGACTCCACCACGACAGGAACTTCAACTGTCAGGGAGACCTTGGCTGAAGTGTCACGCGAGAAGGGACTGTCCCTCACAGGCGAGCGGGGGCATTTGAAGTCGATAGAGAACCCACTAACTATGACCAGAAAGGCGCTGGCCCATGCACAAGCCGCGTTCTCCGTTGCACGAACCGCCATACTAGCGGTCGCAGAAGGCCAAAAATGTAAAAATGCTATGGAGTTACAAAAAGATAAACCGACTTCTGAAGAAAATATTGGTGAAGAACCCAATAGCCCCGGTCGTAATTGGAAAAGGGTTCCTAGGGTTCATCCCGACAGGAACCCTATCAAACACAAGGACGACCGTTTCACCCTACGCCAACGGGACGTCCCTAATTCAAAAAGGCCCCCTACCACAAGAGGGTCTAGAAACGGGGAAGAAAAAGACAGATGGGGCCGCACTAAGAGAGACCGTTTTGTACGGAGGGTCAGGTCACTGAGGTTAACACTGACCCAGAAATGGAATCATAGACGACGAATGAACAGATGGCATGATCAAACCAACATGCTAAGAGAAGTGCTTTAAGAACGATGGATGGAGAAGCATCTGCAGAAAGATTCCATCTACCTCCAGAAAGCCCAGACGAAGTCCCCACTATCTCGAAAGAGATGCGGTCCTTCAATGTCTGCATGGTCGAGGTAAGTGGGGAAGATAGTCCCGAAAGCAACCCGAGGAGGTACCAGGTGGAGGAACCTCTCCAATATCGCCTGCAAAGGCAGGACAATCAGATTGAAAACTTAATGGGAATGTTAATGGGGCTAAAAGAGAAGTTGGAAAATGCCGGTGAGAAGAAGAATTTAGAAAAAGAGTTCATAGGCCGTAAAATAAGTGGTCCCAAGACAAAAGGAGGGACCCTTCCCCACCCGACAGTCTGACGGGCACGCCGGAGGATCACAGAATTTGGAGGGAAGGGCAGTAGCATCAAAAGCAGAAGTACAGGCGGAGGTACATAGGATTATGGCAGAAGTTGGTGGGTACCACTCCACTAAAGGAAAACATTATCCAGAATGGATGGAGAATGTCCCGTTTCCAAAAGGTATAGGAGACCGGACATACCTACTTTTGACGGGACCGGCCCAGCCCTACAGCACCTGTGGCATTTCTCTATGAGGACTGGAGGCCTCCTAGAAAATGATGCCCAGCGAATAATGCTATTTGCCAGCACGGTGGTAGGGAATGCATTCAAATGGTTCAAATGGCTACCTAAAGGATCGGTCCAGTCCTTCCAAGACCTCTAGCCGATCTTCATAATATAATTTCAGACAGAAGCGCCCCCCGTGACATCAAAAGTATTGTTGGAAACCCATCAAGGGAAGGATGAGTTGGTGGAGGAATGCCTTAACTGATGGAGGAATCTCTCCATGCAATGCCAATAGATCAACCAAAAAACCGTGTTTGATATTTGTGTACGAAATCTAAGAACAGAGTTTCAAAAGTATTTCGTGACTATGAAACCCATCTCGTTCGCACAAATATTTGAAGTAGCCACGAATGCGGAGGCAGTGATCAAAAGAGAAAAAAAAGAGGGTGAGTCTAGAAGGTTCTCATTTCGAGCTCCAGCAACCTCGTTGAATAAAAGAAAGAACTCCTTGGCCGTAGCATCCACCCAATATGAGAAAAAGAAGAAAGAGAACACAGAACTCAGAAGAATGACTGGTGGAAAGAAGGGGCCAGGTACTAGACGACCCAGAAGGTACGATTTCGAAGATCGAAAGATGGAAGGAATCTATGAAGAGCTCTTGAAGACGAAAAAAGTACAACCTCTTGCACCCAAAAGGCCGGAGGAGGTTGGATGGGTCCATGACCCTAAATACTGCTGGTATCACTAGGTCGTAGTTCACTCTACAGACGCTTGCAGCACCCTGAGGAACACCATTTAGGACATCGTCAATGGCTGGGTCCTCACATTCAAAGAGGAAGGATTCCCACATGTCAGAATACCATCTACCTCATCTCGGAAGAGGCTGAAACCAAAGTCTCCCTCCATGCGATGGCCATAAACCCAGGAAAACCGCAGTCCCAGCGTGTCACATATATTCATTGCCATGCCACCGACATAGAGGTCATGGAGCTAGAAATACCCCTTGTGAAGAAGTCCTCCACACCCGCTCGGGAAGAGACTTCTCCAAAGACTGCTCTAAGAACCTGACAGAGTGAACAGGTCAGCCTCTGATCGACGAAGAAACAGCTGCTCCATAAAAGGAAAGCCCCTTTTACTACATTATTGACCATCTGTCGTGTGTCCCGGCAAAGCTGTCACTTTTGGACTTAATCAGGATGGATAAAAATGTGAGGAGATCCTTGGAAAAAGCTCTGTCTGAACAAGGAGCGCAAGGCTCGAGGCTAGAGAACGCCGCTTGCTTAACAACCTATTCGAAAGAAAGTATCCCCATCACTTACGACCTAGAAGATATGTTGTTAGGAGACAGCAGGCACGGCAGGCCCCTCTACTATACATGCTACAAACAGGACACCAAGGTATCTGTAGGTGCAGAAAATTATGACCCACAATAAGAGGGTGCCTTACAGGACTTATCCGGGAAGATGATGGTGTCTGGAATGTCTGGATGCCGTCCGAAAGCCTGAAAGAGAGTAGCAAACGGTCAGAGGACCCTGGCCTGAGCGGCGCAAGGCTCTCCGATGCCAAAGTCAGTATGTGAACTGGAACAATGGAAGGAGAGGGAGAAGAGAGACAGAGTAAGGGCTCTGGATATGAGATTATGCGTACCTTGCATGGTGCATGAAGGTCTATTTATAGAGGTTTGGATCGTATCTCTCAGAAAATATCTTGGTGTGGGTCCTTTGATCTGACTGGGAAGTCATGATCAGCCCACAAAGTAATAAATGCAGTCTAATCCGGCCCACTCAGCATTTAATGCTAGTCGGGTCAGCCCACATTGCATTAAATGCGTGTCTTGTTGGGCCAGATTGTGTTGGGCGCCTTTGGCGGTAGGAGTACCAGCGGATCTGCCCTCGGGCCTTGCCCTGATGTGGCCTCAGCCGCTGGATGCTGCCATGTGGCGATCTGGTGAAGATAGTGGGCGGCTGGATGTCGCGTCTGTCCCACTAGCTCGTGACCCTATCCCTCCACGTGTCTGATGACGTGGGGGATGAGGGGCCCAAGCGAAGGTTCTTTCTTGCTTCGGCTACTGTCCTGGCTTCTTCAGCCGAGGTAGTTTTAGCCGAGGTCGGGTTCTTAGCGGAGATAGCATCCGGAGTGGCCTTGCCGAGGTGGACTCTTTACCGAGATAATGCCCGAGGTGGTCCAGTTCGGCGCTTGTGGCCTGGAGATGTTTGATGTCGGCCAAGGCCTCTGCCCTGGTAGCCGGGATGAGATCGGTGCCACGTAGATGGCACGCGGATGGCATGTGAGAACGCTTAGACCCATCTGATGGCTGTGATTAGCTTAATCCTGTAGCTCTGGAAATTTCCCCACACAATTGCCCCCTAGCTTCTGAGCTCGCGTAGAACGTCAGTGCCGTGAGGTCGGGAGCTATGTGCCGGGTCTATCTGGAGGAGAGCCTCTTTCGGCCCTAACTCGCTGTCGCTTTGGATGTTCGGGATAATAAATGGCGTCCCCTATTCAATGCTGAAGACAGTTCGACGGCTCCACGCGTCATCTCCTGGCTGGTTGTCTGTCTCCTCGAGGTCGTACGCGCCGTCTCGTCAGGGGCGCAATCAATTTTTGAAATGATTTACGTGCCGTTTCGTCAGGGGCGTGATTAACTTTTGAAATGATTCGCGCGAAATCCCAGGGGGGCGCCCCTTGGCACGCCCATTAGGGCTTCTGGAAAAGGGGGGCCTCTCTGCTATATATAGGGCAGTCGATGTTCATTTTATCCTTCGTTTGCTATTCTGAATCAGAGGCGAGCATCAGAGGTGGGCAGGCTACTGTCGAGGGAGCTTCATCTGAGGAGTGGTGCGCTGCTGAAGTTGAGTCTCTTTGCTGCCCAGCATCTTCGTTCTGCTTCCGTAAGTTCCTTCTGCCTTGTTTCTTCTTCCGCGGGTTCCTCTGTTTTTAGATTGGGATAGGAATGGGGATTTACAGCCACTGGTTAGAGGGCGAGGCAGCGATCGAGGGCTTCAGGTCAGCCTTTAGGATCCCTGCTGATGTCCGAGTCAGGGGTGCTGAACCCCTTGGTTACAACCCTCGTGACTTTTCGGGAGGCTGGATGCCTTTTCCGCTGGTGGCTGTGATAGAAGGCGGGGTCCGATTCCCCCTTCACCCACTTCTCAGGAGGTGCCTTAGTCAGTGGCGTCTCTGCCCCTGCCAACTGCTGCCGAATGCCTTCAAGATCGTGATGGGCACGGTCAAGCTGAATGAGGTCCTGGGCACCGACTTCGGCGTCTTCGACCTTGAGGACGTCTATGACATATGCAGGTCCGGAGAGTCTTATTATCTCCGGGCTAAGTCAGGCCGGGATGGCTTCGTCCGATACTTGGAGGATTCGAGCAAGTATGCCGGGGACGATCTTCTGTACGTCTCGGGAAACTGGGAGTTTGGGGAGGCGGACACCGATAGAGGCTACCAGGTCCCTCGCCACTTTGGTACCATTCCAAGTAAAACATCCTTCGCGTCTTTTCCTTTTTTTCATAAGTTTCTTCTTGTTCTGCCGCGCTGATGCTTCTGATTGTTGCAGCTTTGAAGGAGAGGAAGTGGGCTGCCAAATACATTTGGAAAAGGAACGAGGCCTGGCTCCGTCTGGTGAAGCGATACAGCGGTCATGACGGCAGGGCGGCTTGGTCGCTGCTAGGGTATAAGCCGAAGTACCGCGGGTATTTGAGGGGCACCGTAGAGCCGATCCAGAGTGAAGGTGCCGGATCCGGGGTTGGTCAGGAGCAGGCCGTTCCGGAGGTCGCGGAGCCCTTGCGGGTGTCGTCTGACGTTAGGGCGACGTCTGGAACCCTAGCCTCCACATCGGGATCGAGACTTCCCTCGCCAGGCTCCGAGATGAGGCACACCAGGCGTTTGTCGTTCGAGGACCTCGAGGCTTTGGCGCTTGGAGCGGAGGACACCCGAGCCCCCCAGGAGCCGGTAGATTCTCCGAGGCATCCGTCTCCGAGGGCTCGGGTGGCTTCTCCTGCAGAGGTGGCGGAGGTTCACGCGCCCCCTAGCCCTGTTGATCCAGGAGTACGCCTGCCCCCGGCTGAGGTTGAGCAGGAGGAAACTCGGCCGCTGAAGATGCCGAGGACAGACGCGGGCCCTAGCTCGACTGCTGCCTCGTTGCCACAGGGGCCGCCGTTATGGGAGCCGAGCTTCATGCTTGGGCCGGGGAGGCCGATGACGGTGGAGGATTGCATTCTTCACAAGATCGAACTCCCGGTCCTCGAGGCCCTAGGGCGAGCCTGCGCCCTTCCCCGGGACATGGAGCGGCTGGACAAGTACAGCGACCAGAAGCTGATCCTGTCGATGCTGCAGTCCAACTTCGTGGTAAATCTTCATTTCCCTTCGTCAAACTAGCAATTTAGCGTCTGACGCTCTTTGGATATAACACGTACGTCTTCTTTCCTTTGACAGGCGGCACAGAAGTCCATTGCCGTTGCTGATAGGATCCGCAATTACAGCGCGGACGTTGCCGAGCTGTCCGTGGAGAAGGACGGCTTGCAGGAATCCCTTGACGCTGTTAGCCAGAAGTTGGCCAGGGTGGAAGAGGAATACGCGGCGAAGCTCGAGCAGGCGAGGGAGGAGGCCGAGGCGGAGAGGACTAGGTCGGCCGAGCTCGAGGTCTCCATTTCGAAGATGGGAGATGATTACGCGGCCCTGCTTCAAGCCGAGGCCAAGAGGGCGGATGAAGCCGAGGCGAAGCTCGAATCCGAGTCCAAGAGGGCGGATGAAGCCGAGGCGAAGCTCGAGTCCGAGTGCGACGCTGCGTTCGAGGATGCCAAAGTGCAGGTCACCGCCCACTACAAGGAAAGGGTTCTTGTGGTGAGGGATAAGGCCTGGGCGAAAGGGTGGCTTGCCGGCCTGAAGGAGGTCGGGATCTCGGAGGGCCACCCCTCCTTTCGGGAGCCTCCTCCGTACATGCTTCCGGTGCCGAACTCTGCCCGTCCATCCGGCGAAGCCTCTGACGCCGCAGCCCGTGCAACGGACCGGTCATGACCTCGGGACCTCGGGATATTTGCTCTTGTTTTATGCTATGTAATTTTCTTCAATTTGTATTTGCTGAACACTGTAATGAGTGAAACTTTAATACAAATGAAGGTTTTTTGAAATACTTGTGCTTCTCTCTTTTAAGCTTGAGTTCTTCGATTGCTTGAGTTTGGTAGAAAGCTCCCTTAGGTGATCTTTTTTGGTATTTGCGCCGATCCTCCGTATCTTAGGTGATCTTCATTGGTATTCGCGCTGATCCTCCGTATCTTGGGCGATCTTGAATAGCAATAAACATGGTGGCGCGGCTGACGAGGGAGTCTGACGGATGTCTCCACGTGGCGCCATAGGGATCACTGGTCGACAGTCGCGCCTTCCCAATAACGCGTGGGAGACTTCGCCCTCATAACTCCTTTTGGAGACTGAGCCTTCTCCTTCCTATAAATAGGGGTGACAAGCTTGCCATAGGAGAAGGAGAGAACATAGCAGTAGGAATCATGTCCGTGAGATGTCTGAGATCACCTGATCCGGGGGAAACCTTGCGCCGTTGGACGGCCATCCCCGAGGGGGGAAGGCTGTCGTGGTCTGCGCGCTCTCTGAAGGAACTCCCCGTGGACCACGCGCTCTCTGAACGCGGGTTCACGGCCGTCCGCCCTTGGCCAGACAGAGTGAGGATGCGCGGCGGGGGGACGGTGGCGCAGTCCCGTCCGATGCGGCCCAGTGCGCCCGTCGTACGGCAGGCGGGATGAGGCTCCGCTGGTCCGGGAGGTTTCTTCAAGCTTGGCTGGTCCCTCTGGCCACCGAGGGTGTTGCAGGGCCCAGCGAGGTTCAGGATCGCTCAGAACCTCCAGGCGGCGATCCGGCGTCCTCGAGCCTTTTGCCTGAAGAGTCGTTGGAGATCAGAGTCTCCTGGCCTTTATCTATTTTCTGTTTTTAGAGGACTGTGGTCCTCCTTTCTGTACTTTGCTTTCTGTTATGTATTTCTTGTAACGAAGCAGTTTGCAATGAATGAAAAGGAATTTTCTGATTACCCAAGCTGTGTACAGTGCTTCTGAGTTCTTTTTCTCATTACTTTGCGCTGTTCCGGAATGCTTGGATTTGTGTTTGAATGCTGGAACTGACCTCGGCCGAAAGGGCTGGCTTTGGCCGAGACGAGCTGCATTGTGCCGAGATGGACCCATTCCGTTGGCCTCGGCTCGGCGAAAGTGAGTTCGGCAATGGCCTTCTGATGGGTGTATGAACCCGGACTTCAGGAAACTGTCCTCGGCCGGACTGCCTTGAGGGGTTTATGAACCCAGACTTTAGGAAAGGCTGAGTGTAGAAACTGCAGGCCTTTTCCGAGGCGTAGAGCCTGAGTGTGTCCAAGACACGGGATTTTAGGAAAGGCTGAGTGTAGGAACTCGAAGCCGTTTCCAAGGCGTGGAGCCTGTGTGTCCAAGACACGGGATTTTAGGAAAGGCTGAGTGTAGGAACTCGAAGCCGTTTCCAAGGCGTGGAGCCTGTGTGTCCAAGACACGGGATTTTAGGAAAGGCTGAGTGTAGGAACTCGAAGCCGTTTCCAAGGCGTGGAGCCTGTGTGTCCAAGACACGGGATTTTAGGAAAGGCTGAGTGTAGGAACTCGAAGCCGTTTCCAAGGCGTGGAGCCTGTGTGTCCAAGACACGGGATTTTAGGAAAGGCTGAGTGTAGGAACTCGAAGCCGTTTCCAAGGCGTGGAGCCTGTGTGTCCAAGACACGGGATTTTAGGAAAGGCTGAGTGTAGGAACTCGAAGCCGTTTCCAAGGCGTGGAGCCTGAGTTGCCGGAGTCGACCAGAGAGACAGATTGACGACAAGGCAAAAGCTGCTTTTATTGATTCTGAAGTTGATTACATCTTTAGAAATAGAATTTCTTCAAATGGGATGCGTTCCACGGTCTCGGCAGCGGCTTGCCTTCCAAGTCTTCGAGCTTGTAGGCTGACTTTCCTGCCAGCGAAACTACTCTGAACGGGCCGTGCCAGTTCGGGGCAAGCTTCCCCTCATTTGGTTCTCTGTCAGCTGGCAGGGTCTTCTTTAAAACGAGCTCTCCCGTGGTGAACCTTCTTTCCTTGACATTTTGATTGTATGCCCTGGCTAACCGCTGCTGATAGTCGGTTAGTCTCAGGGCTGCCGCTTCTCGTCGTTCGTCCGCCAGCTCCAGCTCCATCGCCAGGTTCGTCTCATTCCGGCCTTGGTCGACCAGCTCTGTCCTCAGGGTAGGAAGGCCGATTTCTAAGGGAATGACCGCCTCCATCCCGTAGGCCAGAGAGAACGGTGTCGCCGAGGTGGACCTCCTTGGAGTTGTTCGGTATGCCCACAGCACGCTCGGAAGCTCTTCTGTCCATCTGCCCTTTGCCTTGTCCAGCCGCTTCTTCAGGCCATCCAGGATCACTTTGTTGGAGATTTCTGCCTGGCCATTACTCTGTGGATATGCCGGGGTGGAGTAATGGTTCCTGATGCCGTGCTCTTGGCAGAAGTCTCTGAAGGATTTGGAATCGAACTGAGTCCCGTTATCCGAGATCAGGGTCCGGGGGATGCCGAACCTCGTAAGGATGTTTTTCCAAACGAAGTTCCTGGAGTCCCTGTCCGTGATGGAAGACAACGGTTCAGCCTCTATCCACTTCGTGAAGTAGTCTGTAGCCACTATCAGCCATCTTTTGTTCCCTGGAGCTCGGTGAAGATGCCCCACAATGTCCAGGCCCCATTGAGCGAAGGGCCATGGGCTAGAGAGGGGACTCAGATCCTGTGCTGGCTGATGGAGTGAGTGGGAGAACTTCTGGCATTTCTCGCACTTCCTAGCGTAGACCTGGGCATCCTTCTGCATGTAGGGCCACCAGTAACCCTGGCTGATTGCTCTGTAGGCCAATGACCGACCTCCAATATGGCTGCCGCAGATTCCTTCATGGATCTCGTACAGGAAGTCGTCCACCTTGGACGGGTGGACGCATTGGAGGTACGGACCCGTGAAGGATTTCCTGTAGAGTTTGCCTTCTGGAGAGAGCCAAAACCGTGCTGCCTTGAGCCTGATCTTGTGGGCTTCTGTCTTGTCTTCGGGGAGCTGGTCATCCTTCAAGTAGGCGACGATTGGATCCATCCAGCTGGGGCCGAGGTCAGCACAGAGGACAAGCCGAGATGAATGTAGTTCTAGACTTGACCTTGATACTGACCCGACCTCGATGGTCCTCTTCTTTCCTGCTTCAACAGCGGAGGCCAGGTTTGCAAGCGCATCTGCGTGCGTGTTGGTATCTCGGGAGATTTGCCTGACCTCGGCTTTCAAGAATTGGGAGAGTAGCTTTTTCGCAAGGGCCAAGTAGGCCGCCATCCTGTCGTCCCTAGCCTGGTAGTCCCCAGCGAGCTGGCTAGTTACCAGTTGAGAGTCGCTGAAGATCTCCAGATGCTGGGCTCCGAGGATTCGGGCGCTGTTCAACCCTGCAATCATTGCTTCGTACTCTGCCTCATTGTTCGTCGCTTTGAAGTCCAAGGTGAAGGCTTGCTCTATGACCAGTCCCTCTGGCGATTGGAGAACTATGCCGAGGCCAGCTCTCTTGGAGGTGGACGACCCGTCGACAAAGATCTTCCATGCCGAGGTGGGAGACTGCTGGACTTCTGTTTCTACTGGCTCTTGCCCTGTGCCCCCCAGTGCCGTGCCGAGCTGGGTCGGAGCCGGGTTGGGGGAGGCGAATTCGACAATGAAGTCTGCCAGGATCTGGGCTTTGATTGCAGTTCAGGGACGGTACTGAATGTCATACTGCCCCAGTTCAACTGCCCACTTTGATATGCGCCCTGAAAAGTCAGCTTTTTTGAACAATGAACGGAGTGGGTGCTCCGTGATAACCACAATAGTGTGGGATTGAAAATAATGGGAGAGCTTGCGGGAGGCGGTAACGAGAGCCAACGCAAGCTTCTCCAACAGGAGGTACCTGGTCTCGGCATCGAGCAGGGTCTTGCTCGTGTAATAGATCGGCTTTTGAACTCCCTCGTCCTCCCTGATTAGGACGGAGCTCACTGCGTGATCCGAGACCGCAAGGTATAAATACAGGATCTCCCCCCGAGTTGGGGTGGAGAGTAATGGGGGTGACATCAAATAAGTTTTGAGTGCGGCCAATGCCTGGTCGCACTCAGGGGTCCATTGGAACTTCAAATTTTTCCTCAAAAGCTGGAAAAAAGGCCTGCACTTATCTGACGAGCGGCTGATGAAGCGATTGAGTGCGGCGGCCATTCCTGTAAGCCTCTGAACTTCCTGTGGTAGAGGGACTTTGGATGCCCTGGATGGCGGTGATCTGTTCTGGATTGGCCTCTATCCCCCTCCGCGTCACCAAGCTGCCGAGGAACTTGCCAGAGGCTACGCCGAAGGCGCACTTGGCAGCGTTTAACTTGAGCTTGTAGGCGTGAAGGATGCCGAAGACTTGGCCGAGATCCGCCAGATGGTCGCTGGAGCGCACAGATTTGACGACCATGTCGTCGATATACACCTCTACCGTTCGGCCGAGCTGGGCCTGGAACATCTTTGTGACGAGGCGCTGATAGGTCGCCCCCGCGTTCTTCAGCCCGAAGGGCATTACTTTATAGCAGTAAGTGCCGCGGGGGGTGATGAATGATGTTTTCTCCTCGTCGGGCTCGTAAAGCGGGATCTGATGATAACCTCGGTAGGCGTCAAGGAAGCTCATTCGGTCGTGACCAGCGGTGGCGTCGATCAGTTGGTCAATCTTCGGGAGGGGAAAGCTGTCCTTAGGGCAAGCCCTGTTCAGGTCGGTGAAGTCCACGCACACCCTCCACTTTCCAGTTTTCTTCTTGACCACCACCGTGTTGGCCAGCCATACCGGGTACTGGACTTCCCGGATGGCCCCTGCTTTTAGCAGGTTGTCGACCTCTTCGACGACCGCATCTGTCTGCTGCAGCCCGGTTCTGCGGGCCCTCTGCACTACTGGCTTGTGGTCGGGGTCGACGTTGAGCTTGTGGCACATGACCTCAGGGTCGACCCCGGGCATCTCACTTGGGTTCCAAGCGAAGACGTCCACATTCTGCATCAAGAACCGAGAGAGTTCGGCCCTTTCTTCGTCCGACAGCTGGGTGCCGATCAGGAAGAAACGGTCTGGGTCTGTCGGATCTAGCCTGACCTCGGCCAGGTCCTCGATGCTCTTCTTCTCAGGGTCCCGGCCGATCTCATCGAGGCCTTTCTCGAACTCGGCCAGGTTGACGCGCTCTGGCTCCTTCACGGCTGGGACTGCGGCCAGCATGCACTGCCTCGCCTGCTGCTGGTCTCCCTTTACTGTGACTACTTCCATCTTGCCTTCCTCGTTCTCATGGACGAACTTCAGCTTTTGGTGGAAGGAAGAAGGAACTGCCTCTAGCTTGTGGAGCCACGTTCTGCCCAGAATGACATTGTAGGGAGAAGGGGCGTCCACAACCAGAAAGTCGGCTGACACGGAGGCTCCGCCAACTTGGGTTTCCAAGGTGATTCTACCCTTGGGGTAGACTGGTGTGGCGGACAACCCTAGCAGAGGTGCACGAACCTCCGTGAGGTCTGCTTCGGAGAGTTTCATCCGTTTGAAGCAGTCGTAGTAGAGGACCTCGGAGGAGCTGCCGGAGTCGACGATGATCCTCTTTACGGTGAAGTCTCTCAGCTTCATGGTGAGGAGCAGGGGGTCGTTGTGAGGGACCTGGACTCCCTCTAGATCTCGATCCGAGAACGAGATGGCTGGTCTGTCGCGGCGGGCTTTCTTGGACGCCGGGGCGAGGTCGGCTTTCATTACCTCTTTCTCGTGCGAAGCCCGCCTGGCTTCGGCACGGGTTTGAGAGCTTCCCCGGGACGAGGAAGCGGGAGCCGAGGACGCCAGATGGATCACGTTGATCATCTTCTCTGAGTCCTCGCTGTCTGGAGCCGGGGCTGCGCTCTGGTGGACCCGGCCCTCGCTGCCGCCGGCATCACCTTCCTTGATGAACTCTGGGATGTGGCCCTCTTTGGCCAGCTTCTCCAGATACCACTGCAAAGTCCTGCATTCTTCAGTCCTGTGCCCGTTGCCCTTATGGAAGGCGCAGTGGAGCTTGCTCCGGGAGCCTTCGGTGGGTTCATACTTCATGGGCGGAGGATACTTGAAGAACGGCTTGGATTTGATCTTGGCCAGGATGCGGTAGATCGGCTCCTTGAAGACGACATTGACGCTCTGACTGGCGCTGGAGGGAGGTTTGGGCTTCCAATTGCCCCCAGACCTGGATGACGAAGGCTTCGCCGAGCTGGAGGCCCAGTCCCGCTTGGACTCCTGCTTCTGGGAGGGCCTCCCGCCTCTTTGCCGAGGCTGGCTATTCTTCTGTTCGGGCTCTGGATGCCCGTCCTGATCCTTAGCTCGGATCTCGTCTTCCTCCCGGGCGGTAAAGCACTTCACCCGGGACATCAACTCTGACATGGATTCTGGGGTGTCCCCGGCCAAGTCCTTCCGCAAGTCGCTGCCGGGGATCAGGGCATGCTGGAAGGCGTAGATGGCTATCGCCTCTCTTGCGCCCTCGATCTGGCTGTAGATCGCCCAGAATCGGTGGGTGAACTTGGCGAGAGTTTCGCCCTGCTTCATTCTGAGGGCGATGAGGTCCCCTTCCTTCTTGGGGACGACGGTGTAGGCCTGGAACTTCTTCAGGAAGGAGAGCTGGAGCTCCTTCCAACTGGAAATCGACTGCTCTGGTAGAGAGCAGAACCACTTCAGGGGGAGGTCACCCAAACTGGAGGAGAAGATCTTGCAGTTTAGGTGACCCTCGTTTCCCCAGATGGACATCTTCTGGGAGAAGTGTCGGAGGTGTGCAGACGGGTCGGACAGTCCGTCATAGGGAACGAACCGCGGGACGGAGAACTTCTTGGGCAAGGGGGTGTGCTCGATCTCTTTTGTGAAGGGAGAGCCCCGAGATCAGTGTGGCCACAGAGCTGCTTCTGGTCCCGCATCTCCAAGTTGTGCTGTAGAGCCAATCTGACGCGTTTGTCAAATCGCTCTTGCTCGTCGTCCTTCTCTGGAGTCTGAGCTCGGTGCTTTCGCTTGGGATGGCTCGGGCTACGATGGCTATGAGGTCGGCCATCGCAGCTATGGTGACTACGGCTGTTGCTCGAGCCTTCGTCACGAATCTGGCTCCGTTTCTGGTCCAGATGATGTCTGAGTTCCTCTCGAGGAGGCTGGGCTGCCCTGCTGGGAGCGTCTTTCTTTTTCCCTTGAGGCTCAGAGACTCCCCTCAAGGAGGCAGTTTGCACTGCCCTCAGCTGCTGCTGGAGCTCGCGAATCAGCTGCCCTTGCTTCTGGAGTTGCTTCTGGAGGAGAGCAGCTTCAGGAACCTCTCCAGTGGCAGGGGGTTGGACGTGGCGCGTCTCTCCTACGGCCACGGCTTTGTCCTTCCGGGGACGCTCGTGCTGGCGCTCATTGCGTCTGGGTGGCGCGACTTCTTCTGACGATATCGAGGCCTCGAGTCCCTCTTGGAGTGGGAACTCGATAAAGAGCTGAGAGCCTAAGCGGCCCTCGCCTGTAGTCGTGCCATGCACCGTACGGGAGCGTCTTTGAGGAGGGACGTCCGTTGGCGGTGGTGGCAGCTCGAGCGCTGCTCTTGAGGATTCTACGCCCTTCTTAGCTTTCGGAGGCATGGCTTCTGAGAGGATGAGGTTAAGAAGGTTGGGAAGGTTTTGAGAGGCTGGGATATTACCTTCCCACAGACGGCGCCAATTGTAGGTGCAGAAAATTATGACCCACAATAAGAGGGTGCCTTACAGGACTTATCCGGGAAGATGATGGTGTCTGGAATGTCTGGATGCCGTCCGAAAGCCTGAAAGAGAGTAGCAAACGGTCAGAGGACCCTGGCCTGAGCGGCGCAAGGCTCTCCGATGCCAAAGTCAGTATGTGAACTGGAACAATGGAAGGAGAGGGAGAAGAGAGACAGAGTAAGGGCTCTGGATATGAGATTATGCGTACCTTGCATGGTGCATGAAGGTCTATTTATAGAGGTTTGGATCGTATCTCTCAGAGAATATCTTGGTGTGGGTCCTTTGATCTGACTGGGAAGTCATGATCAGCCCACAAAGTAATAAATGCAGTCTAATCCGGCCCACTCAGCATTTAATGCTAGTCGGGTCAGCCCACATTGCATTAAATGCGTGTCTTGTTGGGCCAGATTGTGTTGGGCGCCTTTGGCGGTAGGAGTACCAGCGGATCTGCCCTCGGGCCTTGCCCTGATGTGGCCTCAGCCGCTGGATGCTGCCATGTGGCGATCTGGTGAAGATAGTGGGCGGCTGGATGTCACGTCTGTCCCACTAGCTCGTGACCCTATCCCTCCACGTGTCTGATGACGTGGGGGATGAGGGGCCCAAGCGAAGGTTCTTATTTGCTTCGGCTACTGTCCTGGCTTCTTCAGCCGAGGTAGTTTTAGCCGAGGTCGGGTTCTTAGCGGAGATAGCATCCGGAGTGGCCTTGCCGAGGTGGACTCTTTACCGAGATAATGCCCGAGGTGGTCCAGTTCGGCGCTTGTGGCCTGGAGATGTTTGATGTCGGCCAAGGCCTCTGCCCTGGTAGCCGGGATGAGATCGGTGCCACGTAGATGGCACGCGGATGGCATGTGAGAACGCTTAGACCCATCTGATGGCTGTGATTAGCTTAATCCTGTAGCTCTGGAAATTTCCCCACACAGTATCCATAATACAAATCGACACAGGATCAGCTGTCAACATACTCCCTATCCAGACAATGAACCATGTTGGTCTACCCCCCAAACTGCTGAAAGAAACCAATGTGAGCATCCACGGGTACGATGGCCATGGGAGTAGAGCTTTGGGAAAAATTAAAATCGAATACCAAATTGGTGATATGACCGCACATCTCGTATGTGATAAGTCCACAAAATTAGGTCATCATTTCATGAGCATTTGTAGACTTAATTAGATTTAATTGCATAGAATTGTACTTAATTTTATGGTTACATGTATTTTGGGTTATTTTGAGAAAATGGTTAGAATTGGTCAAAATTCATTGAATTGCATGACTTTTGTGAAATTAGGATTTTTCATCTCATGTATCACCCTAAAATTAGACTTTTGATTTCATTAATGCATATCTTGCTATTTTTGGCACCATGTGTTATTTTTGGAAAGTTTGACAGTTGGGTGCATCGTTAGGCATGTAGGGTCCCATGCATGATTCATATTTATTTATATATATATGATTAATGTTAAAATTGCCTATTCCAATTTGTAGGATAAATCAAGAAAGTGGGTCCACCATTCATCCAATATTACAAATCACATCAAAGAATCAGATTTTGAAGAATTTCCAAGATGATGGGGGACGTTACACACACACCTACCAGCTGAGTTGAGATCCATTAAAAGCAAGACAAATCCAAAGATAGGGCCCACAAGTGTTCCAAAAGTCTAACTTTAAAGCCTTCCATAATGTGAAATTTTTCAAAGGCAAGAATTATCCATGAAGACCATGTCAAAAAGGAATCCACATTAGCACAAGATATGCAATGAATTTGATTTATTCTAAGTCAAAGTGGGGTCGCACATGGGTCTCATACATGTAAAGGACATCCCATGCATGGAATCCTTCATTATGTGCAAAGATTTTGAATTGATGGAAAGCTCTCCCATGCATATCATGTAAGAATCTCTTGAGATAATCTTGGACTTTACAAAGAAACAATTGCTCTCCAAGGAACTCAATAAGGCAAGGAAATCCTCTCAAAGTCAAAGTCTTTCCGAAGAGAGAAGAATAGCTTGGAGATGAAGAAAAGAATCGAGGCAAAGAAAGAAACAAAAGCCCTATGAAGGAGGGGGAATTCTTGGCAACAAGGAGCATTAAAATATATAAATAACTAGCAACAAACGCCCGTGCTGAGCCCGGGCCAGAAAAAAAGATATAGTGAATTATTACAATAATGAAAATCTTGTTATAAAAGAGAGAGACCAAGAGAAAGAAGATTAGAGGGAGAAGAGAGAGCCTTTCTGATATCTCATTAACTGTGTCTAAATACATAGGGAGAGAGCCTATTTATAGGCAAAGTAAACTAAAAAGGAGGAACCCTAATTCTAACCCTATCTTATCACAAGTGGGCATCCACCCAAGATCCATATCTTATAACACTCCCCCTTGGATGACCACCATTTAATGACAGTTGCCTCATTAAAAACCTTGCTAAGGAAAACCCAGTGGGAAAAACCAAAGTGAAGGGAAAAAGAGTACAACATTCTTCAAGATCATTGAAATGGTGTTGGACGTGCATAATGCTGCCTCGTTAAAACCTTAACTAGGAAAACCCAGTGGGATAAAACCTAGGAAAGGAAAAAGAGTACAGCGCACAAATGTCCTGGGAAGCATACTTCAGGATGCTCCCTGATAAACTGCTCCCCCTGATGATTGCAACCATTTACATAGTTTGATGATGAACTCTTCGCATGCCAATCTCATATACAAACTTCTGGAATACTGATTTTGGCAAAGATTTGGTAAATAGATCAGCCAGGTTGTTACTCGAACAAACTTGTTTGACTTCAATTTCATTGTTCTTCTGAAGTTCATGAGTGAAGAAGAACTTTGGTGCTATATGCTTAGTCTTGTCTCCTTTAATAAAACCTTCTCGAATTTGTTTTATGCATGCTTCATTATCTTCATAGATAACATTTGGGATACCTGCAATAGAAGGTAATTGACAAGAACTACAAACATGCTGAATCAAGGATCTTAGCCATACACATTCCCTACTGGCTTCATAAAGAGCCAAAATCTCAGCATGGTTAGAGGAGGTAGCTACCAGAGTCTGTTTAGTAGAACGCCAAGAAATGGCGGCATTACCATTTAGAAACACATAACCTGTCTGTGATCGACCCTTATGAGGATCAGAGAGATAACCTGAATCTGCATATCCTGTAAAACTGGAATCTATAGGATTATAAGAATAAAATATTCCTAAATCAGTTGTTCCACGCAAATATCGTAGGATATGTTTAATACCAACCCAGTGCCTTTGAGTTGGTGCGGAGCTATATCTAGCAAGTAGATTCACAGAAAATGCAATATCCGGTCTAGTGCATTGTGCTAAGTACATCAGGGCTCCAATAGCACTTAAGTATGGTACTTCTTGACCCAAAACTTTTTCATTTTTTTCAATAGGACGGTATGGATCTTTCTGTGTATCAAGAGACCGGACGACCATGGGTGTGCTTAATGGGTGTGCTTTGTCCATACCAAATCGTTTTAAAACCTTCTCGGTATAATTAGATTGATGGACCAACATCCCATTAGAATTTCTCTCGATTTGCAACCCGAGACAGAATCTTGTTTTTCCAAGGTCTTTCATTTCAAATTCTTTCTTTAAACAATCAGCAGTTTCTTCGAGCTCTTCTGGAGTCCCTACCAAATTGATATCATCCACATAAACTGCTAATATTGCAAATCCCTTCATGAATTTCTTTATAAATAGACACGGGCAAATAGGATCGTTTGCATACCCCTTTTTAGACAAGTATTCACTAAGACGATTGTACCACATTCTTCCGGATTGCTTCAGGCCGTACAATGATCGCCTCAATTGGATTGAGTATGTACTCCTTGGCTTTGCTTCAGGCAAAGGAAATCCTTCCGGGATTTTCATGTGAATTCTAGTGTCTAAGTCCCCATATAAGTAAGCAGTTACAACATCCATGAGTCGCATTTCTAGATTTTGAGAAACTGCTAAACTTATCAGATATCTGAAAGTTGTTGTATCTATGACAGGGGAGTATGTTTCCTCATAATCAATCCCAGGTTTCTGCAGGAAACCTTGTGCCACTAATCGTGCCTTATATCTGGTAATTTCATTCATTTCATTCCGTTTTCTTACAAACACCCACTTGTAACCTACATGGTTAACATCTTTTGGGGTTTGTACTATAGGTCCGAACACACCACGTTTATTGAGAGACTCTAACTCTGCTTTGATGGCACTTTCCCATTTTGGCCAATCATTTCTTTGTCGACATTCATTTATAGAACGTGGTTCTGTGTCCCAATCATCATCATCATTTACCTTTGATATTTGTGTAGCTATCGCATATGCAAATGCGTCATCGATGACAATATCATTTCTATTCCATCTCTCTTTTGAATAATTGTAAAATATAGAGATCTCTTCATTATCCGGTACCGGTGCCTCTTCAGGGGCTTCCAAAGTCTCACCAGGGACTTCCATTATTCTAGAGAGAACGGATTTTGTCATAACCTCTTCAGGAGCGTTACGTGCCTCTTCGGGAGGAACCTCTTCAAGAGTGTTACGTGCCTCTTCGGGAGGACATGATGATGATTGCTCATTTCTCCTTTTCCGCGGAGCTGAGTCCTTTGAACCTATAGGTCTGCCACGCTTCTGGCGTATTGCAGATTCTTTTGCGGTTGTATTTTGACTTTGTCCTACAGGGACATTAATCCTGGCAGGTGTATTCATAGCGGGCACATGTGATTTTGTCACCTTTGCTGCATCGTTAAATGCATCAGGTAATCTGTTTGCAATTTCTTGTAAGTGCACAATTCTCCGGACTTCATTTTCACATTGTGAAGTTCGTGGATCCAAATGAGACAGAGTGGAAGTATTCCATGTTAATTCTCGCCGTTCTTCAGGAACAGGTCGTTCTACAGGAACTATGTTATCTCCCCCTAACGGCGGGAATATTGTCTCATCGAATTGACAATCTGGAAAACGAGCAGTGAAGACATCTCCTGTCATTGGTTCTAGATATCGAATAATTGAGGGAGAGTCATAACCTACATAGATTCCCAATCTACGTTGTGGTCCCATCTTAGTACGCTTAGGAGGTGGGATTGGGACTTGAACTGCACAACCAAACTTGCGCAAGTGAGAGATATTGGGTTGATGTCCGGATGTAAGTTGTGCAGGAGAAAATTGATGATAGGCTGTGGGTCGAAGTCGAATTAACATTGAAGCATGCAACACAGCATGTCCCCATGCACTAACTGACAATTTGGATTGCATCAGCAGAGTCCTAGAAATGAGTTGGATGCGCTTAATCATGGATTCAGCTAAGCCATTCTGGGTGTGGACATGGGGGACAGGATGTTCGACAACAATTCCTATAGATGAACAAAAATCATCAAAAACCTGTGATGTAAATTCTCCTGCATTGTCAAGTCTTATAGACTTAATGGGAGAATCAGGGAAATGAGCCCTAAGTTTGATTATTTGAGTTAATAGACGGGCAAATGCTATGTTCCTAGTTTCTTGGATTGCAAGTGGATTTTAGCATCCAATTGCCAAGATAAATAATTGTCCCCATTTATGTTAAGTGCTTTAAAGTCAATTTTAGCCAAATTTGACATCTTGCAAGAACTGTAATATGAAATATATATGAAGTTATCAGTGTGCATATAATGATAAAAAAAAAATATTAACATCAAAAGTAATTAAGAAAGGAATTTAAACATGGAAAAATAAAAATTTAACATGTTCTCATATTTGAGAATCAGAACTGTTGGTTCTGTCAAGACTTCAGGCTTGATTTAGAACTTCAGGTTCATAATACATGAAATTAGAACTTCAGGTTCTGTCAAATCTTCAGGTTTGGGGTAGAACGTCTGGTTCTAACAAGTGATCAGAACTTCTAGTTCTATCAAAAACTTCAGGTTTAATTTCATGGCTTTATAATTTATATGGATTGTTGAATCAAAAACTTCAGGTTTTGATTTATTGATACGAATCTTCAGGTTCATACCATTATTCCAACTTCTACTGGTCCATGAATATGTGAACTTCAGGTTCACTTTTAGAACTTCTGGTTCTCATTCTTTTTTCTTTTTCTTTTTTTTTTTATAATCAATTTATAGCATTAATAAATTTAAATAAAAAATCGTGCAAGATAATGAATAGTAACCAAACACTATAATGACAGTAAAATAAATATCATAAATTAATTTTATGTATTCTAATATGTTGGATTTGAACTATGGTTTGGATACTACTTACTGTATTTAAAGAAAAATATTACTCTTTTCTGAAATCCACGCTGGGAAGGATTTTGCGATGGAAATCCGCGCTGGGAAGGAATCCGCCCAGGGAATCTGCGATGGAAATCCGTACTGGGAAGGAATCTGGGATGGGAATCCGCGTTAGGAAGGAATCTGCACAGGGAATCCGCGATGAAAATCCGCGCAGGGAAGGAGTTTGCGATGAAAATCCACGCAGGGAATGATTTCTTCTCTTTGGGCAAGAAGACCTGGTTTTCTTCCTTCTCTTAGAGCTTCGTGCTGATAACGTGTTATAAAAGAGAGAGACCAAGAGAAAGAAGATTAGAGGGAGAAGAGAGAGCCTTTCTGATATCTCATTAACTGTGTCTAAATACATAGGGAGAGAGCCTATTTATAGGCAAAGTAAACTAAAAAGGAGGAACCCTAATTCTAACCCTATCTTATCACAAGTGGGCATCCACCCAAGATCCATATCTTATAACAAATCTTATAATATCACACCTATAAAATCTTTGTAAATTGAAAGTCCCCACTAAAAAGAGAAAATGTTGGAAGTCCTAGAAAATCTTGTAATGGTTTGAAAGTCCCCACTAAAAAAAGAGAAGATTTTGGATATAAGCAAAAAGAAAAAATGATACCATTCAAAGAAAGAAAAATAAAAATTGAGAAAAGAAAAAAAAACATGCATCAATTTTCATACATATGCATCAATACCCGGCTGTGGCTCAGTCTGTTAGGGATATTGTTTGGAGTGTGGGAGTGGCTTAGATGAGTCCTTTGAAAAGAAAAAGAAAAATAATGAAGAACATATCCTAAGAGAAAAGGAAAAACAACGAAAATAAAAAAAAATTTAACGGAGCAAAGATAATAATTGATTGTTGAAAACCAACTAATTACATAATCGTAATTAATTTGGGCTTAACTACGATGCAATATCCTTAGTAAAATCAAAGGCGGGGCCTACCTTTTTAAATCCAAAAATTAGAATAAAACATGAAAGAAAAATTATATAATCAAGGAAGACAATCAGAAATATTAATTAATTAAATCACACAATACACCCTTAATGATTGAAAAGAGCATGGATAACGTACCTTAAATATGAATGTAAATTAGAAAAATGTCCTCTATTTATTTAAAATTAAAAAATCCCAACCTTAGTAGGATGATGTGGCACCCCTCACATGTCCCGTGCTGAGCCCGGGCCAAAACAAAGATATAGTAAATTATTATAATAATGAAAATCTTGTAATATCACACCTATAAAATCTTTGTAAATTGAGAGTCCCCACAAAAAAGAGAAAATGTTGGAAGTCCTAGAAAATTTTGTAATGGGTTGAAAGTCCCCACTAAAAAGGAGAAGATTTTGAATGGAAGCAAAAAGAAAAAATGATACCATTCAAAGAAAGACAAATAAAAAGTGAGAAAAGAAAAAAAAACATGCATCAATTTTCATACATATGCATCAATACCCGGCTGTGGCTCAGTCTGTTAAGGATATTGTCTGGAGTGTGAGAGTGGCTTAGATGAGTCCCTTGAAAAGAAAAAGAAAAATAATAAAGAACATATCCTAAGAGAAAAGGAAAAACAACGAAAATAAAATTTTTTTTTAACGGAGCAAAGATAATAATTGATTGTTAAAAACCAACTTATATAATCGTAATTAATTTGGGCTTAACTACGATCCAATATCCTTAGTAAAATCAAAGGCGGGGCCTACCTTTTTAAATCCAAAAATTAGAATAAAACATGAAAGAAGAATTATATAATCAAGGAAGACAATCAGAAATATCAATTAATTAAATCACACAATAAACCCTTAATGATTGAAATGAGCATGGATAATGTACCTTAAATATGAATGTAAATTAGAAAAAATGTCCTCTATTTATTTAAAATTAAAAAACCCCAACCATAGTAGGATGATGTGGCGCCCCTCACATGCCCCGTGCTGAGCCCGGGCCAAAACAAAGATATAGTAAATTATTATAATAATGAAAATCTTGTAATATCACACCTATAAAATCTTTGTAAATTGAAAGTCCCCACTAAAAAGAGAAAATGTTGGAAGTCCTAGAAAATCTTGTAATGGGTTGAAAGTCCCCACTAAAAAAGAGAAGATTTTGGATGGAAGCAAAAAGAAAAAATGATACCATTCAAAGAAAGAAAAATAAAAATTGAGAAAAGAAAAAAAAACATGCGTCAATTTTCATACATATGCATCAATACCCGGCTGTGGCTCAGTCTGTTAAGGATAGTGTTTGGAGTGTGAGAGTGGCTTAGATGAGTCCCTTGAAAAGAAAAAGAAAAATAATGAAGAACATATCCTAAGAGAAAAGGAAAAACAACGAAAATAAAATTTTTTTTAACGGAGCAAAGATAATAATTGATTGTTAAAAACCAACTTATATAATCGTAATTAATTTGGGCTTAACTACGATGCAATATCCTTAGTAAAATCAAAGGCGGGGCCTACCTTTTTAAATCAAAAATTAGAATAAAACATGAAAGAAAAATTATATAATCAAGGAAGACAATCAGAAATATCAATTAATTAAATCACACAATAAACCCTTAATGATTGAAATGAGCATGGATAACGTACCTTAAATATGAATGTAAATTTGAAAAAATATCATCTATTTATTTAAAATTAAAAAACCCCAACCCTAGTAGGATGACGTGGCACCCCTCACATGCCCCGTGCTCAGCTCGGGCCAAAACAAAGATATAGTAAATTATTATAATAATGAAAATCTTGTAATATCACACCTATAAAATCTTTGTAAATTGAAAGTCCCCACAAAGAAAAGAAAATGTTGGAAGTCCTAGAAAATCTTGTAATGGGTTGAAAGTCCCAACTAAAAAAGAGAAGATTTTGGATGGAAGCAAAAAGAAAAAATGATACCATTCAAAGAAAGAAAAATAAAAATTGATAAAAGAGAAAAAAACATGCGTCAATTTTCATAAATATGCATCAATACCCGGCTGTGACTCAGTCTGTTAAGGATATTGTTTGGAGTGTGAGAGTGGCTTAGATGAGTCCCTTGAAAAGAAAACGAAAAATAATGAAGAACATATCCTAAGAGAAAAGGAAAAACAACGAAAATAAAATTTTATTTTAACGGAGCAAAGATAATAATTGATTGTTAAAAACCAACTTATATAATCGTAATTAATTTGGGCTTAACTACGATGCAATATCCTTAGTAAAATCAAAGGCGGGGCCTACCTTTTTAAATCCAAAAATTAGAATAAAACACGAAAGAAAAATTATATAATCAAGGAAGACAATCAGAAATATCAATTAACTAAATCACACAATAAACCCTTAATGATTGAAATGAGCATGGATAACGTACCTTAAATATGAATGTAAATTAGAAAAAAATGTCCTCTATTTATTTAAAATTAAAAATCCCCAACCCTAGTAGGATGATGTGGCACCCCCCACATGCTACCTCTCCCTTTACTTTAATATATATAATGGGCCTTAAAATAGTTTAGAATACAAATAAGAAGGCCCCACCATGGAGGTTCTCACAATGGTGTTCCATTCATACATACATGCACTGTGATATGTAGAACCTCGCCAAAAATGACTAAAATAGATTATATAAAAGTAGAATGACAAACAACTTAGTAATACATAAATGCCAATGTAGAGTCACAATCCATTTCCTTCATTATATTTGTAGGTGCAGGAAAATTATGACCCACAATACTTAGGGTGCCTTACAGGACTTATCCAAATGTGAGAAGATGATCTGCTGCCTCCTAGCCTGAAAGGGAAGAGCAAACGGTCAGAGGACCCTGGCCTGGGTGGCACAAGGCTCTCCGATGCCTAAGTCAGTGAATGAACTGGAACAAAGGAAGGAGAGAAAAAAGAGAGGCAGAGTAACAGCTCTTTAATTTTAGATGTGCATACCTGTAATGGAGATTGCTCCTCCTCTTATAGAGGAAGAGGCCTACGTTGCATGGGGGAGGCTCATGATGACTTCCTGGCATGTCTAGGGGCGACATCATGTCAGCCCATCATTCATTAAATGAGGGTCCGATCAGCCCACAAAGTAATAAATATGGTCCATTTCAGCCCACGTTGCATTTTATGCCAATCGGATCAGCCCATACTGCATTTAATGCGTGTCATGCTGGGCCAGATCTTGTTGAGCGCCTTTGGCGGTAGAAGTCCCATCGGGTACATCCTCGGGCCTTGTCCTGATTTGGGCTCAGCCGCTGGATGCCGCCTGATCAGGGATTTGGCAAAGACTGTGGACGGCTGGATGTCGCATCTGTCCCACTAGCACGCGCTCCTACTGTGCCATGTGTCTGATGGCGTGGCGGGCGTGGGGCGTGAGTGGGGATTCTTCCTTGCTTCAGCTTCTGTCCCGGCTCCTTTGGCCGGGGTCAAGCTCTTTAGCCGAGGTGGGCGCCTAGTAGCCGACCTCGGCGCTAGCTGCCAGAGTCTGCCTGATCTTGGCAGGGGCCTCTGTCCCGGCAGCCGAGGTGAGTCCAGTGCCACATGGATGGCACGCGGGAGGCACGTGAGAGC
This sequence comes from Litsea cubeba, assembly GCA_012931725.1. NCBI lineage: Eukaryota > Viridiplantae > Streptophyta > Magnoliopsida > Laurales > Lauraceae > Litsea > Litsea cubeba. The sequence goes on along the minus strand of CM022952.1, from coordinate 33,181,790 downwards.
GCTTAATCCCATCTTACAGCCGTGATTAGCATAATCCTGGAGTTTTGGAAATCTCCCCACACAATTGCCCCCTAGCTTCTGACCTTGTGAAGTTCACCAGCAAAGTGAGGTTGGGAGCTATATGACAGGGAATTCTTATGGAATAGAGTTCTTCTTGGTCTTGACAGTTGGCGCTTGGCCTTTAATCAAAGTCGCTTTGGATGATCGAGGCAATAAATGGCATCTGTCAATCAATGCCGAATACATATCGACAGCTCTGCGTGTCATATTCTGATTAGTTGTCCGGTCGCCTCGAGGTCATACGCGCCGATTTGCCAGGGATGTATTCAATTTTTGAAATGATGTACGCGAAGCCCTAGGGAGCGTTGTTTGGCATGCCCCATTAGGGTTCCTGAAGAGGGGGTCCCTTCCCCTATATATAGGGCAATCGAGGTTCTCTTATTCCCTATTTGTCATTCTGAATCAGAGAGGAGGAAGCCGCTGTGAGGGAACTCCGCCTGAGAAGTGGTGTGTTGCCGGGGCCGAGTCTCTTTGCTGCTCAGCATCTTTGTTTCGCCTCCGTAAGTCCCCTTTATCCTGCCTCCTTCCTGTGGGTCTCTAGGTCGAGGGTTCCTCTGTTTTTAGATTAGGGTAGGAATGGGCATCTATAACCACTGGTTAGAGGGCGAGGCGACGATTGAGGGTTTCAGGTCGACCTTTAGGATTCCCGTCGATGTCCAAGTCAGGGGCGCTGAACCCAATGGCATCAACCTCCGTGACTTCTCGGGAGGCTGGATGCCTTTTCCCCTAGTGGCCGTGACAGAAGGTGGGGTCTGATTTTCCCTTCACCCCCTTCTTAGGAGATGCCTCAGTCAGTGATGTCTCGGCCTTTGCCAGTTACTGCCCAATGTTTTCAAGATCGTGATGGGCCCGTCCAAATTAAACGAAGTTCTGGGCATCAACCTCGGCGTCTTCGATATTGAGCACGTCTATGATATATGCAAGTCCGGAGATGGCTACTATCTCCGGGCTAAGCCGGGCCGGGAAGGCTTCGTCTGCTACTTGGAAGATTCGAGCAAATATGCCGGGGACGATCTTCTGTATGTCTCGGGCAACTGGGAGTTTGGGATAGCCGACATCAATAGAGGCTACCAGGTTCCTCGCCATTTCGCGACTGTTCCAAGTAAATACTCTTCTTTGTTCGTTTCCCACATGCTTTTCTTTCCTGTTTTGCCATACTGATGCCTCTGATCACTGTGCAACTTTGAAGGAGAGGAAGCAGGCTGCTCGGCACATCTGGAAGAGGAATGAAGCCTGGCTCCGCCTAGTGAAGCGATACAACGGTCACGAGGGCAGGGCGGCTTGGTCACTGCTAGGGTACCAGCCGAAGTATCGTGGATACATAAGGGGCACAATCGAGCCGCCCCGAGGCGAAGGTTCGGGCGGTGCCAACCCCAAGGCCGGGCGAGAGCAGGCTGGTCCTAGAGTAAGGGTCGAAGAGGGGCTTTCACGGGCGATGTCCGACGTCAGAGCCGCGTCCGGTGCCCAAGCTTCCACATCGGGGCTGAGACCACACGAGGCCTCGGGAAGGAAGTCGAGTTAAACTGCCCGGTCTCCCTCGTCGAATTCGAAGATGAGGCGCGCCAGACATCTGTCCTTTGAGAACCTCGAGGCCCTGGCACTCGGAGTCGAGGGCGCCCGAGCTCCCCCGGCACCTATGAATCCGGATCCCCTTGAGGTTCCCTCTCCGGGGGTTCGGGAAGCTTCTCCCGTGGCTGCGGTAGAGGTCTCTGCTCCTCCTAGTCCCGCCGGACTGGAGGTACGTTCGCCCCCAGCTGAGGCCGGGCAGAGGAAGTTCGGCCGCTGAAGAGGCCGAGAACCGAGGTAGGTCCTAGTTCAGTCGCGGCTTCGCCATCTCAGGGCCCGCGTCCGTGGGAGCCGAGCTTCGTGCTTGAATCGGGGAGGCCGATGACGATGGACGATCGTGTTCTCCACAAGATCGATCCCCCGGTCCTCGAGGCACTTGCGCGGGCCTGTGCCCTTCCTCGAGACATGGTGCAACTGGACAGGTACAGCGATCAGAAGCTGATATTGTCGATGCTGCAGTCGAACTTCACGGTAAATCCATCTAAACCCCTTCATACTTTGTCCAGCTGTTCAATATCGATGAATGTTTTCTAACTTCTCGTCCTGAACGCCTTGTTTCTCCAACAGGCGGTGCAGAATTCCATGGTCGCGGCTGACAGACTGTGTAAGTACAGCGTCGATATTGCCGAGCTGACCACGGAGAAGAATGGCCTGCAAGAATCCCTAGACGTCGTTACTCAGAAACTAACGAGGGCTGAAGAAGAGTACGCGGCGAGGCTCGAGCAAGCGAAGGGAGAGGCCGAGGCGGAGAGGACTAGGGTGGCCAAACTCGAGGTCTCCATCTCGAAGATGGAAGATAACTATGCGGCCCTGCTTCAAGCCGAATAAAAAAGGGCGGATGAAGCCGAGGTGAGACTTGAGTCAGAGTGCGATGCCGCTTTTGAGGATGCTAGGATGCAGGTCACTGCTTACTACAACGAAAGGGTCCTCGTTGTAAGGGATAAGGCCTGGGTGAAAGGATGGCGCGCTAGCCTGAAGGAGGCCGGGGTCTCTGAGGATCATCCGTCCTTCCAGGAGCCACCTCCGTTTCCACTTCCGACGCCGAGCTCTGCCCCTCCTGCCGGCGAGGCTCCTGACGCTGCGGCTCATGCCTTTGATAAAGCGTGACTTCGGGCCAATCTTCGTCGATTCCGCTCGTGGAGAGCTTTTTGTTATCTGTGATGTACTTTCCCGTTTTTCAATTGTATTTGCCGCGCTATGTAATGAACAAGGATTCTAATACAATTGAAATTCTCCAACTATTGTCTTTTTCATTAATCGCGTGTGTTCTTTGCATATTGAATGTTTTGCATGCATGAACTCGGTAGGGATAGATGCCGAACTGCCCCTAGGCTGGTCCTGGGATGAGCCAGCAGGGGTGCCGAAGTCGCCGTAGACCCCTTATGTCTCTCCTGCTTTTGCTCTTGTAATCTGCCTCACTATCCTTTTGAGCTCGGCTCTTCTATGTTTGAGTTCGGCTGAGCGCTCTTTGTTGACAAGACATGTGAGTTTTGAGTTGGGGAGAGTACCGAACGGTCTTCTTAGATATCTGCGCTGATACTCTGTATTCTGAAGACCATAAATAGCAGTAAGTGTGGTGGTACGGTCGAGGCGAAAAATGAGCGGATGGCTCCACGTGTAACCATTGGAGCCGGCGATCAATATATAGGAAGACGTGCGCTCCTCATGGGGTGTAGAAGATCTCGCCTCATAAATTTCTTCGAGTGTCGAGCCCTCCATCCCTCTATAAATTTGGGGGGTACGCTCGCCATGGGAGAGAGAACTTAGACCAGAGGCCCTTCTCTTTTCCTCTTCACTGTAATGAGGACCCTTCTGCCTTTGCCAGGCATTCTGGCAGCTAGGTACTGTAGAGGTTTAGGAGCCTTTGACCCGGGCGGAACCCCTGCGCCAGAAGACAGATTCCTCCGGGAGGTCTGTCGCGGTCTGCGCGCTCTCTGAAGGCGATCTCCATGGATCGCGCGTTCTCTGAACGTGGGTGCTCTGTGGAGATCCAAGCATCGACAGTGGACCAGGAGCTCGGGCCTTTTTGCAAAGCTTGGTCTGACCAACCAAAGCGTATTGCAGAGCTCCTGGCACTGTGGACCAGGTCCAGACGCCTCTGGGTGGCTGGGGGGTTTTGTTTTCATCCCAAAGGACCGTGTGGACTCATGACGCAGGTCCTCATGCGGGATATCCAGACCTCCGAGCAGTGGGCGGAATCGAGAAGTCTTGTGGCTGAAGATCTTTAGCCGGCGGAAGGAATCAGCGAAGAGCAGTCCCGAAGCCTCCTTTTTCTATTTTTAGAGGACTGCGAGCCTCCTTGATGTATTTTTCTTTCTTTTCTGTAATCTTTGTAATGAAGTAACTATAATGAATAGAAAACAGAGTTTCTGACTATCTGATTTGTGTATAATCTTTTGTGTTCTTTTTTGCTTTTCTGCATTATTTTGCTTTTTTCTATACTTTTGTACTTGTATTTTTGTGCTGCTTTTCTGCACTTCAGTGCTGGCACTGCTTTTTTCAAAGACTTGTCACTGGCCTAAATGGATTGGCCGAGACGAGCTGTTATGTGCCGAGATGAACCCAGAGTTGAGGGTTTCGGCTGTGCGAGCCTGAGTTCGGGAACCATCTCGGGAGGCGTATGAAGCCTGGTTTTTAGGGAAGACTGGATGTGTAAATCCGAAGTCGGTCTCAGGGTATATGAACCCAGAATTTAGGAAGCGACCTGGGTGTTATGAACCCAGTGCCGGTCCCAGGGTGTTATGAACCCAGAGTTTAGGAAGCGACTCGGGTGTAATGAACCCGGTGTCGGTCCAAGGGTGTTATGAGCCCAGAGTTTAGGAAGCGACCCGGGTGTTATGAACCCGGTGTCGGTCCAAGGGTGCTATGAACCCAGAGTTTAGGAAGCGACCCAGGTTTTATGAACTCGGTGTCGGTCCAAGGGTGTTATGAACCCAGAGTTTAGGAAGCGACCCGGGTGTTATGGACCCGGTGTCGGTCCAAGGGTGTTATGAACCCAGAGTTTAGGAAGCGACCCGGGTGTTATGAACCCGGTGTCGGTCCTAGGGTGTTATGAACCCGAAGCTGCCGAATTCAGACGAGACGAGACGACACAGATTTGATGACAAGGCAACCGCTGCTTTCATTGAATATGAGACTTGTTACATCTTTTAGAAATAGAATTTCTTCAGGTGAGATGCATTCCACGGTCTCGGCAACTGCCTGCCTTCTAAATCTTCAAGTCTGTAAGAGGATCGTCCTGCCAGTGAGACCACTCTGAACGGGCCATGCCAGTTTGGGGCCAATTTTCCTTCATTCGGATCTCTGTCAGCTGGCAGGGTCTTCTTCAGAACCAGTTCTCCCACTGAAAAGCTCCTATCTTCTGACATTTCTCGCATTTCCTGGCGTATACTTGCGCGTCCTTCTGCATGTACGGCCACCAGTAACCTTGGCTTATGGCTCTTTAGGCTAGTGAGCGACCTCCGATGTGACTGCCGCAGATTCCTTCGTGGATCTCATACAGAAAGTTTTCCACCTTGCTTGGATGGACGCATTGGAGGTAGGGACCCGTGAAGGATTTTCTGTAGAGTTTGCCTTTGGGAGATAGCCAGAATCGGGCTGCCTTGAGTCTGATTCAGTGGGCTTCATCCTTGTCTTCGGGGAGCTGGTCGTCCTTTAGGTAGGAGATGATTGGATCCATCCAGCTCGCGCTGAGATTAGCACACAGGACCTGCCGAGGTGAGTGGAGCTCTAGGCTTGATCTTGGTATCGATCCGACCTCAACGATCCTTTTCTTTCCCGCTTCGACAGCGGAGGCCAGGTTTGCAAGCGCATCAGCATGCGTGTTGGTATCTCTGGAGATTTGCCTGACCTCGGCTGTCTGGAAGTGCGAGAGTAGTTTTTTTACAAGGGCTAAGTAGGCCGCCATCCTGTCATCCCTGGCTTGGTAGTCTCCAGTGAGTTGGCTAGTTACCAGTTGTGAATCACTGAAAACCACCAATTGCTGGGCTCCGAGGATTCGGGCGCTATTCAGCCCTGCTATCAGAGCTTCATACTCAGCTTCATTGTTCGTCGCTTTGAAGTCCAAGGTGAAGGCTTGCTCTATGACCAGTCCCTCTGGCGATTGGAGGACTATGACGGCGCCATCTCTCCTGGAGGTGGATGAGCCGTCGACAAAGACCTTCCATGCCGTGACAGGATCTTGACTCTGAGAGGTTTGTCTGACCTCAGTGACTTCACGCTCATGCCCTATACCCCCCAGTTCGGTGTCGGGCTGGGTCGAAGCCGAGCTCGGTGAGACGAACTCTACGATGAAGTCTGCCAGGATTTGGGCTTTGATCGCTGTCCTGGGACGGTACTGGATGTCATACTGTCCCAGTTCGACTGCCCACTTTGATATCACCCTGAAAAGTCAGCTTTATTGAAAATAGACCGGAGTGGGTGCTCCGTGATTACCACAATGGTGTGGGATTGGAAATAATGGGAGAGCTTGCGTGAGGCGCTGACGAGCGCCAACGCAAGCTTCTCCAGCAAAAGGTATCGGGCCTCGGCATCAAGCAGGATCTTGCTCGTATAGTAAATTGATTTTTGGACTCCTTGGTCTTCTCTGATGAGGACGGAGCTCACCGCATGATCCGAGACCGCAAGATACAAATACAAAATCTCCCCCGGAGTTGGGGTAGAGAGTAAGGGTGGTGAAGACAAATAGGTTTTGAGTACTCCCAATGCTTGGTCGCACTCAGGGGTCCATTGGAACTTTAAATTCTTTTTCAGAAGCTGAAAAAAAGGTCGGCACTTATCTGATGATCTTCTGATGAAGCGATTGAGTGCTGCAGCCATGCCTGTAAGCTTGTGGACCTCCTTTGCGGTAGATGGGCTCTGGATGCCCAGGATTGCAGTAATCTGGTCCGGGTTGGCTTCTATTCCCCTCTGCGTTACCAGGCTCCCGAGGAACTTGCCAGAAGCTACGTCGAAGGCGCACTTGGAAGCATTCAGTTTGAGTTTGAATCTGTGGAGGACGCTGAAGACTTGGGCCAGATCCACCAGATGGTCGCTGGAGTGCTTGGACTTGACGACCATGTCGTCAATGTAGACTTCGACTGTCTTGCCGAGCTGAGCCTGGAACATCTTGGTGACGAGGCGCTGATAGGTTGCCCCTGCGTTCTTCAGCCCGAAGGGCATCACCTTGTAGCAATAAGTGCCGCGGGGGGTTATGAATGCGGTTTTCTCCTCGTCTGGCTCGTACATCGGAATCTGATGGTAACCTCTATAGGTGTCGAGGAAGCTCATTCTGTCATGGCCAGCGGTGGCGTCGATCATCTGATCGATCTTTGGATGGGGGAAACTGTCCTTGGGGTGGCCCTGTTGAGATCTGTGAAGTCTACGCACACCCTCCACTTCCCAGTCTTCTTTTTCACCACCACCATATTAGCCAGCCAGACTGGGTACTGGACCTCCCGGATCGCGCCGGCCTTGAGCAACTTGTCGACCTCTTCGACTACCGCGTCTGTCTGCTGTAATCCCGTCTTGCGGGCTCTTTGTACCACTAGCTTGTTGTTTGGATCCACGTTTAGCCTATGGCACATGACCTTGGGGTCGACCCTAGGCATTTCGCTCGGGGTCCAAGCGAAAACGTCCACATTTTGCATCAAAAATCTTGAGAGCTCGGCTCTATCTGGTTCGGGCAACTGGGTGCCGATCAGAAAAAATCTATCTGGGTCTGCTGGGTCGAGCCTAACTTCGGCTAGATCCTCAATGCTCTTCTTGTCAGGATCCTGGCCGATCTCATCTAGTCCCTTCTCGAACTCTACCAAATTGACCCGCTCTGGCTCCTTCTCCCCAGGGACCATGGCCAGCAGCACTGCCTGGCCAACTGCTGATCTCCTTCGACCGTGACCACCTCCATCTTACCTTCCTGGTTTTCGAGCACGAACTTCAGCTTCTGGTGGAGGGAGGAAGGGACTGCCTCCATCTTGTGGAGCCATGTCGTGCCCAAGATAACACTGTAGGGAGAAGGGGCGTCCACTACCAGGAAATCGGCCATCACAGAAGCTCCGCCCACTCTGGTTTCCAGAGTGGTTCTCCCTTGGGGTAGACCGGCTTGGCGCTGAACCCTATCAGGGGCGCACGGACCTCCGTCAGATCAGCTTCTGAGAGTTTCATTTTCTTGAAACATTCGTAGTAGAGGACCTCGGAAGAGCTGCCGGAGTCGACGAGGATCCTCTTCACAGTGAAGTCTCTCAGCTTCATGGTCAGGAGCAGGGGATCATTGTGGGGAAGCTGAATTCCCTCTAGATCTTTGTCTGAAAATGAGACGGCTGGGCGGTCTCGGCGCACTCGCTTGGGTGCCGGGCCGAGCTCGGCTTTCATCAACTCTTTCCCGTGCGAGGCCCGCCTGGCTTTGGCATGAGCCTGGGGGCTGTCTCTAGCTAAGGGAGAGGGAGCTGAGGGCGCCAGATGGATCACATTGATGATCTTCTCAGAGTCCTCGCTGTCTGGAGCCTGATCAGTGCTCTGACGAGCTTGGCTGCCGCCGCCGCTGCCGACGTCTCCTGCCTTCACGAACTCCGCAAGGTAGCTTTCCTTGGCAAGTCTCTCCAGGTGATACTTCAAAGTCCAGCACTCCTCAGTCTTGTGCCCGCTATCTTTGTGATAGGCACAGACGTCTCCTGCCTTCACGAACTCCGCAAGGTGGCCTTCCTTTGCGAGTCTCTCCAGGTGATACTTCAAAGTCCAGCACTCCTCAGTCTTGTGCCCGCTATCTTTGTGATAGGCACAGAACTTGGTTTGGTCACGGGTGGAAGGATCACTCCGCATGGTCTGGGGCCACCTGATGAATGGCTTGGTCTTGATCTTGTTCATGATCTGGTGGATCGGTTCCTTGAAGACGATGTTCACACCCTGGTGGGTGTCAGAGGGAGGTCTGGTCCTCCTGCTGCCCCCAGACCCGGACGCTCTCGCCGAACTGGAGACCCATGCCTGCTTCAGTTCTTCCTTCTTAAAAGGCTTCTTGCCCCTCTTCTGGGGCTGGTTGCTTCTTTCCTTGGGTCCCAGGCCTTCGTCCTCCCGAGCCCGGATCTCGTCCTCCTCTCGGGCGACATAGCGCTTTATCCGGGACATCAAGGCCGGCATGGAGGTAGCGGGATCTCCAACCAAATCTTTCCTCAGCTCGTGCCCCAGCAACAGGGCGTTTCGGAAGGCAAAGATCGCCACCTCTTCTCTGGTATCCTCGATCTGGCTGTAAATCGCCCAAAACCACCGGGCGAACTGGCTGAGGCTCTCGCCCTGCTTCATCTTTAGGGCGAGAATATCAGCGTCGGTCTTTGGGACGACGCTGTAGGCCTGGAACTTCTTCAGGAAGGAGAGCTGGAGCTCTTTCCAACTCGAGATAGACTTTTCTGGGAGGGCGCAGAACCACTTCAGAGGGAGGTCGCTCAGACTAGAGGAGAAGATCTTGCAGTTGAGGTGGCCCTCGTTACCCCAGATGGACATCTTCTAAGAGAAGTGCCGGAGGTGAACGGATGGGTCAGACAATCCGTCGTAGGGGACGAACCATGGGACGGAGAACTTCTTGGGCAAGGGAGTTCTTTCAATGTCCCGTGTGAAGGGAGAGGCCCCCAGATCGATGGGGCCACAAATATCTTGCTGGTCCTGCATCTCCAAGTTATGCTGAAGGGCCAGCTTGATGCGCTTATCAAGCCGCTCCTGCTCATCATCTTTCTCTGGTGTCGGTGCTCTTGGCTTCCGCTTCGAATGGCCTCGGCTATGGTGACTATGAGCTCGTCCGTTGCGGCCACGACGGCTATGGCTGTTGCTCAAGCCCTGGTCGTGGGCCTGGCTGCGCTTCTGATCCAAAAAGGCTCTCAGATCCTCGAGAGAGGGCTGCACTACCTTGCTCTGGACAGCTCTCTTCTCGCCTTGGGGCTCTGAGGGCTGCCTTAACGAGGCATCTTGCACCGCTCTCAGTTGCTGCTGGAGCTGGCGGATCATTTGTTCCTGCTTCTGGAGGAGAGCGTTTTGGGTTGTGATGTCTCCTCCATCATCAGGGGGTTGTGCACGGTGTGGCTCCTCCACTGCCACAGCCTTGTCTTTGCGAGGCTGCTCGTGTCGACGCTCATCCCGTAGGGGAGGCGTGACTTCTTCGTCAGAGAGCGAGGTCTCAAGCCCCTCTTGGAAGGGAACTTCGATGAAGGGCTGCGAGCCTACGAGCCCCTCACCTGCAGATGCGCCATGCACTGTTCTGGACCGTCCTTGAGGGGAGACGTCCGTCGATGGGCCTGGTCGTTCGAGCAATGCTCTTTGGGATTCTCCGCCTTTCTTAGCTTTTGGAGGCATGGTTTCTGGGAAGATTGAGTAGGTTAGAAGGGATGGGATAGTGCTTTCCCACAGACAGCGCCAATTGTAGGTGCAGGAAAATTATGACCCACAATACTTAGGGTGCCTTACAGGACTTATTCAAACGTGAGAAGATGATCTGCTGCCTCCTAGCCTGAAAGGGAAGAGCAAACGGTCAGAGGACCCTGGCCTGGGTGGCACAAGGCTCTCCGATGCCTAAGTCAGTGAATGAACTGGAACAAAGGAAGGAGAGAAAAAAGAGGGGCAGAGTAACAGCTCTCTGGTTTTAGATGTGCATACCTGTAACGGAGATTGCTCCTCCTCTTATAGAGGAAGAGGCCTACGTTGCATGGGGGAGGCTCATGATGACGTCCTGGCATGTCTAGGGGCGTCATCATGTCAGCCCATCATTCATTAAATGAGGGTCCGATCAGCCCACAAAGTAATAAATATGGTCCATTTCAGCCCACATTGCATTTAATGCCAGTCGGATCAGCCCATACTGCATTTAATGCGTGTCATGTTGGGCCAGATCTTGTTGGGCGCCTTTGGCGGTAGAAGTCCCATCGGGTACATCCTCGGGCCTTGTCCTGATTTGGGCTCAGCCGCTGGATGCCGCCTGATCAGGGATTTGGCAAAGATTGTGGACGGCTGGATGTCGCATCTGTCCCACTGGCACGCGCCCCTATTGTGCCATGTGTCTGATGGCGTGGCGGGCGTGGGGCGCGAGTGGGGACTCTTCCTTGCTTCGGCTTCCGTCCCGGCTCCTTTGGCCGGGGTCAAGCTCTTTAGCCGAGGTGGGCGCCTAGTAGCCGACCTCGGTGCTAGCTGCCAGAGTCTGCCTGATCTCGGCAGGGGCCTCTGTCCCGGCAGCCGAGGTGAGTCCGGTGCCACATGGATGGCACGCGGGAGGCACGTGAGAACGCTTAATCCCATCTTACAGCCGTGATTATCATAATCTTGGAGTTTTGGAAATCTCCCCACACAATATTTATCGCACTTGGACATTTTACTACTAAATCCAGGTGCGATAACTTGGACCCCAAAGCCTAATAAATGGATTTTAATAAGAAAATAAGAACAAATATGTTCGCAGAATTACATGATTAACATGATCGACCATCTCCTTGAATAAGGAGAGTAATGGATGGTGTTTGCTCTTTTGATCCAATTATGAGAGTCAAGATCTCTGGAAGATCAATAATCAATTTGTCTTTTGCCTGTATGTTCCAGCCCTCTATGTTCAATTACTAAATTAAAAAGTTCAAAAATTCCCCAAGAGCATCATAATACAAGTGGATGTATTAAGGGCCATTTGTATGCCTCCATGAGGTAATTTGCATCGTTGCTTTATTTTTCTCCAAATCTCAAGTGAGATGGAAACAGGTTAGAGCAACTTTTTTTCTTTATTACTTGGTAACATGAGTACATGACTCAACCACAACATTTTGGTTGACACAAGAAGCACCTTCTTACCAATTTTAATATTGCAATAAATTTGGGTACCAAATTAAACTAATTAAATAAAAAAATTTTATTAAAGCAGATCGCAGCCTTCATATACAACTTGAAATGATTAAAAAAAATAAAAAATAAATGAATAGGTGTAAAAAATAAGATAAAAAAATAAACTGGGGAAAACACAATGTCATGATGTCCAACAAGTGCAAGTTAGCAAAACCTTAATTAGAAACCCACATTTGAAAGCAAAAGAAGGAAGGTCATAGCTCTAACCTGAGCCAGCTCCAGTAACCGCCTGCCTATACTTCTTGTCCTGAACATCTCCGATGGCGAAAAACAGACCAGACACGTCTGATCCAATCTACCTTCCCTGCAGAGCCCACTAACCAAAATCTCACAAGTCCTCAAATCAGGCTTCAGTTCTCTCTCTGCCATCTTTCCATAAATCTCCATTGCCTTTTCAATCCTATCTTTTGCAACCAAACCATCCAACACCTTATTGTAGAAGCCCACATTAGCATTCAACCCTGCTTCACCCACCATCTTGCCAAACAGGCGCAACATATCCTCTACTCTCCCATCCCTCAAATACCCATCAATCAAAAGCCCATAAGTCGCCACATCCGGATTCACCGACTTCGCGGGCATTTCATCGAACAGCTTCTCTGCTTCAAAAACCCATCCATCCTCAGCGCATAGCTTTCCTATAATGTTATTGTAACACCCAACATCCATCACACAAGGCTTTGTCGCAGTCCTCTTGAACAACACAATTGCCTCACCAAACTTTTTCAGTCCCTCCGATGGATGATGAAGACCCTAGATCCGTACTTTGTAAGAAAATTCGCCTCCTCCATGGCCGAGTCGCCGCTGCCGATCACCTCCAGCGGCTTGTTCCAGAAGATATCCCTTTGTTCCAAAACTCCTCCGATCCAGGGAACTTGAGTCTTCGCGCGACAGCTCTCACTCTCTCTCTATTGCTGCTGAGAAGAAGGAGAGAGCCACAAATAAAAAACACAAATGTGAAGATGAAGATAAAGATTACCTTTCCGTTCATGAGAGCTGGGGCTGGCACATGGGTGCAGCAGTGAAGGAGGGAGGAAGAGGTGATGTGGGCGTGGGGGAGAGAAGAGAGGAAGCAGTGGAAGAGAGAAGAGAGGGCAGAATATGTTGGATGGGCTGGAGGGAAGAGTTTCCTGGATCTGGGACTCTCATTCCCAGATCTCAGAGGACTCTACTCTCACGTGAAAAGACTTATCCCTCCCTCTTTTTCTCTTTTTTTTTCTTGGGTATTTTTCTCAAAAAAGAGACTTTTCAGGGGTGAGGTGGCACCCCCCACAGCCCACCTCCCCCTTTGTTTTAATATATATAAAGACACCAGCCCCTTGGCTGGAAGTCCATCTCTTTGTGCATCATCTTTTGTGACAACCAAGGATGCTCTTTCTTTCTCTATTCCACTCCCATCCACCCTTTCTCTCTAAGCCCCTTTTACTTCTTCTCCCTCCTAATTCTTTAGACAGGTTGAGAGATCATGTTGAGAGAATGATGACGAAAGAAAAATCTTAATTTTTTGTACTTTAAGATCAAGGAAAAAAGACACTAGCTACTTGGATTGATTTTGCAACTTTCTATGTAAGTGATTTAATTTTCTTATTTTAGTTCTTTTATGTGTTTTGATTGGAGACAATATTTCACATGATTAGATCAAGGGTTTGAAAATAAAATAAAAATATCAAAAGTCGAGAGACATTAAATAATCACTTGCATAATTTTTTTCCTACTCTGAGAAGAGAGGACATTATCATCGCATTGTCAATACTTGTAGGACTGTCTAGTTTCTAGATCTTTGGTACTACTTTTCCGTTTTTTATTTTCTTTCCACCCCTTTTGTTGTTATTCTCAAGTTAATACTCTTAATTTTTTTATTTACAAATTCTAGATTTAAAACTCAACTTGTATCTTTCTATGTTTTGTATAAACTTTCTATTTTTGCTATTTGCAAAATATATGGTTAGAAAGTATCTTTGTGCATACTTCATATTTAAAAATTGCATTAGAACAAGTTTTTGTTGCTGAAATAACAAGATTATCTGATTGGAAACACTAAATTCGGATTTGATAAGTGAATAGTGAAAAATCCTACACAGTTCAGCAGAATTGACCCAACTGGGTTACAAAAGTGCACAATTTAAAAACCAGGTAAACGTTAATATTTTTGTCCACAAAATAGCAAATTTAAAGTATGGTAATTGGACTTTGAACCCCAGAATTTCAGCTAAAAATAACTTCAGGAACCATGTCAACCAGAGGCTCAAACAGGGGTAGTTGGTAAGCCTGCGTTCAAATTTCAGCAACAAAACAGTTCAAGTAGGCATCTTTAGGTGGTCATATTTTTTTCATTTTAAGTCCTTTTTCGGTTTTTCTTTTTTTTGTTGTGTTCATGCATCATCAGAGTATTGATTACAGCCATTAGATTTAGGTTCACACCATCTTAGGCCTGTCGTGCAGTCCAGTGAAAACAGGGCTGCGCAATAGTTTCCATACTTAGAATTTTTACAGCATGTATCATATAGTTAGAAACTTGCATAAAATTGCATTGTTAGCAATTAGGGCATTGTAGATCATTTATATTTGCATAAAAATTGATTTTGGTAAGTAGAATCTAATTTAGAAAATCTTGTTCGATTTTTTTTAAACTGGTCGTTTGATTTGTGTGTTCTTTTGCAGGTTTTTAGATATTTTAGGATTGCTTAGATTAGGTTTCCATTATTACAATAGTTCTTTTATTTTTGGAAAGCATTGTAATTAAACTTTTTATATTTAGTTATCTAATTTAATTAGTTTCTATTTAGGCCAAATTTAGTGTTTATTTAGGATAGGTCAAAGTTGGAAGGTTTCTTGAAAAGCATTGCTCCTTGTGAATCGACCTGGATTTATCAGATTTATTACTATAATCGTACCCTACACTTGGGGACCGATCAGTATGCTATGTGGTCGAGGCCCGCACCACCTATAGCCTGCTATTAGGGAGGCCTTTGATCCACGAAAATCATTTGGTCCCATCTATGTTACATCAGTGCTTTAAGTAAGTGGATAGCAACCTCATCGTTAAGAGGCAATTTGCCAATAAAAAGCCAAAAAGCCATTTCAAGGGGCGGGGGTCTACTGCTAGGATGCGGCCCTCTATGGAGAAGAGGAGCTGGGGGTAGATACCCCACCAAAAGAGCAGGAGACGGGCATCGCCGATGGGTCTCAGAGAAACATCTTACAGATCATTGAAAAGCATTTCAAACTCATAAGGAGGTCGAGGCACCGCCCTTCGCAACAGAACATAGCATCAGAAGAAAAAGAGTTAGGGGAGTCCCGTCCTTACATGCTACAGAGCCCAGAAAGCCATGGAGGAACAGGGTCTACCTCTGCAATATGGTTGGAGTAGAAAGAATGGCTTTGCCAGAAGGTGGAAGAGAATCACCAACTGAAGACCAGATGGGCGAAGTAAACCTAGGGAGCCCGGATAGTCCGCGCCCGGCTCTAATAAGCAAAAGCTTAGTGAAAAAGAAAAAATTGCTTACACAGACCTACTCACTGAGTTCAAGGATGTTTTCGCGTGGAGCTACGAGGAAATGCCAAGCCTGGACCCATCAGTAGTGTTCCACCAACTGAATATACAGCTTGAATCTCGCCCCCACAAATAGCCACAGAAAAAAAAAGTTCGCACTAGACCTTGAGAAAATAGAATTGGAAGTACAAAAACTGTTAAAAGTCAGATTCATACGAGAAGAGCGACACCCGGATTGGCTGGCCAACATCGTTCTAGTAACCAAGAAAAATGGCCAAATCCGGATCTGCATTGACTTCAAAGACTTGAACGTAGCTTGCCCAAAGGATGATTTCCCTTTACCCCTTACGGAGATAATGATAGATAATTCATGTGGATTCGAAAGGATGACGTTCATGGATGGTTTCTCTGGATATAACCAAATTTGGATGAACCTGTCCGATGAAAGGCACACGTCATTCAGAAATCCGCTCGATGTGTACTGCTACATCGTTATGCCATTTGGCCTAAAAAATGCGGGCGCCACCTATCAAAGGGCGATGATGAAAATCTTCAAAGCCCTTCAGCATAAAATAGTGGAAAGTTATGTAGAAGACCTGGCAGTAAAAAGTAGATGGGGGACCGACCACCTGGATGACTTTAGGGAGGTTTTCTAGCATTTAAGAAGGTACAGTCTAAAAATGAACCCCCTCAAATGCTTTTTTGGGGTAGCTTCGGGAAAATTTCTGGGATTCATAATTCTAAAGGATGGAATACAGCTGGATCCATCCAAAGTAAAAGCCATACTCGAGATGCCCCGTCCATCCATGATAAAAGAGCTAAGAAGTCTATAGGGGAAACTAGCCTACATCCGGAGATTCATAAATAATCTTGCAGTGAGAAGTAGATACTTCTCCGAGCTCATGAAGAAAGGCGTCACGTTTGAATGGGGCCCCAAATGCGAGGCAGCCTTCGGATACCTCAAAGAGTACCTCATGCAGCCCCCTATTTTGATGGCACCAACCCCGGGAAGGGATCTCATCCTATACACCAAAGCGTTAGACCATTCTGTGGGGGCACTGCTGGCCTAGAAAAATGATGACGAACGCGAGGTGGCCCTTCACTACCTGAGTCGAGTCATGGTCGGGGCGGAGCACAACTATTCCCCGGTAGAAAAAGAATACCCGGCTTTGATGTTCGCCCTGAATAAATTAAGACATTACCTAATGCCGCACCAAACACAGCTGGTATCAAGGATAAACATGCTCAAGGTGTTAATGACTAAAGCAGGTTTGCTTAATCCAAGAATGGTGAAATGGTTGATGTTACTTTCTCAATACAACATTGATTATGTCCCACAAAAGGCTGTAAAGGGACAAGCACTATCTGATTTCCTAGCAGCACATCTTTTACCAAAGGGATCCCCCATTGCAGAACCATTTCAGAATGAGGTCTCCCCACCAACACAAGAGGCATTCTAGCAGTTGTACTTTAATGGGGCTTCTCGTACAACAGAGTACGGAATAGGCACATCGGGCGCTGGCATCCTCTTTATATCACCATAAGGCGATTTGATACCCCACACATTCACCATAGCAAGACATTGCTCTAACAACATTGCAGAATATCAGGCCATGATCATGGGCATGGAGATCGCACTTTTGATGGGGCTCAGGCACTTGGAAAATTTTGGAGATTTTAAATTTATAGTAAACTAGGTCAATGGGGATTATGAAGTAAGAAAGCCCGCATCCTACCCTATGCGGACGATGCAACCCACACAAAAAAAGGGGAGGGGGGGTGCAGAAAATGCCTTACAAAGGAGATGACCCAACTATCAAAATATAGGTGAAACCTGATAAGAGCACAAAAAAAGGGAGGGAGGCAGAAAATGCCTTACAAAGGGGATGACCCAACTATCAAAATACAGCTGAAATAGGCAAAACCCGATAAAGGCACAAAAAAAAGAAGGGGGAAAGAGGTCACACTATTTCTTTTATAGATGATAGGAGCGCCTCCAACTGGTCCTTCGCAACAAACTAGGGCCCACCTGACGAAGGAAGGCCTGGTCCACGGGGATTCCCCTGGACTGCACATGACACCGTCTACAACTCACCCTTAAGATGGGTAGCCTTTCGATGAAAACCGTCGAGTTCCTCGGATGCTTCTTTTAGCGTTATCTTCGCGCTAACAAATTTCAAATAATTTTTGATATTGGAAGACGATCTTTGGGCAAAGGAAGGTCGCGATCCAGTAGGGACAGTAGTCTTAAAAGAGTTCACCTCAGAGCGAGACATGGCCAGCCTCGCCTCAGATTGCTGAATCAAGACATTCAAATCATATAGCTCTGACCGGATCATCATCGCCTTCGACGCAACAACCTCCTCAAAAGAAACATTGCAGTTGGGAACGGGCCCCGTATGGGTCAATACTTGTGCCCAATTAGAGACGACTCGATTCGTCCCACTGGATACCCAGTATCTCTTAAAAGGTCGAGGTGACCGGTGAGCTGCACTCGGATGTTACAAAGAAAACTATAAGGCCAAGAGAGGATCTCGGCCAAAATAGACTGTAGATGGGACAACAAATAACAATGTAGACAAAGGTTAGTCGCTGATTCAGAGGAAACCTCACTATTCGAATCTTCCCCAGAGTTGTCATGATCAGCCCCACAACGATAGCTGATGTGGAAGTTAGCAAAAAGAGGGTATGCCATGGCAGCGAGCCAGCGACAAATCGTCTCCAAACTTAACCAAAGAAGGAGAAGCGGAGGGGTGAAAGTCACAACCAAGTGTGATTCCTAATAAAGGCGTCCGAAGCCAAAAAACAAGAGTTCCAAGACATAATGATTTCGAATTACGGCTGCTTTAATGCGACGCGACCATATGAAATGACAATCCAAAGAAGGACGCAAGTGTCATTAGTTTCACAGAGGCCATACAAAAGATACATGAAAAAAAGGAGAAGAAAAAGAGAAGGAGAGTGATGACAGCAACCATCTGAAATAAAAACAAACTGAAGCCGGCAGCGCAAGAGTCACAGAATACGACTGGCCCGATCAAGAAGAGCCTTGAAGCTCCTCTCAGAATTCTGCTGAAAGTCTCGACCAAGGGTGACGTCAACACCAGATCCAAGCAGAGGTCCCAAAGGGACACCGTGGGGCACGGAACGTCGCATCACCTCTGCACGCCGCAACAACCCATCCATCTGATCGGCCATTTCTCGCTTCCAATCCTCTACCGCCACCAGCCTCCCGGCATGCCCATCATGACCCTGTACACGACCACGAAGCCTGCGAAGTGCCTTGTGCGCTTCGGTCAACTGCCGCTCCGCTATGATAAGAGTACGGTTCAGGTCCACTAACTCAAAGTGAGAGTTCATGGACTCCCACAGATCTACATGGATGGCCAGGAACTCATCAGTCATCCCCTCCATGAGACCATGACACCGGCCCAATAACCGATTAAACGAAGCAAATTCTCAGTGTGGAGAGTGGGATACCCAGTCCTTCTCAAAAGACCAAGGTAAGGAGTCAGTTGCTCGAGCGCTCGGCGAAGCTCGTCCGTAGACCAGTCAGGCAGATTGGCGAAAAGAGTTCATGCATGCTTGAGAAGAAACTCCTGGCGGGTATACCCAGGAGGGGCCGTAATGCGGACAGCAGGTCATGCCTCCATCCTCGGCAAAGAGTTTTGACCCACTCTCAGTGTGTGCGTCAGTAACCACGCCGGCCATAAGGAAAGATGGGAGTAACAGAAAGTAAAAACCCTGATTTTCAGTCGACAAAAGGAAGGTCTACGAAATCCAAGGAGTATCAAAATCCTTTACCTACTTACGCCCTTTTTATGCACGATACATCTTCCGCGCAAGCAGGCAACCCTTTCAAAGGCAAGCGAATCGTCTCCTACTAAAAGGTACCCTACTCAAATCTCGCGCACCAACAATAAAGAGGGAAGACAAAATGGCGCCAGAACATGCACCATTTCCAAGAAGCCTCTGGTGGTTTGCCTTCACAAAAAATGGCCCAGCAATTAAGAAGGGAACCATGCATTCGACTACGTGAAGGAATGACCTACACGGTCACATTACCACGGAGGCAGGAGCCACGCACCCAACAAAAGATGGGACCCTAGCAGTCAAATCGCTAAGAAAAAGTGCCAGGGCAAGGGCAGTGCATCCGACTACGAGAAGGCATGACCTAAACGGTCACATTGCCACGGAGGCAGGAGCGGCACGCCCAACTAGAGATGGGAACCTAGCGGTCAAATTGTTAAAGAAAAGGCGTAAGGGCAAGGGTAGTGCATCAGACTACGCGAAGGCATGACCTAAAAGGTCACATCGCCGCGGAGGAAGGAGCCACGCACCCAATAAAAGATGGGACCCTAGCGGTCAAATCGTTAAGAAAAAGCGTAGGGGCAGGTGTCTTGCACCCGATTGCACGAAGGCACGACCCAAACAATCATGTTGCTACGAAGATGGCGTGCACAACAAACAATGTACCCAGTCACATCAAAGCCACGGGAACAGTGCACCCACCTACGCGAAGGCTTGACCCAAACGGCTACGTCGCCACAGAGGCAGGAGCTGTGTGCCAAGATGGGTCCCTAGCAATCACTGAAGGTGATATTTCTGTATTTGAGAGAAGAGATTCAAATAGAAAGCCATGTTTTCTTATTTACACAATACTGACTACGGCAACAACCGTGGAGGCAGGGAGAAATGATACATTCACAACAAACCAAGAAAATATGGTTGCACCACATCCACAAACAAGTGCGCAAAAAAAAAAAACCATAGCAAATAGAAATTATGTCTCATTTCAATTGCTGCAAGGAAAACAATACAGCCTCAATACAATCGCGAGCCTCATACTCTATGAAAGACACATGTCGGGCCCTAACCTCGTCAGGAGAGGCAGGATCAGAAGATAACTTGATAAACCGACATCAACCAAATTCAAAGATTGCTCAAATGTTTGCATTCTTGAAGAATCAAGCTCTAAAGAACAACGCTGATCTTTTATCAAAATATCAAGATCGACTGTTTCTTTTTCCAAAGATACATGGCAGGATCGCAAACACTCCAACTGAGCCACCATGTCCCTCTCCGATTTATTAACCTCGGTAAGAACAAACCGCTTATGGTCAAGATCTCGCGAGGCAAATTCCAATTGAGGATTATCCACATCAACCCTGTTGCAAACAGAGGCATATTTAGAGTCCAGGGCCCCTTTCTTGGCAAGAAAAAGGGGCTCAACCACACCTAGCGTAGGTCCTTTAGAAAGGCAAGGGAGTTCAATACACAAAACCAAGACTGGCGCGACCTTGGACCCAATCGAGG
Source organism: Litsea cubeba (assembly GCA_012931725.1). Taxonomy (NCBI): domain Eukaryota; kingdom Viridiplantae; phylum Streptophyta; class Magnoliopsida; order Laurales; family Lauraceae; genus Litsea; species Litsea cubeba. The sequence goes on along the minus strand of CM022952.1, from coordinate 33,161,515 downwards.
AAAGGGAGTTCCCCGGAAGATCGCACCACTTGCAATGAAGAGGCAACTATCCCATCGTAATAAGCCAGATCTTCTGCCAACTCAGATAAAGGGGACCGGCGGGCAGTGTCCAGAAAAGATCGAAGAACACCAACTGTTACCGACAGGCGACGAAGGGCAGCGGGAGAATTACCCCCAAAAGTGGAAAGTGTCAAATCACAACACGGATCACCTAAAAAAAATAGAAAAACCAGAAAGGGTTCAAATTACCAGAGCTCATCACACACACACAAAGAAAAAAAGGAAAGAAACCATCCCCCCTGAAAAAGGGAGAACAGGAGGAAACCTCTCTCTTGCACAAGACCCGGTGAATGGTACTACGACATTTGAAACCTCCATTTGAGCACCATCCCGAGCAATCGAAGAAACGAGACCAAAGCCAGGACATGGAGCCAGGGTTTGGGAACCCTGAGAGCACGAAGATTGGGTCTCGACCAATGGGTCCACCGCTCCTCCCCCTGCTAAAAAAATAAATTATACACCACAAAGGTAAAAAAAAAAAACAAAAAAAAAAAGAGAAGGAGAGAAGCATGTGGAGCTAGGTCAATCACTGACCCTCCCCTTTCCTACCCTCCTTAAATAAAGAGACGTAAAGGGAGGAACAACCACCACAAAGCAAAAGGACAAGAAAGAAAGAGAAGAAAGCAATGACCTGAAGCCAAATGTGAAATCATGAAAGGCCGAAGGGAAGGAAAACTTTCCCCCTCACCCTCTAGATGGGCATCCTGGAGCCGTAATATGGTTTCCTTCACACTCCCCGCGTAGACCTCTTCACCGGAAGAAAATAAAGCATCGGGAATCAAGGGGAAAGAGCCACCACCTTCGGAAGGGACGGAGGCACCAGTGGCCACCTCTACCGGGTCCATTAAAGGTCGCAGGTCACTGCTGTTCCAATTAGTTGCATTAGCCAAATCCGTAAGATTCTAGGCAGGGGATCCACCAGAAGGAAAAGAAAGGCTGGCCAAACCACGAGACACGACCATTGAGGACCGACGTTTCTTCACGATCGGCACCCCCAGAAAAGCAGTGCCCGTGACCTTATGACACCGCTTATTAGCTAAAAGTTTGGCTCCAAGAACATAGGGGCAGCTGACTCCGTATATAAAATTCGGGTCATCGCCCAATTGAAGATATTCTCCCAACAAAATAACATACCACCAAAGATAGGAGGATAGGGCATCACCGATGTCCCGGCCCACTAACAAAGGATATGAATAATGAATGCGGGTACGCACGGCAGAGAAATCACACCAAGCCCTCCATCTATCTGAAATAGAGCTTTCTCCATGAAAGAAAAGGCGGGGTAAATCTACCCTGCCTTGGGTATAACTAAACTGACGAGCAAAACGATTGGGCCAATAGGGCTCGATGAAGCATGACCGCCAGGAATGGAAGACAAGCATGGAGGGCCTCACACATAAGAGCCATTCTACCCGAGCTTCTTGCATCAAAGAATGCCCTGGAGAACACGCCTTGTCAACATCACAAAAGCTAGAAACATCATCAAAGTCTGCGAACCAGGAATGGTCGCGAATTCTGAAAGAATCTCTATCCTAAATAATAGAACGGGGAGTGGTAAATCCTTTGAAGGACTTCAGCTCAGAAGGCGGAAGGAAAGTTGCCAACTGGCACATAAATGGAGCATCCGGGAATGGTAACTCCCTCGAGCATGGATGAAGAGCCTGGCAATAAAACACGAACTAGGCATAGAAGTAATGCCTCTGGTAACGACCGCTAGGATCAATGCCTCCAAGGATGTGATCAACATTCTCACGAAGTCCGTGGCATAACTTATCCACCATGGCTGGACAAAGGGCTATACGATACCCCCACGCCAATCTGTAAGCAGGGAGAAGCGAAGAAGCCCTAACATTGTCGCCATCTCGTCCCGGGAAGGCCGCCCGACAAAGCCAGATAACAAGAAAATACGCCAGGAAAGAGTGAGAGTCGGGGTAGTCACGAAAAAAGCATTCCATCTCTGTGGCATTCCCCGGATGACAGAAGGACGATTCGCCATATAAGCCTTTCATATCGGACAGGATTTCCCTGCGTAACCATTGCGTATGGAGGACATCCCTTTTCGAGCGAGACACGGCCTGGTCTATGTGATAATCAAATAAAGCATCAAGAGTGGCAACGAATTCAGGGGAGGCCCTCCTAATATCGGCAAACTCCTTTTCGGAAGGAACATGCTCTTCGTAAAATCCCCTGATATGGGCAAACCAGTAATGACTTTCATCTCAAAAAGCGAGAGGCCAAGTTCCCCCACTAGGGTTAGGCATGTATTGCTGGCGGGGCATAAGGTCCCCAACGTTGTCCCAAAAGAATGAACATGGATAGTGAAAGAGGTCGCCTTTGTAACGTCCCAATTTCGAATACCGAGAAACCATCAAGGTACCGAAGTTGATGTGATACTTCTCGAAAAATCATAGAACTTCCAAGATCGTAGGTCCGCAGTGAGGTCCAATTTAAAACTTTTTGAACATTATAATATCAATGGTTAAATTGCGGAAGCATAAAGAGTAAAGCGGAAGCATAAGGTTTCATAAATGATATATCAAATGTAACGGGGTTGAAGTCCAGCCTAAAATGTCAAAGTTATAAGAAACAAAGGTTTATTACTTATTCTAACTACTGCCCACCTCACTACAAAAATCACTCGAAGACCCAAACAAAACAGATGACTCTCACACCCTAGGTGCCGGCTCTCCAACCTCCAGCTCGACCTTTTGGTCGGCTGGTCCCCATCCGTAGTCTCTTGCTACGGGTGCCACGACGAGCGCGAGTGCACCCTCCTCGTAATCGGGGTCGAACCTTAGCACCAAGAATGTGTCAGATCTAAAGATCTGGCAAGTTACAGTATACAAGTAACATAGTGATGGACAACGCTTCTGCTCGGTTCTACTGAGGTCGACGGACGTGGGAGTCCGTTTGGGTCCGACCCTTTCATAACCGGGGGACAAAGGCGTGCATCAACATTTTTTTTTTGTGTGGGTGTGCCAGATTTTCTATTTTACTTGGAATTACAAGTGGTGATCCGGAGATCAACCTTCGCAAATAAAAAGGAAATCAACTTCTTTCAAGTTTTCCATTGCACATATATTTAAGAAAAGAGAAATTTTTCTTGATTTGCCGTAAAAGGTGATTTTTTTGGCATTTATAGCCGATTTTGGCGTTTATAGCCGATTTTTGGCATTTATGGCCGATTTTGGCGTTTATAGCCGATTTAGAATTCTTATCAATAATGAAAGACAAGAGTTGTGATTTTTGTCTCTTTTGAAAAAATACAAACTACAATGAAAAGCAAGAAAGGGAGGATCTAACTTCTCAGGAGATTGTGGGGGACTAGTTCAGATTGACGATCGCAAGCCATATATGGACTTCGCCATCATCCATGCAGATGAGAACAGAGGATGCTCTTGATTCGTTTGGCTTGGCTATAAGCTCAGGTTTTTAGAGGATAAAGACCAAAAAGGAGGTCCTATGTCCAATAAAAAACTAAGTAGACGGGCTGAAAAGCCACGTCTAAGCCATTGGAGGCAGAAGGAGAAGGCAAGGACCTTGGGGGGGTACCCTCCAAGGGACTTTTGTCACCTTGTAGCGGTGGCTGGTTCAGAATTTCAGCAGAGTTTTCTCTCTCTCTTTCTTTGGATTTTCTGTGCTTGGAAGCTGATCTGATTATTATCTCTGGGAGTTGTTTGATTTTTTCTGATTTGGAGTTCTTTGGAATGCTCTCCTATTTATAGGCTTTTAGGTAGCCATTTAGGAGGATTTATGAGCCTTAATTGTCGTAAAGCTACATAAAGGGAGGAGTTACAAAATTGAATTCTTTATTTTGTAACTCCTTTTTCTTGGCTTCTGATTGGCCGGAGGAGATTGAGGGCCTTTAATCGCCTTTAATCGCCATGATGGGAGGAGTTTCATGGGATAAATGCCATGAATCAATTGACTTATAACTCCTGGATGCTTGCTTCTGATGGGCCATCCAAAGAAATGAATTAATGACTGCAATAAAGCTAGTCAATTAATCTCATTAAGTGGTCGCCGAGCAGTTGAAGAGTCGCGGGCCGTGCCGCGTCTTTTGGGATTCTTCTGGCGATGATCATCGATGGATCTTCATGTAGATCGACATCGGATGACCATGTAACTTCAGGTATTGGTTGCCAACAACGGGTCGGTGCCATCTGTCCTGTCGATTTCTCGATCGGTCGGGAAGAAAGCACACATTTTTGGTTGAACCGGTTGGCGATCAATGTTGATTTTGATACTCTTGCTGATTGACTCGTGATTTTGACGGATGTCAAAGGATTTGGTGTCTCAAAAGTATGAATTTTGGAAAATTTCAGAAGTCGGAAGCTTCGAGTCGCGAAAAATGATGAAAAATGGGGTTTTCGGAGCCCACCCGGTGATCCCGGGCCACATGGTCGCCGGCGACCATGGGCCAGGCTGGTGGGGGGTTTTCCCCCTTTTATCCCGTTTTGCATCCGTTTTTTATATTTTTCGATTCTTTTTTCTTCTATTTTTTTTTCTTGACATTCTTGATCATTTACTGGCCTAATTTCCCTGTAGAAAACCTGATTAGAATCCCTGTATTTTGTTTTTCAAAGTTTCTAATTTTCTGAGAAAGCCGAAGACTTTATCGCGCAGAGCTACCGATTTTCCGTCAGAAGCTGAAACTGGGTCAAACGATGTCGGAATGACCTAAAATTTGGGGTGAAGCCTCCTGACCAATAAATAAGACCAATCATATGCTTTTGTTTGAGTTTTGAAGCCGTTTGGGGTCTTATCACCAGTAGACTTATTTTTATCGCGATGAAGATGTCGCGGCTTGATATGCGGTCAACCGATGTCCGATTGACTTGAAATTTGACAGGGAACCTATTGGAGTCATTTTATGATGATCCACAGGCTGTCTTGAAAACCATTGTTCCGAGGAGCTTCGCCGCCGAGAGGCCTGATTTGGCTTCCGAGCGTTAAAGTATGGTCAAATGTTGTCGAAATGACTTGAAATTTGACGTGTAGCCCTTTGTAAGCATTTTGAAGCCGTCCATGGCTCTATCTGATGAGTGATGGTCTCAGTGGTTCTCGCCGCCGAGAGGCTTGATTCAGCTGTTCGAGGGTTGATGTATGGTCAAATGTTGTCGGTTTGACTCAGAATTTGACGTGGAGCGTTTTGGACGTATTTTGAGACCATCCATCGACTCTGATCGAAGATTTGGTGTCTCCGATGCTTTTGTCGCCGAGAGCTCCTTTTCATCTGCCGGAGAAGCGAAGTTAGGCCAAATGATTTTGAAATGACCCGAAACTTCTTGTGTACTCCTCTTTTGGCTGTCTTGAAGGATCTTGCAGTTTTTGTTTGATTCTGAAAAGATTTGATTTTTTGGAAGTAGCATTGCCTATTTATGGTAGGTTGCGACTTCATGTAGCTTTTTGGATCTTGGAGAAGCAAAGTGACATTTTTGGTGTCAACAAATGCCCCCTCGAGGTGCAGCGACGAGTTGCTTAACTTTTGTAGTCGATGTGCCTCGAAGAAATTTTTGAAGGAGAGCTTGTGACTTGACCAAGAGTCTTTGAGTGGTCTTTCTTTTGGTATTGCAGCCTTTTGAGCTTCCAGGGGAGTTTTTATGGCAGTGAAAGGGATCACGTACCATCTCGAGGCAAAGTTTTGAAGATGACATCTGGGATGTGGATTTGAGTTTTGACCTTGTGACCTAACAAGATATATGTGGCAGGTTAGGGGGTCGAGTTTGATTTTGACCGTGTGACCCAACAAGCTGTATGTGGAATATTGGGGGGTTGATTTTGGTTTTGATCTTGTGACCTAGCAGGCTATATGTGGCAAGTTAGGGGATCATGTTTTCATTTTTTGTTTTGGTCTTGTGACCTAACAAGCTGTATGTGGTAAGTTTAGGGACCAGGATTTGGTTTGGATTTTTATGGAATGTCAATTTCAAGATTTTGGCTCAATTTGGTATATGAGGTTGGATGGTTTGATTTTTGAAAGCTCATGGGGCTTGGAATTCTTTTTTGTATGGTCCAATCAACTCAAAAGAGGCATGAAACCATTTTTGTATGCTCTTGGTAAGAGGGATTTATCTTTGACTAAAAGCCGAATTTTTTTTAGTGCCTAGGTGGTCAAACCTGGCTCATATGGGCTAACCCATGGGACCTTAAGCTTTTGAAATGGGTTAGATCTCATATCGTGTCATTTTTATATAGAATATCAAAAAATATCTACTTTGGATAGAGAATATCTAAGAATATCTTTATTTGGAGAGAATCTCTCATGTTCCTATTATTTTGGGAGAGAATATCTCACGATATCTTCCTTTGGGAGAGAATATCTCAAATCTCCTATCTTTTGGGAGAAAATCTGTCATTGATTTCTTTTTTGGGAGAGAATCCCTCAAGATATCTCTCTTTTGGGAAAGAATCTTTCGAATTTCTTTCTTTTGGTAAGGTTACTAATTAGTAACACTTACCTCTTTCTTCTTCCCTTCTTTGGTTTGCTATCTTCTATAAAAGCAAGGAGGAGGTTGGATTTCTTGCTCTTACTGCTTTCTTTTGGAACAATCCCAAGAGGGCTTCCAGACCAAGAGTTCTTCTTCTTCGAGATCTTCAAGACCTTTCTTCTTCTTCTCCATCAATGGCTTCAAGTAAGTTTTCTCTTTCAAGAAAACTCCATTGTAGGAAATAGGATGATAAAAAAAAGTTCTTCCTTTTTTTTCTTTTCTTTCCTTTTTTCTTTTCTTTTCCACGTGTTTTTCCTTTTTTTCACACGTTTTTTCTTTTTTTTTTTCTCGTGCTTTCTTTTCTTTTTTCTTGCTCTTTTTTTTCTTTTGTGGGCCGTACGAACAGATCCGTACGGCCACGTGGCCTGTGGGCCAGTCCCTCTTGTTTTTTCCTTTTTTTATTTTTTTTTGTTCTTTTTCTTTCTCTCCCTTTCTTTTGAGAAAGTTTCTGTTTTTTTGCTCATCATGATATTGCATTTTTTGTTTGGCAAACCAAGATGCTCATGCATGCATGTTTTTGTAAATTTGTAGCATGATATGATAGCATGCCTGAAAGTTTTTGCAAATTTAGGAATTTGGAGCTCGCAGCGATGTTGAGCCCTTTCTAATTTTGCGGAGACTTTGAGGTTTCGAAAGTTTGGAGTTTCAGAGCTCGCAGCAATATTGAGCCCATCTTCAAGCTTTCTATTTCTTTCGGGATATTTCCTTTTTCTTCGGAATTACCCCGGAGCCATGTCAAAATTTTGCCAGATTTTTTAGCGAAATTCTGTCATTTTGATGATTGATTTTTTTCTTTTCCAACCTTTGCAGGTGGTTCCTCTAGAACGAACAAGGGTAAAGAGCCTGCTATAAGCTTACCTCGTCGATCTGCTAGATCTTCTAATCGGCCGTTCAGCAGGCCTGGGAGAAGGTCCAGTATGTTGAGAGAAATCTAGAAGAGTGCGACTCCCTCAACAGAGATGAGTTGAGGCAGCGACTGATCGCTCTCAAGGGAGAGGGATTTTATAAGATCATGGTAAGCAATCGTCCATGGGTAATGGAAGATCAGAGGGTTTTGCCCAAGCCTACTTTCTTCTTTGGTGATGCAGTCCCTGATGACATGACATACCAGAGAAGATGTTTTCAGTTCTTTTTCACAGAAAATGGTGAGAAGAAGACTGTTGCTACCCGGTCGACGTTTGATCGCACTGTCTCGATCATGAGCCTTACCCCCACGTGCTCTAAGAAGGAAGATCCTCTAAGCTGGGTGAGAAGGGCAAATGTAATCAAGATCGGGGTTTTTATTAGCAGTTCTCCTGGATATGCGGAGAAGTCACCTGCTGACATGGACATGTTGATGCCGGCCAACGGCTACCAGGGCTCTGATTATCCGTCGGTTGATTTGGGACCGGTGGGCCTTGGCATTTTCAACGGTGACGACAATAGTTAGGTGAAGCCTTTTCGACTTCGTGGCCGTTTCAGTGCTGACTCCGAGTGGAAGTCGTGGACTGATCGCGTCCTGCTGATTGATGGCGCCGTTTTGAAGGAAGCCGGGATTTTTTATGCGGTCCGCGCCTTTAGGGAGACCATGATCTTTTCCGACGAGACCTTCATGGCTATGTTGGAGTCATTCCTTCCACAAACCAATACCTTCTTGTGACGATTGGTGAGATTGGTTTCTCTTTGAAGGAGCTGAGCGCCATTACTGGATTGCCCATCCTTGGCAGACTCTATGAGGAGTTTATGCTGATTGACAGCGTTCTTGAGGAGTAGTCTGAGGAGTTCAGGCTTCTGTACTTTCAGCTCGTTGCCTTTTATGATTTTTTGAAGGAGAAGGAGGGCTCAAAAGTAAGATCCAGCAGTTGGAAGAGTTTTAGCTCTTCGTCTCCCAACTTCTTTGAAAGTGGGGAGCCTTCTGATAGCATGACCCAGGAAGACAGGGCTAAAGATCCGGGTTTAAAGAAGATTTTGGCTATACAAGAAGAATTGAGAGATTTATGTGCGAGTACAAATGCCATATGTCCTGACATTGCACTGCGGAGAGATCTCGCTGTTTACCTCACTTATTGGCTTGGTGAGGCCGTTTTTGCTGGAAGAGATGGAACGCACCTCAGGCCGCATTGTATTTTTCCAGCTTGTCAGATGGCGTTTGGAGAGCAACTTGCTTTGGTGCCAGTGCTTTACTCCTACTTGTGTACCAAACTGCAGGCTGCTGCATTCTTGGTTTGGCTTGGGCTTCCCATGAACAGGGTATTTTCAGCCATATCTTTTATTCGTGGTTTGTATACCACTGTCCTGGCTTCCACTGGCTGGGTGCTGCACAGGATGATGATCCTCTGATGATTCGACTGGCTAAGGGCAAAGTCGTGTCCGAATAACTTTTGTTTGCCCGCATGAGGATCCGACGGTTTAGGGACGTCGAGATGGGGCAGTCTTCAGTGAAGCTTTCTCCGGAGTTGCAGAAGAAGGCTTTTGATTTTGGTGCCTCCCGCGACTCTACCAGGGCGGGGTCGGGAAGGCATTACTCTTTGACAGATGCAGAAAAGGAGTGGCTTTTCAGCATACGTGTCGGCACGATGGTGTACCGCAGACATCTTTTCATCGACATCCAGTCGTATGTACCTTCTCGCTTTGCTCTGCAGCTAGGCTTTTCTCAAGGCGTTGTTGGAGCGCCTTCAAGCATGGTGAAGCGCTTTGGAGGTTTGCAGGATGGGAGAAACATATGGGCTTTCTATAGTGCTGAAGACACTACTGCCATGATTTCTTATCCTATGTTGTCAACTTCCCGGATTGCCGGCTTCACGAAGTGGTCTGCGGAGAGCTTTTCGGCAGATCGAGGGCTTTCCAAGAAGGAGCTTGATGTGAAGCTGTCGTCTGGAAAATTTCTTGGAAAGTCGGATGGCGTCTGACGAGAGGAAGTTTGGGCCTTCCTTTCTGAAGAAAAGCACAAGATAGGCTTTCTCGGTGACCAGGGCGTCATTGGTTCTGAAGCTGTTCAAAAAATACCTGATGAGGCTTTAGAGCAGCTAGAACAGGAGGAAGCTGAACTTGATGCTTGGATGCAAGCGGCACAGAGGCAAGCTTCCGCGGAGTCTACTAGCAAGAGTAGACCATCTAGTGAGGAGTCAAGTGGGAGACCTGATTTTGACAGTGGGGCAGGTTCTTCTAATAAGCGAGCCCGCATAAGTAGGAGGAAGAGGAGTCATCATCGCAGCAAGGGGCAACATGAGGACTCTCCTGACATAGAATTCCCTCTTACTATCAATGAGGAGGTGCCAGGGAATGCTGACGAGCCTCCGAAAAGAGAAGCCGACAAGAATAGACCGTTGGTGAAGGTATGATTCTTCCTTTTTCTCTTTCCATTTCTTTTCATGGGATTTTTTCCATGTTCTGATTTGCTTTCTTCTGCTGCTTCCTTTTTTTTTAGCAGAGGATGAAGACTTGACGATGCCTGAGGTTTCTGCCGATGAGGTGGTGACGGATCCAGTTGCGGCACCAGAAAAAGAACCGAGGGACTCTGGAGTGGTTCCAAAATCTCCAATTGGTATGACTTCTTTTGCTCTTCTCTTTTTTTGTCTGTAACCTGGTTTGCTAACATTTTTCTTGTCAGCTCACTTGTCACAAGATTCCGATTACTTTGAACCATCGATGGACGCAAATGTTGACGATGCTTCGGATGAGTTCATGGAGGAAGAGAGTGTTCCACCAGTCGTCGAAGAAGGTATTTTGTAGTAATAATCCTGATAATGATTTTCAAACAGGATCATATTCATACCTTTTTGTGTTTCTTTGGCATGTATTGAAGTGATAGAGGAGAGTCCGTCGCTTCTTTCAAAACCAGAGCAAGAGATGCTAGAGGTTGATCTGGAGGTAGAGACTCCTGCAACCAATTCTGACACGGTGGAGGAGGTACGTCGTGCTGAGATTTCTTCCCCAGCAGCTCGGACTGGATAGAGTTCTTTTGTTCCTCTTCCAAAGGGGCATGATATGAGCAGCCGACCTACGGAGCGGGGCGAATCTTCAGCTGGGCCATCTCTTCTTTTTGCGAAGAAGGTGGCGGTGAGGGTTCTAAGCTCTTGGACTGAGACTCTCATTGCTGGACACTTGGATGTCGGATTTGTCATGATCCAGCATGTGCAGGAGATTCTCGGTGATGCCGAAGAGGCTGGTCTGGATGTCACAGGTGCCAGGGCGATCGTTGATAGGATCATTGCACTGGGTGACAAGTGGTTTGAGACTTTGGGTTTTGTTGACGACCGATTCTTCAAGGAGATGTTCCTGGACCCTGTTGATAAGGCTAAGTCTGACCTGAATGAGGCTACACAAAGCAGGAAGTAGCTAGTCCGAGAGAAGAACTTAGAACGGGGCTGACACATGACCTTAACATCCTTGATAGGGAGGTCGATGAGGCCAGGAAACGTCTTGAGCACTTGAAGGCACAAGTCGCTGCCAAGTGGGCTGCTATAACAGAGGCTCGCGATAGAGAGAGTGCTCTAATTCGCCGAGTTACAGATGCTGATCTAGTCCTTGAAAGGAAGTTTCAAGAGGACAAACAATGGCAAACTACTCGGGATAAGCTTCCCAGTGTGAAAGAGGGGTTGTAGCCTTCTCCAGCATCTCATGTTAAGTTTCTGAAGAAGCGTGCCTTGGAAACTCTGACTGCTGAGGCCAAAAGTTTGCTTGAGGAGCTGAAGTTTTGGCTGGAGACCATTTTTTGTTGAGCTCCTGATTTTTGTAACAAAAACTATCATTCTTCCCTTTTTTGGTACCACATGTATTTTTATTTTTTGGTACTCTTTTTTTTTTGTAGTGCTTGTGAACACTTTCTTTTTTTTTATACCGCATGTATTTTTTTGGTACTCTTTTTTTTTGTTTTTTTTTTTGTTTTTTTTGTTTTTTGCTTTGTTTTCCCTACGCTCACTTAAATCTTTTTGTGATAAAAGCAATTGTTAAATGGGATGCTTCTCTTTTTTTGTTTTGTTTTCTCTATGCTCACTTAAATCTTTTTGTGATGAAAGTAATTGCTAAATGGGATTCTTTTTTTTTTTTTGTTTTCCCTACGCTTACTTAAATCTTTTTGTGATGAAAGCAATTGCTAAATGGGATTTTATCAACAGTTTTGTCATTTTGTGAAAATCTTTTGTCAAATGATTGTTTTGGCATGTGAGCCAGATTTTGTTTATGGCATGGAAGCCGATTTTGGCATTGATAGCCGATTTTGGCGGCATTGATAGCCGAGTTTGTGGCATTGGTAGCCGATTTGGTGGCATTGATAGCCGTGTTGGCATGAGAGCCAATTTTGTGGCATTGATAGCCGATTTGGTGGCATTGATAGCCGGGTTTTTTTAAAGCCAAGTTTTTGGTTTGTGGCATTGATAGTCGTTTTTGTTTTGTGGCATTAATAGCCGATTTGTTTTGCGGCATTGATAGCCTATTTTGGTGGCATCTATAGCCGGTTTGGCTTTCAAAAATGCAAGTATCGACTAAAAGTCGCCTCCCTGCTGAATGGTCTTGTAAGTATCGATGGAATGTCGCATCCTTGCTCATTCGGTTGCGAATATCGATGGAATGTCGCATCCTCGCAGATTTGGGTGCAAGTATCGATGGAATGTCGCATCCTTGCTTTTCAGAAATTCTGGTTTTGCGGGTACTGACTTGATGTCGTTTCCCCATGATTTTTGAAATTTGCGGTTTTCTCGAACCTTTGGGTTATGGCTATCAGCTGAAATGTTGCGTCTCCATGGTTTTTAGGTTTTTTCGAACCTTTGAAATTTGGGTTGTGGATATCAACTGAAATGTTGTGTCTGCACGGTTTTTAGGCTTTTTTTTTTCGAACCTTTGAAATTTGGGTTGTGGATATCAACTGAAATGTTGCATCTCCACGGTTTTGGATTTTGTAAGTATCGACGAAATGTCGCTTCCCTGTAATTTTTGAAGTGTTGAACGTGGTTCGCATGCTTCCGATTTGTGCGAGTATCGACTAAGCGTCGCTTCCCCGCGATTTTTTTTTTAAAAACTATTTTTTGTTTAAAGACATGAGGGTCATAAGTTTTGACCTAAAATCATTTTGGCGGTAAAAGGCAGGGTGGACGAGGGTGGAAATCCCTGAATCCAGATTTTGTTTCAAACCACGAATTTTGGGTTCAATTGTTGAAAATTTTGGTCAAGTTAGGGAAAGATTCCTAAACTTGGAATTTTTCTTGAACAATGAAACGATGAAAGTAAACATTGTTTAAATTTTTAGAAATTTCAACATTTGATATGAAAATTCTAAAAAGATTGGGTTTGACGAGTGTGTACTTGGAAATCGGTTTTGGCCATACAGGCATTGCTCTTACCCAGTTGGGTAAGTCTTCAAGGGGAGTACTGCTTTAAGAACTTGCCATTGATGGGCAGCATACATCTGTCACCCTCCATGTTTAGGAGTGCGTATGCGCCATTAGAGAAAACCTTGTTGATGACGTACGGTCCCTCCCATTTTGGCTCAAATTTGCCTTTGGACTTGTGAGCGAAGACCATTGGTCTTTTTACCGCAAGAACTAAGTCACCCTTTTTGTAGGTGTGTTGCCTGACCTTTTTGTCGAAAGACCCTACCATGCGTGCTTGGTAAAGTTCAATGCTTTGTCGAGCTTCGAGCCGTCTCTAATCGAGATTGTCCAGCTCATGGAGTCGCAATTTGACATTGCTTTCTTGAGTCATGTCATTTTGCAAGGATACCCTCAAGGAAAGAACTTGTACTTCCAAGGGCACGACATCTTCGCATCCATAGACCAAGGAGAATGGTGTGCTATGGGTTAGTCCTCGAACGGTGGTTCGATAGGCCCACAAAGCTTCAAACAGTTTGTCGCTCCAGTCTCTTTTGTGACTAGAGACCATTTTTTTGAGGATTTTGCAGAGTGTCTTGTTGAAAGCTTCTGCTAATCCGTTTACTGCCGCATTGTATGGAGTTGAAGGATAGCTTTGGATTTTGTATTTGTCGCAGAACCTGTAGAATCGATGATCCCGGAATTATGGTCTGTTATCATGGACGAATCTTTTGGGTATGCCGAAACAACAAATGATGTTGCGCGGGAACTGAAGGACTGATGGGGTCTTCATTTCGTTAAGCGCAAATGCTTCTAACCACTTAGAGAAATAATCCGTAGCGGCGAAGATGAAGCGATGACCTTTGCTCGAAGGGGGAGAAATAGGACCTATGATATCCATACCCCAGGCTTCGAAAGGCCATGAAATCGCTGTAGGATGTAGCCATTCTGGAGGCATGTGAACATAATCTCCGTGAACTTGGCATTGTTGGCAGCGCTTAGCAAATTGCATTGCGTCAGCTACCATGGTAGGCCAGTAATAACCTAACCTTTTTATTTGATCATAGAGCTTAGGACCAGCCTGATGAGCTCCGCAAATACCAGCATGAACTTCTTTGAGTGTTTCTTTAGCCTCTTGTTGTGACAAGCAGCGTAGAAGTACTCCGTTGAAGGATTTCCTATAAAGGATTTTTGAAGGAATATCCAAATGAAAGCTTGGGGTTCGCCTTTGGATGCTTACTTGTTCTTTTGGATCTTCAGGTAGGATTCCGAACGTAGTGTAATCAATGAACGGATCCCTCCAGTCACCGATTGAAGGTTGAAGGATAGAGATCCGACTTCCAACCACTTGGTGGCATTCAGCAACTGCTTGGTGTGTGTTAAGAGGAGGATGTACCTCGTTGACGCGGTCTTACTCTTGTTCTAGAGCGAGACGCTGCAAGATCCTTGCATATTCTTTAAGATCAAGCATGGGAGCCAAATCTTCTTCTTCATCTACTCTCTGTGGCTCAACATGGTTGATTGTCACTGAGCAATGAGGGGTGCTGGTTCAACAGCATTTTCTTGTACAGCCTCTTGGTCTTCTTCATCATCATACCAGGATCCTTGTGGTTATAGGGGTTATACCAAATTACTGGCATAAGATGAGTCTCAGGAACCCATTCTTCATCGGTGAGATATTCTCCTGTTTCAAGGGATTCCTCCCACTCATCGGTTTAGTTGGATTCGAATCCATCATCGGTGTCGCTGGACTCATATCCATCAATGGAGAATCCAACTACCGAATTGCAAGAGTATGATGCCCTCTGCGTGGCTTCTTTGAATTGAGGTGGCATGAAATCACTGAGAGTGAATTTTCTTACCCTCTTTGAAGTCTCTAGAAGGGACATTTTTGTTACCTCCAGTGAAGTGGTAGAGGAAACCTCTGCCTTTTCTTGGACTTCTTGTTTTGGCTGGGTCTTCTCTTGCCATTTGAGCTTGAGGAGATGTTTCCTAGCCTGCCTTCGCTGTTGAGCTGTAGGCTTTATTTGCACAACCTCCTAATTTTCATCTTCCAGGAGATCGGGATGTACCCATATGGGTTGTCCGTCTGGTGTCGGGTAAGGAACCAATTCCTCGGACGCTTGGATTGAGTTTATCACTTAGAAGGAAGTAGTGATCTTCTTCTTCGGTGATTTTGATGTTTATCCACATGTCACCATGTTGACGGAGGCAAATCCATAGTTTTTGTCAAAGGCGATGACTCCGTTTTTCCACATCTCGTTTATTTTCTCCCTCACAACGAAGCATTGATTGAAAGGAAGCGAAATCATCTGGTGGTATGGACAGTACCGAGGATCGTTGGTTTTGCCAACATCACTCAGTCTTTTGAGTTCAGGCAAGGTGAGCTTGTCGTTTGCCACAAGAGCCCCGAAGATTTCATCAACATCTTCATCGAACGGGTATTTCTTTTCTACTCGCTCTTTGAAGGCATCTGAGAGTTCAAGTCTCTTACCAGCAGCTTTGTTTTCAGCTTTCTTTGGTGGCTGAGGAGCTGACTTGGTTTGCACATTGAGGTCCTCTTTTTTCTTTGATTTTGAGGTTGCAATGGTGATTGGCTCTTTTCTTGATGATTTCTGACTGTTGAGGTCTTTAATCACCGTTTCAGCTTCCATGAAAGCTTCTAGGAGTTTTCCCAGGCTCTTTGATTTGTTGCCGATGATCATGGAGCAGATTCTAGCTCTCATGTTGTTCCGGCAAATGTCAACTAGCGACGCTTGTGGCAATACATCAGAGCATTTGTATGCCATTGCTTTCCACTTATGAATGAAGTCATATGTTGACTCATTCTCCCCCTGTTTTAGGCTGCACAGCTGAGCCATAGTAGCGGGATGATCCTCACCTCTGAAGTGAGTCAGGAAGCATGTCTCTAGCATGGCCCAATTTTGGATGGAGTCCTCCGGCAGAGTGGAAGTACCAGTCGAAGGCCGTACCTTTTAGGGTACTTGCAAAGAGGCGGATCTTGAGTGCATCTTGATCTGCGATAGCTCTCGTCAGGATCTTGAAGTGGATGACGTGCTGTTTGGCTGATCCTTTCCCCGTATATGTTTGGAGACTAGGATGTTTGAATTTTGTAGGGAACGGGACCGAGTCCATCCGTAAGGGATATGGTGGCTTGATCCCATGCTCCTTGAGTATATCCTCTTCTTTTGCTTTGGGGAGGATATTGTCTACATCCTTTTTGGTAAGGGCGCGTGACTCATTTTTTTCTCTATTTACCTCATCGTCTTGATGATTCGGAGAGAGAAGGTTCATTGTTCGCCTGATTTTGGACGGTGAGGAAAAGGTTTTCCATCAGAGTTTCAATCCTCTGCCGGCCTTGTTCCAACTGCTGGATGTGTGTGAGCGCATCATCTTGAGGTGGATTGCGGGGTGGTGGCTCAGAATTTGTAGCCAGGACGCTCATCCCTCGAGATTCGAACGAAGAAACTGCCCTGTGACTGAGCTGGGGCTCATTCCTTTTGATGAAGAGCTTAAGGAAGGATCACTCTGCCGTCCTTTGCTTGAAGGTGTAAGACCCCGACCCCCAGTTCTTTTGTTTAGTATTATTTTAATCGTGGTTTAACTTTTTAAGTGAGATTTGAGTTTGTTTGACTTTGTCTTTGAGTTTGACTAGATTTTTCATAGCCTTGGAGATTCTGAAGACCGTTGACTTTAGTTTGACCCGGTCTTTGTAAAATATATTTTTGTGAGAAATTATTCTTATTTTGAAAAAATTACAAATTTTTCTCCTTTTGACTCATTTTATTGAGTTTAACAACTTTCACGTTTTGACTATTTTGGTTTGATGCTCAGAAGTCGCGTTTTTCGAGAAAAATGGGCAAAAATGACATTTTCACTAAAGCTGTCCATAAATTTCAAAAATTTCAGAAATTGGGGAAAATATACTTTTTGGAAAGTAAATATCTTGTTGATCGATTTTGTCTTCTTCGTCGATCTCGTTCGGGATCCACAAATGTTAGTTTCAGCCTTTGTAAGATTGGGGCCCATGGGGCCCAGCCCACTTAACCCTTTATAAAGCCTTGGGCCCTTCTTCTTCCCCATTTGTTCTTCTTGCAACCCTAGGCTCAAGAGAGAATCCTTCTCCCAGCACTTTCTCTCTCCTCTTTGAAACATCTCTTCTTGAGTGCTAAATGGAGGATTGAGCTCCTAATCCTCTTCTCCTCTCTCTTGGCTTTCCAAAGATGTCATTTTCAAGAGATTTGAGCTAGAGAAGATCCCTCTTTCAAGCCCTTCTTCTTTGTTTGAGCTACCAAAGGTTAGCAATGGCATTTCTTACTTGAGATCCTTGTTTTTCAAACCATTTGGAGTATTTTCCTCATTTATGCAAAGGGTTTTCATGGAGATTTGAGAATGATTGATTGTTAGGGTTTCTCTTGGTTTGTTTTGGGGCTTTTGTAGATGGAAGACCTTGGACCTTAGAGAATTGTGTTTGGAGTGATTTTTGTGAATCTCTTGACCAAGGCAAGTAAATTTTCAGATAATGAGATGGATTGATTTCCCTTATAGCAAGTTTTGGATTTTCCTATGCATCCTTTCTTTATTGTTACTTCTTCTCTTTGATTAATGGGTTGTTTACCTTGATGTGTTATGAAATGGTCTTATCTATATAATTTGAGTCATTGTTTTTCAACATTGTTAAGATTTTGGATTAAGTGTGTTTATGGTAAAAGTTCTCATTATTTGATGAATGGAAGGGTTTTGTTTAGATTTGATTTGTTTTGAGAAATTGAATGGATTAGGGTGATGATTCAGTGGAGTTTAATGGGGCTTCAAGAGACCTAAATTGTAAGAAAATATGTATGGAAGAAAAGGGGGAAAAGGAATAAAAAAAAATGTACAAAAGAGTGCATTTCTGCACTCGACCCGGACTGGAACAGAGCCCAGTCCGCTCGAGCGACCCAGTGGGCCACTCGAGCATACCAGGTTCTGTCTGGGCTTCGCTCGAGCGGACCCTAGGTCGCTCGAGCGAGCCCAGGTCTGTCCGGGCCCATTCTTTTGGGCTGTTTTGCGGACTGTTTCGGGTTCCTTTTCAGGCCTGTTTCAGGCCCATTTCAGCCCATTTCTCCTCCTTGATTTGTGGCCCGTTAATCTCCTTTTTATGCCTAAGAGCCCATGAATGTTTTGGGTAAATTTTGATACTTGGAAAATTGTGAAATGGGAATGAGATCAATGAGAGAATGAGCATATGTGAAATTACCCGGGAATCTTTCAAGTCTCAATACACACTTTATCATTTAAATGTTGTGGATTTTCATTGGCATCAAACATATTCTTTTATTAATCAAGGTTTAAAGGTTAAATGTGTATTGAGATGGTTCCTTGGTAAGTCATTAAGTCATTCTACACTATTTCATTCCATTTCAAGTCAGAGAATGTATTTGTATTCTTCGGTGAACTAATTTGAATAGCATCGGTGATTTGTTATAAAATCATGTGGTTTTCCATGTTCGAAAGGATTGATCGCATGATTTTATACAAATTACTTTGATGTGTATTTGAGTGGTTTACCTTGGAAATCCGTATGTTTTCTCCGAATCGATTTGGAAGGAGATTGGAGTGGTTCGTCCCATTCGGGATTTCATTGATAAGACTAGTATTTTGAAAATAAAACCTCGAGGCAAGACGAAGCCAGAGCTTTGTAGTGAAAGCCCATGAGCCAAAGAGACTATTATTTCAAAAATAAAACCTCGAGGCAAGATGGGGCCAGAGCTTTGTAGTGTTAGCCCATGAGCCAAAGGGATTATTATGGTTTGATTTGTATCGGTTCGAGTTTTGAAAACTAAAGGCACCACTAGGCTTAGGTCACCTTGTCGGGCTGATCACCCGGCTTGGGATCTTTAATTTGTCTGCCAGCTGCAGCTTGGATTCTGTCTGTACCGACCATGGCAACGATTTTTATCTGCGGTTCTGATTCTATTTCTGGTCCCACGTGTAGTGGCTACGGTTTTGTCTGCTCTTGTTACTTCGGTAATAGGAGAATATAGCTATGTGTGGTTGCCAATGTTTTAATCTGTTTATTAATTTGTTTTATGATTCTTGTTTGTTTATACTCAGTATATTCTTTGAATTTGTAAATGTTTATGAAATCGATCTTTTATCGCATTATCTCTATTATTCAGGATTTTAAATGTATTTCCAATTATTGAATGTTTTACGTAGGCTGTTATCTTTTCGAGATATTTATGCTCCAGAGACTGTTCATTTATTTGCTTCGATATTTATATTCGGCCTTTCGATCGTTCTATCATGATTTATTGTTATTATTGTTTAGACTCTTTAAATGGATTCACAATGATTCCATAAGGTTTTATAAATGCCCATGTTACATATTACCTGTTTATTTGCTTGCCAGACCGTCATGTCTGACCCTGTTTGTTTGGTGCCAGTTTCCTCTCTTTCTATTTTTAGGTGTTTGATCGGAGGAGGCGGTGGAGCCGCCGGTCTGACGTGAGAGGCTGCCCATTGATATCATCTAGATGTCAGGTTTGGCACCGGAGTTCGTATCTAAATATTGGGGGTAGTATTTCTTTTTAGTTGGATATTTTTGTATGGCTTTGTTAGCCTTTTTCTTGGGTTTGTAATTAAGACACTTGTTAATTGTAATTTGAATATGTGGGAAATAAATAGTCCTGTTACTACCAGCTAAGTGTTCTATGATTTACGATTTGTGCCAGTCTGCTCATATGATGGCTTTATGATATTGGTCGAGTGTGACACGGAATCCGATGGCCACGGACTCCGGGTCGTAACGCCATGATTAGCTTCCGCCAAAATATATTATGATCGTGATGGAATCTTTTTATCCTCATTCACGCGGATCTTGGGAAATATAACAAAAGTTTTAAATTTATTCCAAAATTTCGCATTCCGAGATCGGATAACTGTAGGGCCCAGTTTCGGGGTGTGACAGAAGGAGCAGGGGATTCTTTTGAATGTCTTCTTGTCCTGGAGACGCTGCGGGTCACTGGACGTCGGACATGGATTTTTGTTGCTGACTTTTGGCGTCTTCTGTTTTTTCCAACCATATGGACATCAACAACTTAGTGGGTTCTTTCTTTTTCGACCCACTTAAGGGGGATTTGAAGTGTAGGATGCTGGGTCCTTTGCTTCTCTAGTCTCTTTTGTCGATACGACATGCTGCGGCGTATACGACGAGCAATTTGAGCTTCGGTCAGCTCTGGCTGGGCCTTGATAATTCGAGCGCAGTAGCCGAGCCTGTCTTCTTTGTAGCTGGGTAAGGACAGGATGCGAACCCGGTCCTTCGCCTGTTGCAGCGAAGCTTTGAACTTTTCGAGTTCGGCCCCTATAGATATGAAGGGTCGAACCAAAGGATTGTAGGCCTTAGCAGGTGCTTGTAGAGGCCTTGTGATGGATGATTTGACTTTGGGCTTGTAAGAACAAGCCGACTCATGCTGGTTTGACTTGGGAGTCAGGTTGGAGATGGGTCTCTCCTCTTTCATGTAGGCAAGAGGGTAGAACTGGTTACCCTTGAGTGGGGCCAGGTATGCTAGCTTGGTGGATGTTTGGGACCTTCTTTATTTTGGTGAAGGTCTTGGGGACCAAGTCTTGGGATAGACCTGGTCGTTTACCGGGTCGAGGCTTCGTGGGGGTGCCACGGGCTTCAGGCTTTCTGGTGCTCGCCTTTGGTGTCACGGTAGTGACACGTTGAGAAGCGAGCTTCTGTTTCTTAGAAGGAGCAGTTTGTTCTTCGGGAAGTGGGAATGGTCCCAGCTTCCCAAAGACAATAGTCCAGGGAGTCGAGGTCGACCCGGAGTTCAGAGAGTTGCCGAGGGAGTTGATGCTTGGTAACTGATGGGGCGCTTGTAGGTGCGCGTGGTTTGCTTCTGTTGAAGCATGAGGTGGTGCTTGTTCTCATCGAAAGTAATGGTAAGCGATGCTGCCATTGTTAGTTTTCGAAAAAAAATTCTGAAACAAGACCACATCCATTAGTAATCACAAGAATATAATGATCATAAATGGGAAGTTCTATGGTTTTGTCTTTTCAAATCGCTAGAGGGATATGACCTAAGCAATATGAAGAAGGCAAAACGCCATAGAGGGTATACTTGTTCTGATCGCAGGTATGGTAAGCCCAGAATGAGTGTCCCAATGACTGCTAGATGCAATTGTGAACCTAAATTCGACTTATCGAGAAGCAGAGCTTGGTTGATGTAAGAAGAATACAAGGTTGGAGTTACAAATGTGCCGGTCGCGAATACAGTAGACCCTGAAATGGCGTACTAGTACCACTAGACACAAATATTTGGAGACCGCATCCATGAGATGAGATTCTCTATTTTGAAAGGTCAAGATTGGATTCATCAAAGAGAGTAGATGGTATTCCGATCCAAATACAGTCTTAGCGATTTCCGCGAGCGCCAGTACTCAGAAAGAAATGAACCATAATTTCTCGGATCTGAATCCAAAAATGACGAGTTTTTTTTTTTTTTTTGAAAGGGCAAGATCGAGTTCATCCAAGAGAGCAAAAGGCATTCCAATCTAAACACGGGCTCAATAAATTTCGCGAGCGCCAGTGCTCAGAAAGGAGGAGACCAAAATTTCTCCAATCTGAACCCAAAAATGACAGAAGTTTTTTTTTGAAGATCTTTTTTAAAAAAAAAATCTTTTTTTTTGTTTTTAATTTTTTTTAAGATTTTTTTTTTGAAAAATCTTTTTTGTTTTTTTTATTTTTTATTTAAAAATTTTTTATTTTGAAAATTTTTCATTTAAAAGACGAGAGAGTACACATAGGCCTCCTAACCCGGTCTTATGAAATCTCGATTGATAGAATTACCCCCATGTAAGGGTAGGATTACTTAATGAACCCATTTGGAGGACCCTTGCCTAGAATAGTCAAGCTGTCTCCACACTCTGGACAAGGCTTTTCTTTAATCAACCGTGATCAAAGAACGCAGTTGGTTTAACCTTAGTGGTCTATGTTGTTTTTTATTTTTTTTTAAGATCTTTAATGAACTCATCGAAGAGAAACGATGGCACAAAACCTTAGTCGAATAGGCTGAACATTTCTGCAAGCATGATGAACGATAGGAAAGGATCAAAGTTTCTCAATTTTGAATCCAAAATGAAAAATCTGATTTTTTTTTTATTTTAGATTTTTAATGAACTCATCGAAGAGAAACGATGGCCCAAAACCTTAGTCGAACAGGCTCAACATTTCTACAAGCATAATGAATGATAGGAAAGGATCAAGGTTTCTCAATTTTGAATCCAAACTGAAAAATCTGATTTTTTTATTTTTTGTTTTATTTTTTTAGATTTTTAATGAACTCATTGAAGAGAAACGATGGCCCAAAACCTTAGTCGAACAGGCTCAACATTTCTACAAGCACGATGAACGATAGGAAAGGAACAAGGTTTCTCAAATTTGAATCCAAACTGAAAAATCTGATTTTTTTTTCTTTTATTTTATTTTATTTTATTTTTTAGATTTTTAATGAACTCATCGAAGAGAAAAGATGGCCCAAAACCTTAGTTGAACATGCTCAACATTTCTGCAAGCACGATGAACGATAAGAAAGGATCAAGGTTTCTCAATTTTGAATCCAAATGAAAAATCTGATTTTTTATTTTTTGTTTTTTTAATTTTAATTCTTTTTAGATTTTTAATGAACTCATCGAAGAGAAACGATGGCCCAAAACCTTAGTCGAACAAGCTCAACATTTCTGCAAGCACGATGAACGATAGGAAAGGATCAAGGTTTCTCAATTTTGAATCCAAAATGAAAATTCTAATTTTTTTTAAAAGAGAAAGAATGGAAATAAATTCAAAGAATTAGAAATTTTCAAAAAATCTCATCTCAATTTTTAAATGCGGAATCCAACATAGGCTACCAATCAGAAAGTAGCCAAAGAATCGAGAAAAGAAGTATAAGCATAGAGCAAATGCTATGATATGCAAATATTTCATTTCTAGCATCGTGTTCTCAAATGAACGAGTCCCACCGGGCGATGCCAGCTTGATGGACAGAGCTTCTGCTCGGTTCTACCGAGGTCGGCGAACGTGGGAGTCCGTTTGGGTACGACCCTTTCGTAACCGGGGGGCAAAGGCGTGCATCAATATATTTTTTTGTGCGGGTGTGCCAGATTTTCTATTTTACTTAGAATTATAAGTGGTGATCCGGAGATCGACCTTCGCAAGTAAAAAGAAAACCAACTTCTTTCAAGTTTTCCATTGCACATATATTTAAGAAAAGAGACATTTTTCTTGATTTGCCGTAAAAGGCGATTTTTTTTCATTTATAGCCGATTTTGGCGTTTATAGCCGATTTTTGGCGTTTATAGCCGATTTTTGCATTTATAGCCGATTTTTGGCATTAATAGTCGATTTACAATTCTTATCAATAATGAAAGACAAGAGTTGTGATTTTTGTCTCTTTTGGAAAAATACAAACTACAATGAAAAGCAAGAAAAGGAGGATCTAACTTCTCAGGAGATTGATGGACCGCGCTCCCGATGCCCGGGTTCCTACCGAGGTTGGCGGACGTGGGAGTCCGTTTGGTTCCGACCCTTTCGTAACCGGGGGGCAAAAGGGCGTGCATCAACATTTCTTTTTTTTGTGGGTGTGCCAGATTTTCTATTTTACTTGGAATTGCAAGTGGTGATCCGGAGATCAACCTTCGCAAGTAAAAAGGAAATCAACTTCTTTCAAGTTTTCCATTGCACATATATTTAAGAAAAGAGACATTTTCTTGATTTGCCGTGAAAGGCGATTTTTTTGGCATTTATAGCCGATTTTGGCGTTTATAGCCGATTTTTGGCGTTTATAGCCAACTTTGGCGTTTATAGCCGATTTTGGCATTTATAGCCGATTTACAATCCTTATCAACAATGAAAGACAAGAATTGTGATTTTTGTCTCTTTTGAAAAAAATACAAACTACAATGAAAAGCAAGAAAATGAGGATCTAACTTCTCAGGAGATTGTGGGGGACTCGTTTAGATTGACGGTCGCAAGCCATATGTGGGCTTCGCCATCATCCATGCAGATGGGAACAGAGGATGCTATTGATTCGCTTGGCTTGGCTATAACCTCAGGTTTTTAGAAGACAAAGACCAAAGGAAGGTCCTATGTCCAATAAAAAACCGAGTAGACGGGCTGAAAAGCCATATCTAAGCCATTGGAGGCAGGAGGAGAAGGCAAGGACCTTGGGGGGGGGTACCCCCCAAGGGACTTTTGTCACCTTGTTGCGGTGGCCGGTGTAGAACTTCCGCAGAGTTTTCTCTCTTTTTCTTTTCTCTGGATTTCTGACTGCTGTCTGATGTTTGTTGTGTGTTTTTCCCGATCTCAATTCCTTTGGAGTGCTCTCCTATTTATAGGCTCTTGGTAGCCATTTAGGAGAGCTTATGGGCTTTTAATGTCATTAAGCCACATAATGGGAGGAGTTACAAAATTGAATTGTTTATTTTGTAACTCCTTTTTCGTGGCTTCTGATTGGCCGGAGGAGATTGAGGGCATTTAATCGCCTTTAATCGCCATGATGGGAGGAGTTTCATGGGTTAAATGCCATGAATCTCTTGACTTGTAACTCCCAAATGCTTGCTTCTGATTGGGACCGTCCAAAGAAATGGATTAATGACTGTAATAAAGCTAGTCAATTAATCGCATTAAGTGGTCGCCGAGCAGCTGAAGAGTCGCGGGCCGTGCCACGTCTTTTGGAATTCTTCTGTCGATGATCATCGATGGATCTTCATGTAGATCGACATCAGATGACCATGTAATTTCAGGTGTTTGTTGCCAACAGCAGGTCGGTGCCATCTGTCTTGTCGATTTCTCGATCGGTCGGGTGGAAAGCACACTTTTTTTTGGTTGACCGGGTGGCGATCAATACTGTCTTCGATACTCTTGATGTTTTACCTGTGTTTTGGACGGATATCAGAGGACTTGGTGTCTCAAAAGCATGAATTTGGAAAAGTACCAGAGGCTGGGCTCCTCGAATTACGAAAAAAACCGGCGAAAACCGGGGTTTCCGGGCTTCCCGGCGACCCCGGGGTCCATGGTCGCCGGCGACCCTGGCCCAGGGGTCTGCGACCTGGGGGGGTTTTCCCCCTTTCTGGTCCCGTTTTGCGTCCGTTTTTGCTCTTTTTTTATTCTTTTTTCTTCTGTACTTTTCTTTGACATTTTGATCATTTATTGGCCTGATTTCTTTGTAGGAAACCTGATGAGAATCCTTGCATTTTATTTTGCAAAGTTTCCAATTTCCTGAGAAAGCCGAAGACTTTGTCGCGCAGAGCTGCCGATTTTCTGTCAAAAGCTGAAACTGGGTCAAACGATGTCGGAATGACCTGAAATTTGGTGTGAAGCCTGCTGAGCAATAAATAAGACCAACCATAGGCTTTTGTTTGAGTTTTGAAGCCGTTTGGGGTCCTATCACCTGTAGACTTGCTTTTTGTCGCGATGAAGATGTCGCGGTTTGATGTGCGGTCAACCGATGTCCGATTGACTTGAAATTTGACAGGGAACCTATTGGAGTCATTTTAAGATGATCCATAGGTTCTGTCTTGGAAACCATGGTCCCGGAGAGCTTTACCGCCGAGAGGCTTGATTCGGCTGTTGGAGAAGCGAAGTTAGGCCAAATGATCTTGAAATGGCTTGAAACTTCTTGTGTACTCCTCTTTTGGCTGTCTAGATGAATCTTGCAGTTTTTGTTTGATTCTGACAAGATTTGATTTTTGGAAGCAGCATTGCCTATTTATGGCAGGTTGCGACTTCATGTAGCTCTTTGGATCTTGGAAAGGCAAAGTGACATTTTTGGTGTCAACAAATGCCCCCTCGAGGTACAGCGGCGAGTTGCTTAACTTTTGTAGTCGATGTGCCTCGAAGAGATTTTTTGAAGGAGAGCCTGTGACTTGACCAAGAGTCTTTGAGCAGTCTTTCTTTTTGGTATTTGTAGCCTTTTGAGCTTCCAGGGGAATTTTATGGTGGTGAAAGGGATCACGTACCATCTCAAGGCAAAGTTTTGAAGATGACATCTGGGATGTGGATTTTGGGTTTTGACCTTGTGACCTAACAGGCTATATATGGCAGGTTAGGGGGTCGGGTTTGGTTTTGATCGTGTGACCCAACAAGCTGTATGTGGAATGTTGGGGGATCAATTTTGATTTTGATCTTGTGACCTAACAGGCTGTATGTGGCAAGTTAGGGGATCAGGTTTTGGTTTTTGGTTTTGGTCTTGTGACCTAACAGGCTGTATGTGGCAGGTTAGGGGACCAGGATTTGGTTTGATTTTTGTGAAATGTCAATTTCAAGATTTTGGCTCAATTTGGTAGATGAGACTGGATGGTTTGATTTTTGGAAGCTCATGGGGCTTGGAATTTTCTTTTGTATGGTCCAATCAACTCAAAAGAGGCATGGAACCATTTTTGTATGCTCTTGGTAAGAGGGATTTCTCTTTGACTAAAAGCCCAAAAATTTTTCTTCTTTTTTTTTTTTTTTTTTTTTTTTGTGCCTAGGTGGTCAAACCTGGCTCATATGGGCTAACCCATGGGACCTTAAGCTTTTGAAATGGCTTAGATCTCATATGGTGTCATTTTTGTAAAGAATATCCGAAATATCTCATTTGGATAGAGAATATCTAAGAATATCTTTACTTGGAGAGAATCTCTCATGATCCCTTTATTTTGGGATAGAATATCTCAAGATATCTTTCTTTTGGGAAAGAATCCGTCATAGATTGATTTTAGGAGAAAATCTCTCAAGATCCCTTTATTTTGGGATAGGATATCTCAAGATATCTTTCTTTTGGGAAAGAATCCGTCATAGATTGATTTTAGGAGAAAATCTCTCAATATCCCTTTATTTTGGGATAAGATATCTCAAGATATCTTTCTAATCTCTTTCTTTTGGTAAGGTTACTAATTAGTAATACTTACCTCTTTCTTCTTTCCTTCTTTGGTTTGCTCTCCTCTATAAAAGCAAGGAGAAGGTTGGATCTCTTGCTCTTATTACTTTCTTTTGCAATAATCTCAAGAGGGCTTCAAGACCAAGAGTTTTTCTTCTTCAAGATCTTCAAGAGTTTTCTTCTTCTTCTCCATCAATGGCTTCAAGTAAGTTCTTCTTTTTCAAGAAAACTCCATTGTAGGAAAAAAAAAGTTCTTTCTTCTTTTTTTTGTTTCTTTCTTTTTCTTTTCTTTTTTTTTTGTTCACGTGTTTGCCTCTTTTTTTTTCACACGTTTTTTTCTTTTCTTTTCTTTCTTTTTTTTTTTTTCATGTTGTTTTTTTTTTATTGTGTGGGCCGTACGGACAGATCCGTACGGATCTGGCCGTACGGCCACGTGGCCTGTGGGCCACGGCCTGTGGGCCAGCCCCCTCCTTTTTTTTTCTTCTTTTTTTTTTTTTCTTCCCCTTTTTTTTTTGAGAGAGTTTCGTTTCTTTTTTGTTTTCTTTCTCCTCCCTTTTTTTCTTTTTTTTTTTTTTTTTTTTTTTTAGAGAAAGTTTCTTTTCTTTCCTTTTTTTTTGTTTTCTTTCCCCTTTTTTTTTTTTTTGAGAAAGTTTCTTTTCTTTTCTTTTTTTTTTTGTTTGCTCATCATGATAATGCATTTTTTTCGCAAATCTAGATGTTCATGCATGCCTTTAATTTGTAAATTAAACTTGTAGCATGATGTGATTGCATACCTGAAAGTGTTTGCAAATTTGGGAACTTGGAGCTCGCAGTGATGTTGAGCCCTTCCTGATTTTGCGGAGACTTTTAGGTTTCGAAAGTTTGGAGTTTCGGAGCTCGCAGCGATGTTGAGCCCATCTTCAAGCTTTCTATTTCTTTCGGGATAGTTCCTTTTCTTCGGAATTGCCCCGTCATCATGTCAAAATTTCGCCAGATTTTTTTTAGCGAGATTCTGTCATTTTGATGTTTGATCTTTTTCTTTTCCATCCTTTTCAGGTGGTTCCTCCAGAGCGAACAAGGGTAAAGAGCCTGCTACAAGCGTACCTCGTCGGTCTTCTAGATCCTCTAATCCGGCCGTTCAGCAGGCTTTCGAGAAGGTCCAGTATGTTGAAAGAAACCTGGAAGAGTGCGACTCCCTTAACAGAGATGAGATGAGGCAGCGACTGATCACTCTCAAGGGAGAGGAATTCTATAAGATCATGGTAAGCAGTCGTCCATGGCTGATGGAAGATCAGAGCATTTTGCCCAAGCCTACCTTCTTCTTTGGTGATGCAGTCCCTGACGACATTACATACCAGAGGAGATCTTTTCAGTTTTCCTTCACAGCAAATGGTGAGAAGAAGACTGTTACTACCCGGTCGATGTTTGATCGCACCGTCTCGATTCTGAGCCTTGCCCCCACGTGCCCTAAGAGGGAAGATCCTCCAAGTTGGGTGAGAAGGACAAATGTAATCAAGACCGGGGTTTTTGTCGGCGGTTCTCCTGGATATACGGAGAGGTCGCCTGTTGACATGGACTTGTTGATGCCATCCAGCGGCTACCAGGGCTCTGATTATCCGTCGGTCGATTTAAGACCGGTGGGCCTTGGTATTTTCAGCGGTGACGGCAGCAATTGGATCAAGCCTTTTCGACTTCGAGGTCGTTTCAATGCTGACTCCGAGTGGAAGTCGTGGACTGATCGCGTCCTGCTGATTGGTGGCGCCGTTTTGAAGGAAGCCGGGATTTTTGATGCGGTCCGCGCTTTTGGGGAGACCGTGATCTTTTCCGACGAGGCCTTCATGGCTATGCTGGAGTCGTTCCTCCCTCAAACCAATACCTTCGTTGTGACGAATGGTGAGATTGGTTTTTCTTTGAAGGAGTTGAGCGCCATTACCGGATTGCCCATCCTCGGCAAACTCTATGAGGAGTTTATGCCGATTGACAGCGTCCTCGAGGGGCAGTCTGAGGAGTTCAGGCTTCTATACTTTCAGCTCGTCGCCTTCTATGATTTTTTGAAGGAGAAGGGGGGTTCGAAAGTTAGATCCAGCAGTTGGAAGAGTTTTTGCTCTTCATTCCCCAACTTCTTTGATAGTAGGGAGCCTTCTGATAGCATGACCCGGGAAGCTGGAGCTCAGGATCCAAGTTCAAAGAAGATCTTGGCCATGCAAGAAGAGTTGAGAGATTTCTGTGCAAGTACAAACGCCATATGTCCTGACATTGCACTGAGGAGAGATCTCGCTGTGTACCTCACTTATTGGCTTGGTGAG
Organism: Litsea cubeba; assembly: GCA_012931725.1. Lineage (NCBI taxonomy): Eukaryota > Viridiplantae > Streptophyta > Magnoliopsida > Laurales > Lauraceae > Litsea > Litsea cubeba. Next base: position 33,132,494 of record CM022952.1, on the reverse strand, counting down.
GCTATTTTTGCTGGAGGAGATGGAACGCACATCAGGCCGCATTGTATTTTCCCGGCTTGTCAGATGGCGTTTGGAGAGCAGCTTGCTTTGGTGCCAGCTCTTTACTCCTACCTGTGTACCGAACTGCAGGCTGCTGCTTTTCTGGTTCGGCTTGGGCTTCCCATGAATAAGTATTTTCAGCCCATATCTTTTGTTCGTGGTATGTATACCACTGTCCTGGCTTCCATCGGCTGGGTGCTGCACAGGATGATGATCCTCTGATGATTCGACTGGCTAAGGGCAAAGCCGTGTCTGAATCACTTTTGTTTGCCCGTAATGAGGATCCGACGGTTCAGGGACGTCGAGATGGGGCAATCGTCAGTAAAGCTTTCTCCGGAGTTGCGGAAGAAGGCTTTTGATTTTGGTGCCTCCCGAGACTCTACCAGGGCAGGGTCGGGAAGGCATTATTCCTTGACAAATGCAGAGAGAGAGTGGCTTTTTAGCATACGTGTCGGCACAATGGTGTACCGCAGACATCTTTTCGTCGACATCCAGCCGTATGTACCCTCTCGCTTTGCTTTGCAGCTGGGCTTTTCTCAAGGCGTTGTTGGAGCGCCTTCAAGCATGGTGAAGCGCTTTGGAGGCTTACAGGACGGGAGAAATGCATGGGCTTTCTATAGTGCTGAAGACACTACAGCCATGATTTCTTATCCTGTGTTGCTGACTTCCCGGACTGCCGGCTTTGCGAAGTGGTTCGCGGAGAGCTTCTCGGCATATCGGGGACTTTCCAGGAAGGAGCTTGATGTGAAACTGGCATCTGGAAAGGGCCTTGGAAAGTCGGATGGCATCCGGCGAGAGGAAGTTTGGGCCTTCCTTTCTGGAGAGAAGCACAAGATAGGCTTTCTCGGTGACCAGGGCGTCATCGGTTCTGAAGCTGTTCGAGAAATACCTGACGAGGCTTTGGAGCAGCTAGAACAGGAGGAAGCCGAACTTGGCGCTTGGATGCAAGCGGCGCAGAGGCAAGCTTCCGTGGAGTCTACTGGCAAGAGCAGACCATCCAGTGATGAGTCAAGTGGGAAACCTGACTCTGACAAGCGGGGTAGGTTCTTCTAAGAAGCGAGCCCGCAGAGGTAAGAGGAGGAGGAGTCATCATAGCAGCAAGGAGCAGCATGAGGACTCTCCTAACTTGGAAGTTCCTCTTACCATCAATGAGGATGTGCCAGTGGATGCTGACGAGCCTCCGGAGAAGAGAAGCCGAGAAGAAGAGACCGTCGGTGAAGGTATGATTCTTCCTTTTTCTCTTTCCATTTCCTTTCATGGGACTTTTCCATGTTATGATCTGCTTCTTGTTCCTGCTTTTCTTCTCTTTTTTTTTTTTTAGTAGAGGAAGACTTGGTGATGCCTGAAGGTCCAAACCGATGAGGTGGTGATTGATGGACCCGCGCTCCCTGCTCGGGTTCCTACCGAGGTCGG